>JBBMKA010000018.1:7391296-7417544 GCA_037833695.1 Sechiopsis laciniata
CACTTTTTTTGAATTGGGTAAAGAAACTGGGATGCCTAAATAGTGCAAATGGCAATCCACATGTTTAACCTGAAGCTTCTGAATCAAAATGTCACTAGTTACCTGATCAGTATTGGGGCTGAAACTAATGGCGGATTTCTCAAAATTAACTTCTTGTCCAGTAATAAGAGAAAAAAGGCGCAACGCTTCCATAATATTACCTGTTTCCTTTATATTTGCTTTGAAAAACAGTAAACAATCATCTGCAAAGAAAAGGTTAGTGATTATAGGCGCTATACGAGCCACCTTAACCCCTGTTATCTGTTTTTTCTCCTCCATCCAATTTAGAATATGAGCTAGACATTCAGTACAAAAAAGGAAAAGATAAGGTGATAATGGATCTCCTTGACGGAGGCCATGAGTGGGAATAATTTTTCCTTTTCGTCACTCGTTAATATTACAGGTGTAAGTAATTGAAGTTACACAACGCATAATCAGAGCAACAAAACCATGAGTAAAACCAAGGGCATACATAAACTGTTTTAAAAAATCTCATTCCACTCTATCATAGGCTTTACTCATATCAATTTTAAGTGCAGCATGACCTATTTTGCCTTTTTTCTTTTTTTGCATATAATGTAAACATTCAAAACCTAATAGGGCATTATCAGAGATATTTAGACCAGGTAAAAAAGCACTCTGACAGGGAAAAATTATGTTTGGCAACAAGACTCGTAATCTATTTGATATAGTTTTCGAAATTAGCTTATAAATAACGTTGCAAAGGCTTATAGGCCTAAAATCTTTCATTGAGCAAGCATTTTTATTTTTAGGGCTTATAGGCCTAAAATTTTTAATTAAAACGAGTTATTTTAATTGATTTGAAATGAATATTAAAAATGATTGAGTAGTTATAAATAAATGATTAGAAATTAATGGTTAGAAATTATAGTTATTTTTAAAAGTAAAAAAGGAAGAAAATATAATAAAAATTCGTTTAGATATAAATTTTCGAAGAGTAGTTGGTAAATCATTCAACGAAATCTTAATTGAATATGACAAATAAACAGCCTGTTAGTTTATATATATTCTTGAAATAGGTTAATTTTCTATATCTTTATTTATTTATTAAAATAACCATCTTTATTTTTTCCTAATTAGACAAGTTTTCAATTTGGTTACATCGGTTGGAGCTTAGTTTCAATCGTCTTTGTGAGTTGAGATTATTTCGTTTTAATCCAATTTTTCTTTAATGCCAAGAACAAAAATTAAAAAAATTCATCTTCACGATGTTAAGATTCTCATTTGATTCTTAAAATTCGATGGTATAATTTGATCCATCTTCAGATAGTTAAGAAGAAATAAATAATAATAATAACTTAGGAATGCACGGATGGAGAAGAAATTGGAGATAAAATTTACCCTACGTTTGTTTGGAGTAGAAAAAACTTCCTCCAAATCTCACATTTCAATCCCTCATTTTGGGATATATGTTTTAAACACCTACAAGTCTTTTTCGAAATAACTTTTCTTACAATTTAATTCCTACAAACAATTTTATTCAAATATAATTTTTATGCAACAATTCATCTAAGCACTTTTATCAAACAATCTTATCTAAACATAATTTCGTATATTCAATTCATTCAGATGAAACCACTCCTTTTTGGTTTCACTCATCCAAACATAGCCCTTAAAAATTGAATATTTGAGGTATTAGTTTAGAAATAAAAATTAAGATTAAATCATTTTCAATGTCCAACCTGGTGAAAGGTTTAGTTGGGAGGGCGACAATTAGATTTAGCGCATCAAAATCTCCCGAGTTTTGGTGAAATTTACGAAAATGACAAATCTCGCGCCATCCACGTGACACACACTGTTTCTTTCCGTCTAAATTCGTCGCACTCGATCATTTCTCCATTTCCCACCGTCAACAAATTCCTTTTTCCTCCACGTGTCATCACTTTTTTTTTTCTATAAAAATAGTCAGACTAAATTATTACGAATGAGTCGGTAACCTATTGATTCTTTTATTTGATATTACTTCATTTCAACTTATGATTACATGATCATAGATATCGATATTTGATTATCATATTATAGTTAGTAAACACACATTTTAAATTTTTCATAAATTTAATCGATAAACACCCCTAAAAATAATAAATATAAAGTTATTTTAATCAATAATAAATTTAAAAGTCTTAAAATTATTAGAAAACGCATTATTATTATTTTTTATGTATTTAATTAAACTTTGCATTTCAATAGTCTAGATAACAATGGTTGTATGATTGTTTTTTAGTATATATTATAATGAATTATATCATAAATCAACCTTTTTTTTAGTTCTCTCATAAATCAGCTTAAGTTGTCATTTAATTAATTTACTAGTTTATTCCTAATCAAATATGGTAAGGTTAAGATAGATATTGATGTAAGAGAAAAAAAAAAAAAAAACTTAAAACTTTTCTAAACGTTTTTTCATACTAATTTTCCTTGAGACTTTTTTTGTTCTTCACGGACACATTTGAAAATAAAATATGCAAAATAAAAAAACAGCTACTGATCAGGAAAAAAATTTATAAAAAAAGAAAAAAGAAAATGGATAATCGTTATTGATAAACAACTTTTAATCCAAACAATTTTAATTATAAATTTTTTTATAGAAAATATTTCATGAATGAACTAAATTTACATGCTTTCAATAGTTAAACCAATTATTTTCAATCAATTTGATTGATTGTACCCACCGAGTTTATTTTCTTCAATCGGTTAATTAACTGAACTCATTAAAGATAATTAGTTCACTCGATTTATAGGGTTAGTATTTTAGCCATTCTATAAAGACCCTGCAATTTTTTTTTTGTTATATATAAAAATTTTCCAAATAAAATTAAAATTTTGGACAATAAATAGTAAATTTTTGTATTTGTCCCATAAACAGTAAATATATTTATTTTTTCATATTTTTGGTGAAAATCAATGATATATTTTGAAGAGAAATATTTAGATCATATCGGACATGATGTATAAAGTAATGTCTACCCATGTGGCTCAATATGAACGACATTCTATTTTTTTTTTATCTTTTGGGTTTTAAATCAAATTGATTGTGGCCACATAAGTGAGCATTATTTTATGCATCATGCCCTGGCATGATCCAAATATTCCTCTATTTTAAAACACTTCCCATAAATTTAAGAAAAATATTTAAATCATGCCCGGACATAATGTATGAAATAATGCCCACATATGTGGCTCAATATGGACAATAATCTATTTTTCTTTATTTCATTTTGTTATCTTTTGAATTTATAATCAAATAGATTGTGATTCATATTGGACCACGTAGGCATGATTTAAATATTCCTCTAAATTGAATTACTTATATGAGACCAGTTTGGGTGCAGCAAATTAGCTGTCCCTGATGTGGCTCCTTTGAAGCCACATATCTAAAATTTTTTTTTTTTTTTTTTTGAAGTGTTAAATTTTGGTTTTTAATATTTTTTTCCTTCCTGACACCACCTCAAGGGTGCAGCCTCTGGTCTCTACTTATATAAGTTTCCCATTTTCCCAATCTGTTTCCTCTCTCTTTCCAGCGTAGACTAAAAGAAAAACCAGTAGAGAGAGAAACAAAACGGGGGAAGACAAAAAGAGAAAGAGAGAGAAAGAAACAGATTCAGAGACCTTCATTCAATTCCATTCTCCTCTTTTTCTTCAAACACATTTCTTAAATCAATCCCTCCATTTTTTTCTCTTCCCCCAAAATCGCTTTCCACTATGATTTCATTGAACAGAGCCGCTTTTCTGGTATTCCATTTCGATTCCCTTACTTTTTTCATCTTCTAATTGATGTTTTTGCATCTGGTTTGGTTTAATTTTGTTGGGTTTTCTCTGATTTCTTCAATGTTGCTTAATTTTTTCTGTTCAGACCCAGATGGGTGTTTCTGGAGCTTGCTCCACTCCCTCCGGCGCCGGCGGACGGCGGACGGTGGCTCTCAAGGTTGTGTCCATGGACTCGAATGGTCGAGCCGGGGACCGAAGCGGCAGTGCGGTGGTGGAGAGCATTTCTGTGAGGGAAATTGTTAAAGCTCCTTCGCCGGCGAAGCCCGAATCCGCCGCCGGAAGCTGGGCTCAGGATGCATACGTTGAAGATTCCGCCGCCGCTACGGAGGAGCAAATCATGACTCCTTGGAGTGTCTCGGTTGCTAGGTGAAGATCACGATCCCCATCTTTGTTATTCATTAGGATTCTTACTTTATTGTTAGGTTTTTTTATTGTGTACTTTTTTAAAAAAAACCTTAAATTGGTATTTAAATGTTATAGGAATTAACTGATTACAATTTGCATCTTTATGTATTGGAGTAGGATGCATAACTTATTGTCCTTTTCGTCTATAAGGGCGGCCTCGATGGTAGAGCTTTGTAATCTCTAAAGTATGTTTCTTTGAAGGTCTTAAGTTCAAAATTTACGAGTGATCTTAATTGTAAAACTCCTTGTTGTCTCCTCGATCCGAGACTTGGGATGGGTGCATGTGCCTTGTGTAAGCTCTAATTCCCCCGAAGCAAAAAAATATATTGGCCTTTTTTTAACGTCTTTTAAATTTTGTCTTAGTTTTATATCTTGTGTTTTTCAACCTGATTGTTGATGAATGATGACCGAAGCTGTTATTACTGATTTGAGCTAATCTTTTTTTAATCAGTGGCTTTGATGGTATATTAAACAGATTATAGTGATCAAACTAACCATTTTCATCTGTTCTGTCGTCGAAAAGGATCGAAATTCCTACGGCTATGGGATCATCCCTTATATCATTTCCAATCTAGATCGATCAACTATAAACTTCTGAATTGAATGATGTCTTTTCCTTGATCATAGTTCTTTGTTCTTGATAATTTCTAGAGTAATATGATCTTCGTCTGAGTTTATGATTTGTATAGTTGCTGATTTTTTAATTCCTGCTCTGACTTATTTGAACTCTGCAAACCTTTGAGAAATTTATTTTCCAGTTCTCTCTTATTTTAACCTTCCATAGCTGATTTTTTCTTCTTCTTTGTGTTGGTTTTTGCTGTAAACACAGTGGATATAATTTATTGAGAGATCCACGCCACAACAAGGGGCTGGCGTTTACCGAGAAAGAAAGAGACGCTCACTACTTGCGCGGTCTTCTTCCTCCGACCATCGCCGCTCAAAACCTTCAGGTAACCCTTTCACTTGAGATACTGTTCAAACTTATTATGAGTTATACAATCCTTGTTTTTTATTATGAAAACTATTTGAAACTACTCTCCAGGTAAAGAAGATGTTGCACAATATTCGTCAATATCAAGTGCCACTGCAAAAGTACATGGCAATGATGGATCTTCAGGTAATACTAGGAATTTCAGATGATTCTTGATTAGATTTTTGGATTTTATGTTCTTGAATGCGAAACGGTTATCATTTTCTGTATCGTTTTTCAGGAGAGGAACGAAAAGCTGTTTTACAGTCTTCTTATAGATCATGTTGAAGAATTACTCCCAGTTGTCTACACACCAACAGTGGGTGAAGCTTGCCAGAAATATGGAAGCATCTTCAGGCAACCACAGGGTTTATACATCAGTTTGAGAGAAAAGTATGAATCATTGCGCTGTTTCGGGTTTCTCGATTGTAAATGCATTTTTCTCTTGGTTTTTGTGTTGAAATGTTTGAGTTTCTTTTGCAGAGGGAGGATCCTTGAGGTCTTAAGGAATTGGCCTGAGAAGAACATTCAAGTCATTGTAGTTACTGATGGGGAGAGAATCTTGGGGCTAGGGGATCTTGGATGTCAGGTTAAATCCATTATAACCTTTTTTTTAATGAGACTTGTTTTGAAGTATTTCAAATGATGATCGTTCACTGAAGCTCGAGATTGAGCTATGAACACTTTCTTTTTGTTTGTTATTGAACCTGATGAATCGATGATCCTAACACAGAGCAAATCCATGTAATTATTTCAGGGGATGGGTATACCTGTTGGGAAACTCTCTTTGTATACCGCACTTGGGGGTGTTCGTCCTTCAGCGGTGAGTATCGATATATGATCTCGTCCTATTCTTCTATATAATCACTACTTTTTTCAAGTCACACTATGCTTGATTTTCGACATTAACGTTGTTTCATTCCTTTGGATCAAAATTTTCAGTGTTTGCCTGTGACCATTGATGTGGGTACAAACAATGAGGAGTTGTTGAAAGATGAGTTTTACATCGGTCTCAGGCAAAAGCGAGCTACTGGGCAGGTATGTGACCCCGTATAATTTTTTGTCCGACGTGATGAGCCTTATTTATTGCATTCCAACAAGCTTAAGTTTGATGATTTTTCTCAATGTAGGAATATGCTGAACTTATAGATGAATTCATGACTGCGGTCAAACAGTGTTATGGGGAGAAACTACTCATTCAAGTATGTTGATATAACTACACATGCTTATTCGGTGTAGTTGAGCAAATCTAGTCTTTTTTTTTTTCTTTGATCATTCTAATGTTTTTCTAATTCAATTTCCACGTTTTGAAGTTTGAAGACTTCGCAAACCACAATGCATTTGACTTGCTCGCAAAATACGGGGCAACTCATCTAGTCTTCAATGATGACATTCAGGTTTGAACCTTGGACTTTTCATTTTACTGTTTGAACAATTTCAATCAACTGAACTCTGATATAATCGTTATCGTTGAATCTCAGGGGACAGCGTCCGTCGTCCTAGCTGGGCTCATTGCAGCTTTAAAATTTGTTGGTGGATCCTTAGCTGACCATAGGTTCTTGTTCCTTGGTGCTGGAGAAGTAAGTCCATATTGAATCGTGTCGAACATCTTAAACACTCCTGATTTCAAATCATTATATTAACGTTCGGTGTTGACTTTGTTGTTTCAGGCCGGTACCGGTATCGCAGAACTCATAGCCCTTGAGATATCAAAACAGGTTAAAAATGAATAGTCATTTCTAGATTGTATATTTTTCTCCTACTTTGTTCAGAATTCATGTAGTTAATCTTCATCTTCATTAACAAGAGCTAGTCCTTTGTGTAGACGAATGCTCCATTAGAAGAGACGCGTAAAAAAATTCAGCTCGTGGATTCGAAGGTAACTGATTCATCAAGCTTGGGGATGTGTTCATCATTTATAAAGTTTGTTGAGATTGTAATTTCTGATTCCTTTTTTTGTTCTTTCCTCAGGGGCTGATTGAAAGCTCTAGGAAGGATACTCTCCAACATTTCAAGAAACCTTGGGCTCATGAACACAAACCTATTAAGAAACTCATAGATGCTGTTAAGGTGTAAAATCTCTCTATTTATACCTCTACAAATGCATATTCATAATTTGAACATGGTCTTAAGTTCCTTAACTTACTGTTCCACATCAGGAAATCAAACCAACCATCTTGATTGGAACGTCAGGCGTTGGAAGAACGTTCACTAAAGAAGTCGTGGAGACTATGGCCTCCATCAATGAGGTATTTTAATCCGTATAACCGCTTGTTTCTTACTTTTAGAAGAGAGTATGCTGATCATGTTTTTGGTTTAACTTGTTGCAGAAACCCATCATTTTCTCTCTTTCCAACCCTACTTCCCAATCTGAATGTACTGCTGAAGAAGCATACAAATGGAGTCAGGGTCGTGCCATTTTCGCAAGCGGGAGCCCGTTCGACCCAGTTAAATACAAGGGGAAAGAGTTCGTGCCTGGCCAGGTCAGTCCTCACATTTCAATTCAATCTGTCTAAGATAAACAAATCATGATTTGGGTTTTAACATTATTCCTTGGTGATTTATTTTCAACCATTCAGTCAAACAATGCGTACATCTTTCCCGGGCTCGGTTTGGGGTTAATTATGTCAGGCACAATCCGCGTTCACGATGACATGCTTCTAGCAGCCTGTAAGTACTCACTTCACAAGCCGATTATGATCACAGCTCAAGGGTATATTAATACCAAAAACAATGCACTTATTTTCAAAGCTGAGATGAATCATAGCCCATAGCTATGTATAATTCATCGTCTTTTTCGAGTAAGGATTCAATCCTTCCTAACATATTGATGTACTTGTTTATTACGTTCAGCGGAAGCTTTGGCTTCACAAGTGACGATAGACGACTACGAAAAAGGACTCATCTTTCCTCCATTTACCAACATCAGAAAGATCTCAGCACATATTGCTGCTAGTGTGGCTGCAAAAGCTTATGAACTTGGTGAGTTTTCAACTTCTTTTTCCCTTTCCCAAACTTCTCAAAGAGTTAGCGTTTGCTAATCATTTTCTTACCGTTTCAAATTGTGTCTCATAGGTTTGGCCACTCGCCACCCTCAACCTAAAGATCTGGTGAAATATGCTGAGAGCTGTATGTACAGCCCCAACTATCAAAACTATCGGTAGTATAGCGACGTTTCTCGTAGCTATGTAGTGTCGTGTGCTTCGTTTATTTTCTGATAATGTATCTTCATTTTATATTACTTTGTTTTGTTATGTAAGTTGGTGGTTTAGAAATCAGTTATAGTTTTGCTTAGTTGTGAAAAAAGAAAGAAAAGAAAAGGAAGTGGGAAGGAAGAACTCTTGCAAGTTTTTTTTTTATGAAATTGAATGGAAACTTGCGCTCAAAATCTCAAGTGGATTCATGGTTTATTGTTAGACATTATTAATGTTGATGAATATGAAGCATTAAGCAAAAACACTCAAATTCACTAAAATTGTGTTATTCGTTGTTGCTATTCATTTATAACATGTGCATTCATAGTGGCTTTGGAATAAGTAGGAAAAAAAACATCTTTTATTTATTTATTTATTTTTGTTGAGTTTAGGACAATTGGAATGAAGATTCAAATCTATATCCTCTTGATCATGAACATATCTTATGTAGGTTGAGCTTGTTGGCTAAAACATTTTTTTAATCTAAATCTAACTTTTTTTATTAGTATTTGATAGAGTAATTACCTATTAGATTAGTAGTGTTGCATTTGTATTAGATTAATATTACTATTTTATGCTCTTGTCATATTGTATAAAGTCCATTGGATTCATTAGATTTATTATGTTGTTTATTGCTCTTCTGTATATAGAATATGTTGTTAGGGTTGTAAGGTGGGACCCTATGTAGCCTTCTCCCATTTTCTCTACAATGAAGTTCTTGGTCCCTATTCTAATGGAGTCTTCTCTCTTACCCATCTTCTTCACCATTCAATAACATAACAGTATTAATGAAGATGGTTGTCCTATGCTTATCCCAATTTACTTATATATCCACGATTCTCTCCTTAGGCTCATATTTTATGTTTGGCATATGAATAATCAATTTCTTCCTCAAATGAAGGACAAGTCTCCTTTCATCAAATAGTCATGTATCCTCATATTTAAATAAATTTCTCTTTTTGGGAGGACTTTGGTAGTCCAATGGAACTCTTTGCTACGGATCTCCACCATGATTATGTCTCCAAAGCTCCTAACTTATTTGTTTGATTTTTGAGGATTTTATTTTGAACATTCTCGTAATTTTATTCTTTTTGTTTAATTGAAGAGGTTTCACACCATTGGAGATGATTGTTCTCATTTATATATTCACAACATTTCTGTATTCTCAAGATGAGTCGAGAGGAAAATTTATTTATTTAGAATCACTTAAAAATTATTAGCCTATGCTAATAAAAAATAATAACTCAGCGAGTCTTGTGTTCTAATCATCACCCAATTTGTTGTTAAACAAAAAGGAAAACTTTTGACTTGTTAGTATGTGAAAAAGTTATACTATCATATTGCATTTCAATTTGACTTAACCAAATAATCGGATGCCTCTTTCCAACAAATTTTGAAAATGTTCACTATTTTAAAACCTTTGCTAAATTGGAAGTAAGTTCATACATTCATGTCGACAGCAATTCAATTTAATTTATAATCATTCTCTCGGTATTTTGTGATTTATTTTCATTTATTTATTTATCGAAAAAAAAAAATGTAATTACGTGACTCATGGAAATTGAGGAATGACATCGTTGTTGGAGCAACTAGAAAACAATATTGCAGACAACAATTGAAGAACAACTGTGTGCACTGAGAAAAAGTAATTAGAAATTATGGAAAGATTTAATTGGAAAGCACACTGGCATTGGATGAAAGCCTCAAGAGAAAACTATGGTTAGTCGAGCCGTTTGTTAACATTCCCGTTTCTAGATTTTAATCTTTGTCTTTAGTTTTTGAGAAGTGTTTACTCGTTAACGATAATATTTGAAGATTTGAGGTTTCAAATCAGTGATTGACGTTAAGTCAAACAAGTAGGATTCGAACCTACGACCGATCAATTATCAGCCAACCATTCTACCACTGAGCTACTGAGGAAAAACGTGCAATTAACCAGTTACTCTAATTTCTCATGATTGTTTTCTTCCAAGCGGATTTCCAAAAGCATATCAAAATTTGTTAAGTCTGATATTTTCAATAAGTTGAATGCATTCCAGGAATCCTCTTTACATTGATTTGCCTGCATAAGCTTTCTAAATCTCTCTACCAAATATTTTTTTAAGAAAAACAAAGTCTGAATCTACACTATGATAAGTGATTCTATTATTTATCAACTTTTTCACGGATGTCATTCCTCAAATCTGAATCTGAAACAATTTTCTCTTGGGTTATATCAATATCAAGTGTGAGATTCTAAGCTAAGACAATAATGTGAAAGGAGAATTTCAACTTTCATACGCATTCTGGTCCTTTTCCCCACCATATAGTCTTTAAAAATTTAGCTCTGGATCATCTCCTTGGACTGGCTTGGGTTAAATCAACCGGGACCAGTTTTTCTCCATTACCACATCCTCTATGTTATCTTTTTTCTCTGTATGGTTGAAGTTTACCTTTCTTACCTTCTTCTCCTCTCAATGAATGGTTTTTGTTTCCTATTAAATATATATACATACATATATACATACATACATATATATATATATATGTACTCTTACACAGAAATCTAAGGTTAATGGATAACAGCCGAAAGGCTCTAAATGGAGGTATATTCTAAATGAAACCTAAATATGGTATGTTCATGGAATAATGCTGCAGATGATTGTGAAATCTGACAATTTTTAAAAAAAATTCTAAACCTGGGGGAATATGATAGCAGCCTTCCTCCCCTACTATCTTCATCTTGAAGACTCAAATGCAAAAAACTCAAGATCTGGCCCAGATACATTCCTTCCCTCTATTACTCTTTTCACTTGTTTCTCCTCTATATAAACCTTTGGAACCTAACCATTATTTAACTTAAACTCATTGCACTCCATAACCTCTATACTCTTTTTCTCCCTTTGATATTTTCCTAAAGATGGAAAGGAGCCAATTATTGAGGCAGATCAACAGCATGAGACAATCACTTTTTGATCAGGTCCTTTCATTTTATCTTAAGCATCCATTTTCCTTCATACCCTTTTCCTTTTTTCTTGCTTTTGATACCAACTTCCCACTAACTAGCTTAAGTGATATATAAAGCAGTAAAATTTTCTTTACACTACTAGCTTGGTACTCACCGTAGTTAGTGAAAAGCATATCAATGGACTTATTCCATTCCATGCACTGCAGCAAAATTCTACACATTTTCAAGAGAGTTCTTGAAGACAAAAGTTATAAGATTTTCAATTATCACTAAGGCTAATGTTTACCTAACTATAATAAAAGCTTTGGCTTTTTTAACTAACTATAACATCAACTGAAAAATTAGACATTGGTCTCTTACAGGGATTTCTTGATGAACAATTTATTCAGTTGGAGGAGCTGCAAGATGATGCTAACCCAAACTTTGTTGAGGAAGTTGTAACACTATGCTACCGCGACTCGTCTAGATTAATCCTGAACTTAGAGCAAGCATTGTAAAAAAATTCAGAACATCAAATTCCTTTCCCATCTGTTATGTTTCCTAGAGTTGTAACGATCACCATTCTAACAAATAAATTTCAGTGCAGACAGAAGAGCCCTCTAGACTTTAATCAGTTAGATAGCCATATGCAACAGTTCAAGGGAAGTATCTCAAGGTAAAGTCACAACAGAAATCAAAAAAGAAAAGAATATGAACAAAACAATAATAAAATAGTTTCATAAAGCTAGCAATATTCTTTGTCGGCTTTACTAGAACATGTTTTGTTCTCAATAAATCTGATTATGAATGGATGCAGCATTGGAGCAAAAAAGGTGAAATCTCAGTGCACACTTTTTAGGGAATACAGTAAGGCTGGAAGTGGAGAAGGGTATAATCTTTTTCCTAACCTCATTGTGGTTACACACCACTAAATTAAACCATTTGATTAATATTCAGGTTAACCTAAGAGCATATATGGTTGTGTTTTTTAATATGGACTCTGATAGCTTTTGTAAACATGTAAAGATGCTTTAGGACTTTCCATCAACTGAAAAGGGAACATACAGCTCTGAAAAAGAAGTTCGAAGCATATTTTCAGGTTTATATCTCACCCCCATTCCCATTTTCTCTTGTGAATTAAAAAAAAAAAAAAAAAAAAAAAAAAGTAAAAAGTTATTAATATAACTTGTGTTGTTTCTGAGCAGCTGAAGAGGCAAGCTGGTCCAAGTCAAATTGCAAGTCGTCCCAAGTGAAAAATGATGGGCAACCAAAGGCTAACACTTACTTCAAACTAAAGTTGTTAAGTTTCCTAGCATGCTTATGGAAGTCAAGCATATAATTTGTAAAGTTCCAAAGCTGTCTTTATTTTCTTGGTAAATGGAGAATAAGCAAGTTTTTACCCTTCTGTACAATCTCTCTCCCAATTAGCTGTTTATCCACCAGGCAAACAAAATAGGATCCTTTTTGAGAAAATTAGCAAGCAACAATCTAATTTAATTGACCAACTAATACATTTACTCGAAGCAATTTATACGCTCAGATAAAATTCTCAAAATATCTTAGAAATGTCGTATACATTAGAATACGATGACACTGGTATACAGCTTTTTCTCATGCTTATGAACAAAATGTAACCTACTACACAGATGCATTCTTTAGAGCATATTCTTTTCCAGCACCATTTCAGATTTCAGCATTCTACGTACCATATGGTGTAAGAGGTACAGAAAAGTTCAACTTACTGGATTCTCTCACCTGGCCAATGAATGCACAAGCACAGCATCTAATGCAATGCCCTTTGCGGTTTGCACTTCGAAGTTGTATCAGTTCTGCATCTAATCACATGAAACCTCATCCAGCAAGTCCAGGAAACCTTTCTTTGATGTCTTTTGAAGAGCTTGGTCAGAACGAAATGGAATGGCTGATGCTGCTTCAAATTTCATCCAGAGTTCTTTTTTAAGAGTCTCCTCGCCAGCACGCTTGTTAACCCGGAAGACACTTTCACATTCTTTCAACATGGGAGTGTTGTCTATGTGCGGCAAGCTGACCCCAACTTGATCTTTACGTAAATTTTTATAGTTAGAAGCGTATCACAAATCTTAGGCCAAACACTATAATGATATCGTCAAAACTATCTATGATAAACAGAATCTAAACTAATTCATGGACAGGGGCAAGTGGTAACTGCAAACAATAATACCTTCATGGCTGAAAGATTTCTTGGCTTCATGACATCCATCACAAGCAGCATTTTCCACTGAATGAGAATCAGACGGCTCTAGTAAAACACATGTTTTTGGAGGCGACATAAACCAGCCCGGTGAGTCTTCAACCTCCTTCCTAAATCCTGATTTGTTAGCCTGTTGAATTCCTAAGAGTTCAGGGTACTTTAAAGCGAACCCATCAGAAGCATCACTACCAGAAGAGTAATCTCGAACTCCCATGGGAAAAGGTGTCGCCTTGTAAATCCTTTTGTCTTTATGTGATGATTCTGAAATGGGTTCGAGCAGCACACAAGATTTTGGAGGCGACATTTTTAAGCATGGAGTCATAACTACCATAGAGCAATTTTTCTTTGATGACATTGGTGGGGAAGGAAATCCACGCTGATGAGCCATCCCTGGTTTTGTAAAATCAGACCCAGAAGGCTCAACACCACCGGGAGCAATCACATCAAACAAATTCTCCCCCAGTTTAGTTAAATCAGAACCAGAAGGCTTACCAACACAAGGCTCAAGTCCATTACCTTCAAGCAGATTCTCATTAAAATCTCCACATGCAATAAAACATGGCTGTGTACCCTGTAGGATTCTCGAAGTCATTCCACGAATTACAGATTTAGAATATTCCACACGTTTAGATGAGAGTGATTTGGAAATAGGAAGAGGTGTGAGTAAAAACAAATGTCTTCCTCTATCGATATTGCATCCAGCACGCCATGATACAAGGGGTGAAGGAGAGACCAGATCTTGAACTTCAGCTTGGTCAGGGCTGTCAATAACACTGCTTTCCGTACTATTAACCAAAACATTGCTTTTTTCATTAGGCACTGATTGTCCTATATCACCATCAGAACCTTCTGGTGGAGAAGAGAACAACTTCTGAAACCTGGGGACCCAGGGCTGCATTTAAGAAAATTATACCACACATCAGGATGAATGGAGTTGCAAAATATCAATAAGTTACTGAAAAATTACCTTCAAAGAAGATAGCATATCAGATAAGACATTAGTGAATGATTCAATCTCTTTCTTTCCTTGTTTGTCTATTTCCTTCAGTTCAAATGCCTTCACAACGAGTTCATCAATCTGAAAATTCAGTAAGGTAAGATAAAGCTATGCACCATAACAAGAAAAACCCAACTACCATACAAATTATGGAGAATCTTAGAATAGGTACAGATGCGTACCACCCAGTTTAAGAACACATATTAACCTGTAAGTTTTTTTTTTTTTTTTTTTGAAACTGACTATACCCGGAGTAACTACGCCCGTCCCTAAGCCAGGCACTAAGAGACATCAAAAGAATGGAGACACGGGAGGTGTATACAAATTAATGTCACAAGTAAGTCTCAAATCTAGGACCTTGAAGGGAGCACATCTTCAAGCTCCAAGCTTTCGACCACCGCGCCACCTCTTGGGGATTTACCTTTAAGTTCATTAGTTCTTAGAATTCATATGAACGTAATCTACCTTTCTCAACAGACACTTAATTGTCATTCCTTGATACCTAGGAGAGAACAAAAATCTTAAAGAACAACTTCTTTGTTTGGCCAGATTAACTCTTTTTCCGTGTAGTAAACACCAGCAAACACTGATTTCTTCACAAATTTCCTTCTCAAGCAGATTTCAATCAAAGCTCATCAATAAACAAAGAACACAAAACTTGCCAGTAGCACACATACACACTATAGAATACTAACAACATTGGTTAAGATCCAAGCGAAGGGTGAAATTAGGGTCAATGAACTCCAATCAAGAGATAAATCCGTTTTCCCCAATTTCGAATTGAAAGATAAGTAAATCTTATTCGATAGCGTGGACATTCATATCTCAATGATGAGAGGAGTAGGAGTTCTTCACTTTTTCAGATGTGGGATCCTATTCCTAACAAATCTCAGAATCATCGGAAATGGAGAGAGGTACCTGGCGAGTGAGAGCGGAGAGATCGGATTGAACTAGGAGGAGGCGATCGAGAGCATCATCTTGGTCGTCAACCTTAGACCTATTACCATTTTCCTTTCTTTTGGCTGTAGCGACAGAAGATTTGGAGGAAGTTCGGCCGTGTTTGTGGTTCGATACGTCCCTCAGTGGCTTCTTCCCTGATTTCTCCGTCACCGGCATCTTGATCGTCGCCGGAAACCTGCAAATGTTTGCTCTTTCAGTTTTTGAATTTCTCTCCAATGGCGGGATTTTGTGTGGCTGTACAACGTTCTAGAAATCGACAAATGCCGGTTTCTCTTTCTTTGATCTAATATGGAATGGGCCTATTGGGCTTTCTTTAATAACAAATTTCTCTTCTTTTTTTTTTTTTTTTTTTAAAAAAAATAATAATATTCTTCAACTATTTAGGGTGTGTTTGTTTTTTTGTAGAAAATAGTGGAATTAATTTCAATTACTAAACCTCAATCAAAGTTACTTTAACAATCTATATTAAAAATTTGTTTGAAATTGACAAATAAACTTTCAAAAGTCAACAACTTAAATAAGTGACTTCATAACATTGTTCAACTTACTAAATCATCTTTTTATTAAATCATCTTTCATTTATTTAAAATTTAATAAGTGTCTACAATATGATTAATTCTCCATTTATATGGCAAAATGAGTAGTAGAGTGGCATCATATTCAAATAATAATTAGTTGATTACTAGTTCAAGTTCTAAAATCGTTAAATTAAATTTTTTTTAAAAAAAATTTATATTAAATCATCTCTTTTATCATATATTTGTGAGTGTCTAGATCGATCGACTTAGGGATACCTTTTCTTTTCTTTTTTGAAATTGACATAGGGACTAAAGGAAACCTCGAGAAAATTATTTCTCACGTTGTTAAAGAATATATATTAAATTGTCATTAGTGGGTGATTGAGACAATGATGAGAATGATTAATTGCTTATAGGCTAATAATTCTCTTTTTGTCAACCAAGAATTATTTCTCTCATAATTTCATTCTCTTGTATCTACTTTTTTATTCTCTACCTAGTAACTTTTTATCATCCTTATAATCATTTTACATTCTCTCTCTACCCATTATTTTATTCTCCTCAAAATTGTTTTTTAACGATTTTTTTCATAATTATTATCTTCATTTCAAATGCAAATAATTATTCTTTCCCATATTCTCTCATTAATTCTCATTTTCACTATAATTATTTCCATCCTTCTTGTCTCAATCACCCCTACATATAAAAGCTTCAAACTGAACTATTAATGTAATTTCTTCAATATATTGAACTATTAATGTAATTTCTTCAATATATTCTTAACATCTTCATAATAAAAGCTAAACCTTGGAGAACAAGACTTGTTTGGGGATGAGTTTTAAGAAAGACTCATAATTGCTTGCCCTATCTCTGAGTTGGGAACCACAAACTTTGTTGACACATTATTCCTTACCTCCCATCTGTTATTTTATTTAGTGCTTATCCAAAAACAAGAGAAGTAATGTACATTGAATATTTTCTTTACTACACTTTGAATTGCAGCCTTTCTCTCCATTGACTCCTGATGGCAAACATTCAAACAAACCATCTCAATGATAATAAATGCATTTGTTGCCTTTAGAAAGTGAGAGACAGAATATTCAACATAGTTGTTCTTTACTTGTACTAGGAAAGCTCAAAAACCTCTAGCACCATCCCGGGATTAGGTGGCAACGGTCGATGGCAAAAATTGACAGTGCAACAGTATGAAATGGTTACTGCTTAACCGAGTGCGTTCGAGCTGCTGCTGCTGCTATACAATTAGGGAAGATGAAGCTGGAGAGTAGATGGCAGAGTGATGGACTGAGCTGATACTTTTTTATGAGTGGATACAACTATCTTCCTTGAACAAGACCACTAAAAATTTGGCTGTTACCAGCTAGAGTTGCTTCCCACTCGATCGAAGAGAGAAGGATCTGCGACAAGGATATTACAATTTGCTTCATGTCGGGTCGTAAGATGGGATCCTCATCCACACACTGCTTTGCCAACATGGCCACCTACCAGAAAACAAGTGCCAAAACAACATAAAAATACAAATCACAGCACAACGAAAGAGCTCTACGTGTCCGAATGTTCAATTTTAGTCAACTTCCACTGACAGTAGAACTCAGTAACCATCTTATGCTATGGTCCCTCGAATGAAGATATTTATGGTTCTTGCTGTTTGTCATTTCTGATTAGCTTTTGAAGAAGCCATACTTTAACATAGACTGAGATGGAAAAGGTAAATTATGTACCTTGAATAGACAGTCATGAGGATACAAATCCATCATACTTGGATCAACTTGATCTTTCAAACTTGCCATATTCATAGGATCAGGCGCATTCCGAAGAACAGCTAACATCTGCATTTAGACATATTGTTGTATTCATCAAAGAGTTAACACCAAATGCATATTATTCTTCAGAAAACAGAGATATAAAAGAATAACCATAATAGCAATAAGCTCAAAACCCCCCAACATAAGGCAGCAAATGTGTACTTTTGTTTGAGAAATAACATATATTTATCTACAAAGTAGCATATATCCAGCATGATAAAACTTACAATGGATGCTAGTGAACGTCTTTCAGGATTTTTCGTAGTCATGCCCTCAGTTCGTATAATTGCCTCCTTTCCAGATATAAGCTCAAAAAGAACGACACCGTATGCGTACACATCACTTTTGGTTGTAGCAAGACCATTACTCAAATATCTAGAATGAGTGAGGGTTCAAGAAAATCAGTTTAAGCAATTTTTTACAAATATTCGACTATCGAGTTCTCATTACTTACTCGGGAGCGAGATAACCGTATGTACCGACCACTTTGGTAACTGAAGCTTCACCCTCATTTGTTTTTCCAACAAGTTTGGCCAACCCAAAGTCAGAAATCTAAACATAGAATGGGAGGAGGATCTCAGTGGAATGTACTTTGCTTTAATTGAACAGAGAATTACTAGGATGCTTTAAATATTACCTTTGCCCGAAAAGAACCATCAAGTAAGATGTTGCTTGTCTTGATATCTCTATGGACATAATGAGGTTTAGTATGCTCATGAATGTATTCGAGACCTCTCGCCGCATCCAAAGCAATTTGGAGTCTCATAATCCAAGAGAGTGATGTATGACCTGTATAATTAGGAGACCAACATGAATAGAAAGCAACATAATTCAAGATACACCAGGCATAGTCTGCATAGAGCACGGTCATATCGTGACAACAAGCTCATTTTTTCTATTCAATGCGAAATGTATCTAACCAGTTAGTTTGGACAAAATAAGTTTCCAAACTTTTTCACATCGAGTAAACAGATTGTCTTGAAAGATCTAAAGAATCAGTGAAGCTAACAAAAAATAAAAGCTTTGGCAAATGATTTGATTAATGGAGTAAAAATGTAATCTTACCTTTGTTCAGAGGATCATGTAAATGACTTTTGAGTGGACCTTTCTGAGCATATTCATAAATAAGAAAGAGCTCCTCCTCACTGGCTGCATAACCAATCAATTCTACCTTGAAAAAAGTAAACCAAAGAGAAGTCAAGGTTTCAAATTGTAAGCTTGTGAAAATAAATACATCAGTATCTATGAGAAATAGAAGATTACCAAGTTTGCATGATGAACCTTGCAGAGGACTTTCATCTCTGCCATAAACTCTTTAGTTTTCGTTGCCGTCATTCTTTTCATAGCAACTTCCTAAAAGTAAGACATCAGATTCATTGAGTTAGGGCATTCAACGAAACCGATATCCTTAATCCAAAAGAATCCCGGAACTTGTCAAGGATGATTAACCACAAACCTGGTCACGCAGGATGCCATAATACACTGAACCATAGGTTCCATGGCCAAGTAGACTTGAATCAGAGAAACCATCGGTTGAGGAAAAGATTTCTTCGCATGAGAAAACCACAGGTTTGTCTACATCAAATATATTGCTCCCAATAGCTACATGAAAGAAAATTCAAGTAACAGTTAGACATTTCTCGAATAATTATGCAAACAAAGGCTGAAGAATCTAAAGTATAATGAATTGCTGCTTATGCTGAGAACTTAATCGATTCTATTACCTATCTTGCCATGTCTTGGGCTCATAAAACTTTACCTTTCAAAGAATATAGTTTTTCTACTCTTTTATCTCATTGGAAAGGATTTTGTAACTAATGATTGATTTTTTGTAACTTTTCATCATATCAATGAAAGTTTTTCGTTTCCTATCAAAAAAAAAAAAAAACTGTGTTTCTACATGATGAAGAACTTAGTTAGTCCAATTTGTACCAAAGGCTACAACTCATAGTTCATACGCTTACGGAGTATCCTAACTAGCTTACATGCACCTCGCCTTGGGGCAACAACATTCAGTTTTAAAAGAGATAGAAAATTAATTTCTAGGTAAGAGACCATCATGGACTGAACTCATAACGAGTTAGATTTCCAAGGCCAACCCATGAAAGTTAGTTCATATGCTCTAATGTCAAAAGTGTGTAGAGAAGAATTTGTAAAACGTGAATATGGGAGCCAGAATTCAACAAAACCTTCTAAAAGCTATGATACAACATAAATATGGGAGAGCCGGAAAGGTCACTGTTGTCTGCAATCACAAAATGAAAATGAAAGAGCAATAGGAATAAATTGGCAACTATGATAATGTCAGTTGACTTGGATTTCACCACACTGATCAATATGTGAGTATCTAAGAAGCCATTTTTATTTTAACTACCCAGTAGAATTTAATAAGCCCCAATCAACCCAGGTGTAGAAACCGAGCCAAGAATGCTCATCATTTATTGGCAAATGAGAGTAGGGAAATTAGGCCAAGAACTGATAAACTGAAGCAAATGCCAAACGTACCTTTTGGAATTGCACTCTGGTTATCACTAGATTCCGCGCTGGCTTGTTTCCAATTCGCAGAACTGCAGCAAATGTACCTTCCTGAAGCACAACAGAAACTCGACTTCCCAAGAATGTGGAACTTGTGCGAAACCTTGCCACCAGGATCTTTGGAGTGGCTAGTCCTTGATCTAGAAAAGCATTTCAACCACCTACAGCAAGCATAACCTACTATGCCTAATAAAATCAGAACAAGAATAATTCCCAAACTTCCAACAATCCATATATATGGAGGATGACGCTTGGTGTTATCCGCACTATCTGCAATTCATAATGTAATAGATTTACAATCCTTCTTAAGTTCATAACATAAATAGTCAATAATTAGAACTCGGAAGGTAAGGACTGTAAGGTTAATCCTTGAGATGAAGCATTTCATAATAGAATTAAAATTGAAAAACAAGCAGCAGCGAACAAAATAATTCTAGAAACAGACAACTTAAAGGATCTAGAAGAACTGCAGTTCACCCTCCCAAATAGCGTGAACTTTTAAAAACTCATTTATGTTGAAACATGTTATATAATCAATCAACTCAAAAGCTTAAGCTAATGGGTTGGGGTAAATTAACTCCCCTTCACTTGTGGGCTTGGAAATTTGAGAAATGCCCTACAAGTGGAATTCAATTTTATCTGAGAGAAAAAAACGACTCGACGGAGACTTGAACTCATGACTTCTACTTTGATATCGTCTTAATTTTAGGAGATAAAGGTGACATTCAATAGATTGTTGGTTAATTTACAATTGAGAGTTGGACTTTCTTTAAAGAGAAGAATCCCAACAAGATAATAAAGAAGATAACATGAGAATTCCTAAAACTAAGGAATATAAAAGATGTGATACAATAAGATAATAACTTGAAATAACCAACAATTTCATTGTCAATGCTCTTCTAAGTTAGATTTCCCAAGTAGAAATCCATTTCAGACCTTCAGTTTGAATTTGGGTTGCCATACATGTCAGTGGATTTGACTTGACTCAAAAACAAACAAACAAACACCTACTTCAATGTTATTACCAGACACAATTGACTTTAAGAATGTCTTCCTAAAAGTATGCAACAAGAAAGGACACGTTGTCTGAATAAGAAATGTCAAAAATTCTTCATACCCTTTGAGAAATTGCTCATAGAATAGGAAGGAGCTGGAGTAAAAGCAGGAGCAGGGGAAATATCACTCTCCAATGGATAAGGATCACCAGGAACTACAAACACAAACACAAGTAAAACAATAAACAACAACAGCAGAATCATAACTCAACAAAAACAACTTCCACAAAAGAAACACCAACCCGAATTCAAGGGGATATAATACAAAGCACCAACAGAAACATTGCTAGGATTGTCAATTCCATTCACAGACTCAATGCTATCCATACTAACCCCAAATCTGCTAGCCAAAGACTCAATAGTATCACCATCTCTCATCACATAACTCATCAAATAGTTCCACAACCCACTAGAACAGGCACAGAACAGCCTCAAAGACACAACAGCGCCGTTTCTCGCCGTTCGAGTCGAGTTTGGGACCAACGCAAGCCCATCATAGGCTTCCATAACCATATCATACACAAAACCCCTATTGGATTTGATGGTAAAAGTGGTATTAGTGATGTATTTCTTCAATCCAGAGGCACATGAACAATTCTTCCTTATGAACACATAATCCAAACCATTGCCCTCGATTGTAACATCTTCAGGCAATACATCAAACATACTCTGAATCACAGAAAGGGTCTGATTCGATTGAGGCTTGAAAGCCAAAAACGATGTGCATAAACGGGTCGTGTCCGTACAATTTAAGGGCATGGGATAAGAAAAACAGAGGGAATGATCTTCAAGAAGAACGGTAAGGCATAGAAAAAAGAAGAACAAAGTACAAATTCGTACAGGATTCATTGAATTTCAGCTCCAATATATAACATAAACTAGTGGCAGACAAAGCTCGATCAAAAATCAACAAAAGAAAAAAGGGGGGGAAAACTCTATGTGGGTAAGTGAGAAAATGAAACCCAATACAAAACCAAGGAAGAAAATCACAATCTCTAAACAAACTAACTAAAAATCAGTGAAAAGGGCAAGTGGTATATGAGAAAAAGGGAAGACCCAGATGAAGAATGAATGCATAAAGTGGAGATTTGTAAGAAACTTGAAGATTTGGAGCTGAAAATGGTGAAAAATGAGCAGAGATTGAAGATGAAGGACTGCTAAAATTGGGAGAAGAATAATGGAGGGAGAAGAGAAATGAGCTGTAAACAAAGGGCCAATGTGGCATGAGAGACAAAAGAAGGGAACTGTAAATAGAGAATATGGTTTGGGTAAAAATGGTGGAATGAGAAAGAAGAAAATGGAGCTTCTTACAGTGTGGGGAGTAAGGGCAAGATAGTGATGGAGATTTTTCCTCTCTTTTTTTATTTCTATGCCTAAAATACCCTTCCTTCCCTCATTTGGATGGAATATCTATATCCATGTTTCACAAAAAATAATATCACATTGAACAGGTCTATGTGTGGTTATTTGAACACTCCTTTATTATATATCTAAAAACAATTGGTATTATCGTTTGTTATTATTTTTTTTTATATGTGTGACTGGCCGGGTTAGTTTTCGCGCACCTCAATTAATGTCACGAAATATACCGTCGATGCTACAACATTTGGATGTTAAGAAAATCCATAAGAAATTAATTCTTAGGTAGGGGCCACCATGGATTAAACTTATCACTTTATGCACCTCAAGACCCTATTTGACCAATTGAGTCACTTCATGATGGTTAATCATTTGTTATATATCTAAAAACCATTCACATTGATTAATCTTTTTATTTTTATTTGTGACGGTCTAAGGCAGCTTACGTGCACTTCGACTATTATCACTTGATATATCGTGTGAACCTAAAACATTTAGATGTCAAGAAAATTAATTTTTAGACAAATGATTTTTATGAACTAAACTCATCACATCTTAATTTTCCAAAACATCTTCACTTGACTTGTCTTGCAAATACAATAGTTTCATCCTTCAAAAAAAACATCAACTTTCCTTGACAAATCATCTTCAATTTGTAAGATTTTAATATCATAACTAGATGATATGTCAATAGAGTATAACTTAGGCTCTTTTTGAAGTACCAATTTAATTATTATAAATGATAGATTATAATAAAAAGTTTATTGTTATAAACGGGGAGTTGTTGACATTGTGTTTAGATGTAAATTTTTATATGTAATAAATATGTATTTGGTGCTAGTTATTATAACATGGAATAGAATAAATAATATTTGAAGTATCAATCAATTATTATAACATAGAAGAGAAAAGCAGTTAATTTAAAACGAGGACATAGGTTTAAGCCAATCTATTGATTATTCGAACTCATAATCTCTTTATTAGGGTGTGATTGGATTTGGTAGAAAAGAGAGGAGAGAAGTGGAGTGAAGTGAAATAATTCATTGTAGTTGGAATAATTTGGTGTAAGTAGTAGTTGAAGTAACTAACTACTCGTTTGGAAATTGATATTAGCAATGGTTGAGTATAAATTTAATGCAGAGTTTGATAGAGAATTTGATGTGGGGTTTGATTGAGTGTTTGATGGTAATTCTTTACCACCAAATACAAACAATGTGATATAGAAGAGTGGTTGTTTACCACTCTTCTCTTATAAAAAACAATATATATTCATGTCGTTAAATAATTTTTTTTGTTAGAAAGAAAATGACACAGCAGAAGACAAGAAGAATTTCTAGGAACAGAGTCACTTGTATTGAATATATTCTGTTACAAATTGAATACTCCGCAATGAGGTAGCTGGCTGAATAAATATACACACGAATAGGAGTTTGGGGAGAAACTAATTATTACAGAGAGGTATTACCCATACTTTTAACCATACCTCTTGACTTTTCTACAAAACTTCTTCATGCCTCTTAACTCTTTAATCATACGTTGAGGAGAACAGGGACAGAGCAGTTGGCACAGTAGCGGCTGTCTGCAGAGGCTTGCCAGAGAGATCAGAGTGAGTTGTAACATTGTTGACGGGCCAAACGTGAATTAAGTTATAATATGTCAACCAAATTTTCATAAAATAGCCTCGTAATTCCCTATCATCATCTCTTTATGTGGAGGGCGTGATGTTCTAACCGTAATTCTTGAAAAAGTTTAAAATAAGATATTTTTAATATATATTTTTCAATTATTATAAAAAATATATATATATATATATATATTCTCAAATTTATAGAAAGTCATACCTTTTTCAAATTTATCACGGTAGGAGAGTTAATATTTTTTAAATTTATCACATTTCATGTGTGGTGGGATGGGATTTAGATATTATATATTCCTCTTTGTTTTTTTATTTTCTTAATTTGTATGAATAAATAGTGTTGAATTACAAATATCTCATAAAAGTCTTGGGTTTCTTCTATTGTCCCACCAATGGAAGGACTATTTCTATTTTTGTGATTAATTATTAAATAAAGAAGTTATGTAAGTTATTTTAATGGATTTACTTTTTAATTTAAGCCAAGAAAGGTAATAAGTGTCCTTTTTTTTTTAGAAGAAGGTAATGAGTGTCTTATTTACTATTTTCATACTTTGTTTTCAACAAGAATATAATATCAAAAAGGATATCTTGAACACCCCTTATATAGCTCTAAGCTATAGCATTAAAATATATTGGAGAGTTTTTAATATTAAATTCAACAAATAGTCTTAAACCCAAAATCTTGAAAAGAAGTATACTCACAAATCGAGCTTTCAACTAACTGCATTGCCCTCTGAGGAACCAAAGGATTCTAGGATTTAAAATACCATTTTTTCCAAATATTTATGGACATTTTGCTGTATTTGTTTTAGAAGCAACATATGAAGGAATAGTTCAAGAACATGGTAGATTGCTTGAGTTGCACTCAAATAAATAAGTACATGTATATATATTTGAGCCTTTTTTTAGATAATGAACTAGAGCAATATAATTATTGCAATTCTGGACTTTTATGTGGGCCATGGTTTTAAAAATGGAATACGCATGGACTACGAATTCTTCATAAGCTTCATACTATACATGCACACCCTTTGTAATGTGTATATATATATATATATATATATATAGAAGTTATAAATTAGCAACAATGATTTAGAGAAAATTAATTCATTTTTCATCGTTTTAAAACATACATTTTAACATATACGGCAATTTGATTAATAAGAGACCAACTTATATTTAGAAAATAATTAACAAAAATAGTCATTAATATTATCGAGTATTATCACATACTTTTTATAATATTATTATTAATTAATATTTATAATACATAATTTTGATATTAATGAATATTTATAATATAATATTAAAATACATTAAGATAAATATTTTAGAATTTGCTAACTAATGTCTAAAACTACATATATAAATTAATTTTCGAGATTGATATTATTATGAAAGTCTAGAAGTATTATTTTTGTGCAAATATAAATTTGTACTATATATATATAAGGGTGTGTTTGTTTTTGGTAGAAAAGAGTGGAGTGGAAGAGAATGAAGTTGTTAACTATTCGTTTGAAGATTGAGATTAATAGTAGTTGAGTAATCAACTACTTATTTGAGGATTGAGATTAATAGTAGTTGAGTGATAAATTCGATGTGAAGTTTAATAAAATTTAATATAAGATTTGATAGAGAGATTGAAAAGTGGTTAACAATTGTTATTTACTACAAAAACAAACGAGGAGTTTTTGAAAATGTCCAAAAAACAAGCACAACCCAAGAGGTAGAGTTGAAGGTTATTTTGGGAAAAGGAGAGCAATGCCGGTGGGGTTAGGGAGTGAGCTGGCAAAAGAAGTACAACAGTCGTGG
>JBBMKA010000018.1:7422769-7458761 GCA_037833695.1 Sechiopsis laciniata
ATATCTTATAATAATATAATTCGTGTGATTTATGTATGAATTTGAAATTTTATGGGAATAGAAATATGTTTATTTATTAGTTTATGCTCAATATATTATTTAGTTATGCATTTATTTATTGCGCCTCTTTTCACTCGGGCCTCGCCTTTTTATCGCCTCTCGCTTTAAGGCGATTAAGGAGAGTATCGCCTTGCATTGCGCCTTGCGCTTTGAAAACACTGCCTTAGCATAAGGTTTATTAAGCATTCAAACTTATAAGATTATAAAATGAGAATACATAGATAAAGGATAAAACATACACAGCAATAACAGGCTCAAGAAGCCATGGCTCCGGAGCATCAAGATTCATGGTCAACGTCTTGGATAGTGGCATATTAGCAAAGAATGCTTTAGGGCCATTAACGGTTACATCTGTACTGCTGAAATCATCCTGAAATTATCATGAACAACTCAGACACTAATAATGGGGGAAAATTGTTTCATATTGTTGGTTGATAAGTTAAATTTGGAACCTATTGCAACCTATCAACATAAGTTTTTGGGTTAATTGATTATTTAACATGATTCAACGTGGTATCAAAGTAGGAGATCATGTGTTCAAACTCCTAAGAATTCGTTTTCTCCACAATTATTATTAATTTCTACTTGTTGGACATTTATCAAAATTTTAAACCCACAATGAGAGGGAGTATCGGTTGTCATAATTAAATTTACTCCAATCTCTCGGTTTAAGCTTTTGGGTTAATTGATGATTTAACATGATTTTTTTGAAACAAGGGTAATCACGCCCGTCCCTAAGCCAAGCACCGGAAACATCGAAGGAGTAATGTCACAGGTGAGTCTCGAACCCGGGACCTTGAGGGGAGCATACCCTCAAAGCCCAAGTCTTCAACCACTGCGCCACCCCTTCGGGACGATGATTTAACATGATTTAACAATTACAAAATAAAGATTTTAATTAATAATTACCATTGATGGCAGAACATAGCGGTAGTAATTCTTCAAAGGTAAATCAACAAGGGAACTCTGTCATAGAGAAAACAACGTTAATTTGTCAAGAAACTAATGACTATCAAAGAAATATAATTTGGCATTCGGTAAAATAGATACGCTTAACACCCTCTGGAACTGTACGAGGTTTAAAACAGCTCACCAGCGGATTTAATAAAATCCTCATGCTAGGTTGTATGTATTTTGACAAAACACGAAGAATTGATGATAGCTTCTGGCCAGATGGACTTAGTGGATCAACAACAGCATCAATATGGATACTAGCATTTTCATTACCTACTACAATGGCACTGTGAAAAGAGAAAATAAAGAAAAGTAAGGGCGAGGGAGGCCAAAGAAATGGAATCTTGAACTGTACAGCATAGGCACTGACAGTGGAAGTTAACTACAATGCAAAGAAAAATTCATAATAATTTTATACATCATTACAAGGATTACTAGTCTGTCTTTTATTTTAGGATTACTAATCTGTCTTATTACTGATGAAATTCAAAGGAAAAGGATAATTCATATTCTAAGTTTGAAATCCTTACCTATATTCTGCATTCAAAACCTCAAACCGTGCAGTTTCGGAACTTCGCTCCCGCTGAGCCATTGAAGATGAAACAAACATAATAACATCACTGAGGAAGTTGCTGCAGTAGTATGGATTATCATAAATAGTTAATAGTAATACAAATCTAATGGGTGAACACAATACACTAAAATTACTATAAAAAAAAGAGAAATATTTGCATCATGCCCGGGCATTATATATAAAATAATGTCCACCTATGTGGCTCAATATGAGCCACAATCTATTTGATTTTAAATTCAAAAGATAAAATAATAAAATAAACAAAAATAGATTATGACCC
Organism: Sechiopsis laciniata; assembly: GCA_037833695.1. NCBI lineage: Eukaryota > Viridiplantae > Streptophyta > Magnoliopsida > Cucurbitales > Cucurbitaceae > Sechiopsis > Sechiopsis laciniata. The sequence continues at coordinate 7,424,638 of JBBMKA010000018.1, forward strand.
ATATTAAGCCACATAAGTGGACATTATATTATACATCATGTCCGGACATTACGTAAATATTTCTCTTTACTTAAATGTAACACAAAGAGGCAAATTCAAACATGAGATTTTATATTTTGAGTATCTTAAACAATAAAAATAGACTTACGTTCACACACACACACATATATATATTTTTTGAAACCTTATATTTTCAATAGTTTAACCAATAAAATTAGGGTTATGTGTTGACATAATATACAACATATTTAATACATAAAGCGTAGAGTACAAGATTTTAAAAGAAAAAATGTAGGGCACGAAAATAATAACACCTAATGGATTGATTTTTTTTTTTTTTTTTTTTGACAGGTCTAATGTATTGAATTCAAAAACATAAATACTTCCAAAATTTTGGAAGTATAAGATAGATGAATTATGTCACCAATCTAATAAGGGAAGGGTTTGGGTGCAGCCATGGCTGCACTCCCTTGATAACCACACACAAAGAGAGAGAGAGAAAAAATAAAAAAATAAAAAATTTGTGGCTGCGCCCAAATCAGTCCCATCTAATAACGATAAATATTATATTAATATATTTTTCTTTATTTTTCTCTTGTTCTCTAAAATGATTATTAGTCATCTCTGATGACCTAATTACGTATATGATTTTTAATTTTATTCGGAAAGACAAATATTCTAAGTTGACATAAAGCTAATGGTCAAAGTATTTAATGTTTACATAATCAATGGTACGTTTGAATCTACCCCTTTCAATTTGTGACTTAATGTAAACAAGAAATCAACTAACTTATTCATTTCATGCACCATCATAATTTTAATTTAAGGAATAAATATTTGTTTTTGGATCATTAAGTTTTGAGTATAGATTTTATAATTTGACTATTAGATTTCAAAATGTTACACTTTTTTCCTTAACTTTGTATTTGAATTTAGGTTTTCCCACTATTATCACTATAAAAATTAATTAAAAAAATATAAATCATAAGTTTTTAAATTTTATATATGTATATATATATTGGTGATTTTGGACTAATTTAGATGCATACAAACTCATTTATTACTCAACATTCTAACCCTACTATATATAGTTGACATAAAATACATATGATATTATATTATAGATAGACAATCATCGTGAACTGAACTTATTTTCTTAATTTTTAATACCATTTTGACTTGCATTGATAATGTTTTAATTTCATTAGCCAAAAGTTAGCATTAAAGACTGTAGAAAAAGGTTATGATTAAAGTATAAACTCATAAAACATAGAGATTAAATAAAAACTAGACTCATTCCAAAGGAATAATGCTCTACATACATTAGGTACAATTTAATAACTAAAAAATGATAGGTTCTAAAATTCCCCTCCCAAATATGTTAAACTAAAAAAAAAAAAAACTTAAACTTATAAAATGTAATGTTTGATATGTATAAACGAAATAAAAACTACTCAAAAAGTGAAGAATGCCAATGTAACATTTTTTTATACAACAATATTGAAGGAAAGAGGATTCGAACCTATAACTTCATGATTACTAAGTTGTACAAAATGTCGATAGAGCTCTATTTTTGTTGCCTAATGTAACATTTCCAAATTAAAGAATTTTTACTCTTAAATTTATTAAATATCTCTTTACTTTTAAAAAATGTATCATATTGTAAGGTGCAGTTCCAATCTCAAATGTTTTGAATTCAAAAAAAAAAAAAAATCTTGTAATAATCTCTCTCCCTCTAACCTTGAAATTATACTCTTAAAAGTACTGTTTGATATCCTGACCTATGGACGGACATAGTTACTCCAAGTATAATGAAGCGAAATTTTGATTTTTCAATTAAAAAAAAAAGATACTATTTGTAATGTAGTTTTAATTCTAATATCGAACGTCTTACTCAACCTATTTAAGATTGGTTTGAAAGTTGTTGCTCTAGTTTGTTTGTTTTATTTTTGCTTAAAATTTCTAAAATGGGTGTTTTTCAAATAAAAAATTCAACAAGTACTAATAGAGTAACCGTTTGTTTAATTTTTTATTATATTATAAAATGACTTTTAAAAATAAAAAGAACTGGTAGCAACTTGGTTAATCTAATTCAACATTATTATGATCACATATTTGATTTTGAAAATCAGTGTGTGTTTGACTCTCATTTATTTGAGAGTAATTGCACCTTATGTATAGGAAAGTTTTGCTCAATGTTTTTTAGTTCAATAAGTAGTTATTTTGAGTAGTTAAAAAATAATGATTAGAATTGAGAAGTTAAAAATGATATTTTTTAAATAGTTAGAAATGAATGATTAAAAATAAGTGGTTATACTAAAAATGATGAGTTATTTTGAGTAGTGACAATAGTTCGATATAGTTTTTTTATGACTAGTTAGTAGACACTCATTTCTGACCATCATAGAGTGCTCTATTGGTCAAAGAGGGATTTAAAGTGCTTAAGGTGATAGATTTAATACATAGTTACTACCTACTTAAAAATTAATTTTTTAAGAATTTTCTTGACATCTAAATGTTGTAGGATCAGACAATTAATCGAGATGCATGCAAGCTGGTCCACACAGTCACGAATAAAAAAAAAAAAAATTGTAACCCATGATTCAAACCAAATTAAGTTATTATAATCCAACCTTCTAAAGTATGCATCAATATTCTTTTGAAAATAAGAGGAGGCCTACAATGTGAGCCAATATTTAAAAACTATTTACAAGAAAAAGTAGCATAGTAGGGGTTTACAAGTTAGGCTATTCTCTTGTTGGTTACGGCCATTTTACAGGTTGAGAAAAAAAAAAGGAAGCTTTTTAGAGAGAGAGAAAAAAGAGTATCTTCTAAGCACGCTTTGTTTCCTGAGCTGCACAGAATATAACCCACCAATGCATTTTTGTTTCTTGGTTGCGTGAATAATCCTCTTATTGCCTTCTTTTCATCTTTTTAAACCCCAAAACCCAACAATCCTTTGACAAAATCAGACCCAATCCATTATATAATCCCCTTTTCCCCCTTTCTCTTGAGAATTCGTGACCTGGGTTGTGACTTTTTTCATCTCTTGTTGAAGATTTGCCTTTAATTTAACTGGGTTTGTTTTTTTGTCTGATTTTTCGAGGAGTTTCTCTCTGAAAGGAACCCAATTCGTGTTTACTGAGTTTTCCCATCTGGGTTTTGCCTAAAATTTTCAGAAATCGTTCAATGGAGATGAATGGGTGTTCTGAGAACGACGAGGATTGTCCTCGGCTGTTGGATTTGATACCTAAAAACCGGCAATGGCTTTCTGTCGGAGATGTCGCCGGAAAAACCCATATCTCCGACGACAGAAAGCTAGAGCTGAGGCTTGGCCTGCCCGGAGAAGCTGATTACTCCGGCGAACAGAGACAGGACTTTGTTCACTCTTTTGGGTATTTTCCTGTTTCTTCTAATTTTCTTGGAAATCTTCAACCCACCAAAATTTCTTCATCATTTTGTTCTAAAATGGGAGATCTTCATAATGTTGAAGCTAAATCATTTCCTTGTTCTGCTAACAAAGCTGTTTCAAACAGTTCTCAGAAAAGGTAGCCCATCTCTGTTTTTTGGTACTCTGTTTTATTTTCTTGGCTGTTGAAATTTGAAAGCATGTGCTAAAAAGACAAAAGGGTTTTATGACAGGCTTTTGTTGTTGTGGTTTATGTTCTTTTTTTTTTTGTTCTTCCTATTTAGTAATTGAAAATGGGTCTAGTTTTATCTTTCCTTTTGGCTGTTTATGTTTTGGTTCTATTCTTATTCTTAGCTTCCCTTCATAGGAATCTTTTTTAGCTAACTTTTGTTATTGATTTCTGAATTTAGATTAATGAATGAATTTGGCTTCCAAGGGTCATGGACTCAAGTTCTCGGTTTATTTTGATCTAGAGATAATGAACAAGAGTTGATGAATAAGACAATTTTTACTCTAGATTAATAGTGGATGTTGTTATCTTTCTTTTGAACTTTTGTTATGTTTTTCTATTAATGTCTTCTTTTGCTGTTTGTCCTGTTCCCCTTTGCTTGCTATTTTTGTGCCTTTTTGCTATGTGATTATCAACTTTCTTTTGAATTCTCTGTAGAACTAGTTAGTAAAAAGTCCTCTTTAGCCGGCCTAGTTGGTAGGTATCATGTTCGAAGCCTCATGAGTGAGTTTAATTGGAATACTTCTCGTTGTCTCCTGGATTGGGACGACATGGATGGCTTGAGTGTGTAGTGGCGCGAAGCTTTTTATTATATCTACTTGTTTCGAGCTTCAATTTCTGGTTATGAAACTAAATAGAATTAGGTAGTAAAATACACTAATAATTGTTTAAGTTTTGAATAAATTTCAAGGACTGCGCCTGCTCAAGTTGTGGGATGGCCACCTGTTCGATCTTCGAGAAGAAACCTTGCGAGCAGCAGCTTCTCGAAGCCTGCATCGGAGTCCCCGATTGCTGTCCCGAGCATGCTCCCGGCTCCTGGAAAGAAACCAGTTGAAGTTGGTGGAAAGGGACAGTTTGTGAAGATAAATATGGATGGAGTTCCCATTGGTAGGAAGGTAGATCTCAAAGCTTATGACAACTATGAAAAACTTTCCTATGCTGTTGATGAACTGTTCAGAGGCTTACTTGCTGGTAATCTTTCCAAGAATTATTTAAGTTACAATTCTTTAAGATTTATGACTGTTTCATTCTTCTGAATAAATTCATTGAAAGCATAAGGCATCTTAAAGTAAAAACTTTTTAAATTCAAGTTTATCTCTAGCCTGAAACATCCAGAGATTCTGAAGTACAATGAGTTGGAGTGTAGTGGTTAAAGGTGTTCATATTCGACTTTTCGAACATGTTTGACTCTTGTTTTTTTTGTTGCTGAGGATGTCTGAACTTATACCTATTTGTTCCTATCTATGTAGTTCAAAAAGATTCCTCAGGTTGTGGCGTTTTGAACAAGCAAGTAGAAGAGAAACCAATCACGGGTCTGCTTGATGGAAGCGGAGAATACACTCTTGTTTACGAGGACAACGAAGGCGACAGAGTTCTCGTTGGCGATGTCCCTTGGCAGTAAGCATACTCTCTTCTCAACTCCTTTGTTTTCATTTGTTTTTGTTGATATCCTTTCATTGAAACATGGATTCAAATGAAGCATGTGTAATAGAATCATTGTTTAGACAAAAACATAATTTGACATCTCTAAACAATTACTTGCAGAATGTTTGTTTCGACCGTAAAGCGGCTACGCGTGTTAAAGAGCTCGGAATTGCCAGCATTGAGTCGTGAGTTAAAACACTTAACATTCTTCTTCTTTATTTCTGGTTTTTGATGCATCTATTTTCATTGAAATGAAGACGATTTTTTCGATTACAGTATGTTGCTCGAAAACACAGAAGATGAAGTGAAGGAAGAGATTTTAAGATGGAGCTTTTGAGTGTTATAATCATAGAATTATCATTATTGGTAATGTGCTTTTGATTTTGTCTTGTGAAATTGCAATGTAAAGTCAACCAATCTTTCATCTTGAGAACCTAAATTAGCTTAAGCTGTTCTTGCAATTTGTAACACCAAACAAGTGAGTGATTTGGAGTTGATTTCAATTAGAGAAATCCATCATTCTCTTAAACTGTGTAAGCTTTGTTTGATGATCATTTAGAGTTTTGAATATAAATCTTATTTGAGTATGTTGTGTTAAATACCTTTTACACATGTTTTCAATAACCAAAGTAGGATTATGGAATGTTTTTGGAGTTCTAATAAGTTTTGGATGTATTCCATATGGCAATTTTGGAATATTAATTATTTGATCAAAATAGTGTAGATTGAAAATGTTATATTGTCAATTACATCCATTAATTAAAAAAATAATAATAGTAAGGGAAGGAAATATTCCCACTCCACCTTTTAGTTGAATGGATGGTAAAATTTGTTTTGACATATTATTACCTTTTTGATTCCTAAAGTTGGGATAATGTTTTTATTTTTTGACAACAAAGGCTAGCATTCCCACTAGAAATATTTTTTTGTTTCTGATATTTAAAAATTGTTCTAAATGACTAGAGTAAATTATCTTGTATTAATTTAAACTGACTTGTTGAGATAAATTTTAAATGAGTTGATTATATGATTTTTATCATTGATTTTCTTTTCTTTCTTTTTTTTTTTTTTCTCATTTCTCTGCCTAAAGTACCTTTTGTAAAAAAAATGCTGAAATAAATTTCTTTTGAGTGTTAATTAGAATTGTGTACTTTAATAAGAATCGATTCTATTTTATAGGTGAGTGTTAAAAGTGAATGTTGGACTCAAAATCTAGAAAAGAAAAACTCAATGCATGATTTATTATTCCATTTGAAAATGAGTGTACAATTTGAAAAGGGTTTTGAGTTGGGAAAAAGTAGAAAAAAGAAAATAAAAAGTGGTGGCTTTTTGTTAAAATGATCAAATGAAGGAGGCAATAGGGAGATGGTTACAAAGACCATATGAAATGGGAACAAAGGGATGTGGTGGCATCAATCATAGTGTCATTTTCATTGAGAGCTGCCTAACTTTGGGCCCAAAAACTGACCAACAAGTCTAGTCCTTTTCCCTTCTCAATTAGTGGTTAGGGTAAACAACATCATATAATTTAGCTTTTATAATGACTTTGTATAATGTGTCGAAGATTGCTATTCGAAACAACAATTTTAAGCGAAGTACTTTTTATCATAAAAAAAATGATCTCGATTGATTTGATATAAGATAAGTATTTGGATGTGATTCGTAAAAACAAATTTAAAGAATAATCAAATAATTTCAGCTAAACACTTTATTTTCAATATATTGTGATATACGTTTTCTTTTTATGTGCTACATCTCACTAACTTCTATCTAATACAATTTGTAATTTCTTAACAAATAATACATTTAGGTTTTAGAGTACTTATATTTCGTTTTAGCAATAAATGTATAGTGGTTGAGGCTTTGACAAATGAAGTTTTAAAAAATGAATTGATATATACCACTAGTGCTTCATTTTAAAACGAAACATATGATTTCAACTAAACACTTTATTTCAATATATTGTGATACAGGTTTTCTTTTTACGCATTACATCTTACTAATTTCTATCTAACACAATTAATAGTTTCTTAACAAATGATTTTTTTAATTAATAATTTCTTAACAAATGATAAACTTTGGTTCTGGAGTACTTATATTTCGTTTTAACAATAAATGTATATAGGTTTTGACTTTTACAAATGAAGTTCCAAAAAATTGAGTTGAAGTATACAACACATATTTGAAATGCTTCATTTCAAAAAATTAAGAAAACTTTAATTAAACTACTAAGCATAAATTGTATTATAACTTTTATATTTCATTTGGTTCATCTTTATAAATAAATGAGAAAAAAAGGACTTCTTTCACCTTTGACCTTAATAAATACATGTTACTTTCCAAGTTAAATCACAATATGAATCAAACTCAAACACATTTATTATGAGTAAACCCAACAAAACAAGAAACAAAGCCTAGCTATATCTATTGATTATACAAATTTTCAAAAAGAAAGAAAATCCATTAATTTTACAACACACAAAATTTACTCTCTACGAGAGCTTTCACATTTAGATAATAGCGACAACCTATTTATCTACTTCTAGAAGCTAACATTTCAGGTAACACTTTTGATGTAGGAACAAAACATTTTGCAAGATGTCACGATCGGGTAGCTCTAAAATCCTTCAAAATGAAAAAGAGTTACTTCAATTTAACCTTAATTACAACTATATTACACAAGCTCCTTGAATATTTATACCTACATATAGATTTTAAAAAGTACTAGTGATAGTGACTTCTGCATTCAATCAACTAAACACTATATCACATTCAACAAATAAGATGTCGTGGTCTGTTAGATTTGGTTGATTAGTTGTGAATCTAAAATCAAGAAGACGGTTTTTATTTAAACAAAGAGAACTGAAGGTTTCAACTTCCTTGAATACATAGACACAATATAATTAATTTTAATGTTCAAATTTTTGAAACAATTAAACTTTCCTACATAGAAGAAAAAGAGAAAGATTTCATCTAAAAATTGGATATATTAAACAAAATGAAAATAAAGGGACAAATTTACAAACATACCAAGAAATTAGAATGAAAGGTAAGATCTTTGGAGTTGTAGGAGACAATAAAAAGAAGAAATTTCCATACTTTGTAGCTCTAACCCTCAAAAGTTTGGCCTTTGCATTGAACACCCTTTCTTTTTTCTCTTTTGCCTGGCTAAGCCCCTGTGTGCCTCACATCCAAACACACTATAAAGACTTTAACTTTATACCCTAAATTTAATGACCAATTATTATTACATTTGTTTTGTTAAACAAACTTTTTCAACTAAGAATAACTACATAGGCTTTGTTTAGAAGAGTCATAAATCCAATTAAACCTTTAGGTAATTAAGAATTTGCAATAGTTCATTTTCATTATATAATCACATTTTTCATTCTTGTCTTTTTTAAATAGTTCATTTTCATTATATAATGGATAGACTTTGTTAGATATTAATTAATGTTTAATTATTGGTTGATTTTGGTCCAAAATGGTGAGAAGACAAAGTGGAGATGGGGTGGGGGAAATTCAAAATGGAAATCAATTATCATTTGGACTTAAAACAAAAATGTGTGTAGGGTTTGTCAATGGTTTCATGAATGGAGGAAGCATTTATATAAATTGTGTGTATTTGTCACTCTTGAGAATGGAGAATATAATCATTAGTTGTTGGTTTCACTCATCTTTTTATGATAGGACAAGCATTTTACAAAAGTCATCTATTATAATGAATTAAATGTTTTCTATTAACATATATACTAAAGCTAGGGAAATTGTACCAATCTTCAAACAAATTTGATAATTATAGAGGTAATTACATTCTAAATTATTTGTATCCATAATTATTAATACGTTTTAAAGTGTATTACAAATATTCATCAATGCTACTATTTTGTATTATAAATACTCATTAATACAAGTATTATAAAAAAAAAAAATGTTACCATACTTATTAATACTAATAACTTGCTAAACTTTCTATTGAAAATGATCGTATTTATAACTAATTGTTAGATTTGACTAATCTAATAAGTTTCCTTATAATGAATGGAGATAAACTTAAATATAATTCAACTTTTTTTTTTGAAATAAAATATAATTCAACTAGTCAAATATTGAAAATTTAAATTTTTTCAGAGAGAAAAGATAATTTTGTTACATTTGAAGGTCTAAATATGTTGGAGATATTTACCTTATAATTTTCATCCCATATTGAAAAAGTTAGGAGTTTTCAACATGTTTATTAGAGATAAGAGTTATTGTCTTTACTGTCAATTGATTTTGAGGTGAAACTTCATATTATCTAATATATACACATCAATGGTCGAAACACAAATTGGTATTAATAATTGGTTGCCTCTCTCGAAATTTGAGGCAAATATAATAAATCAAATTCACGCAAATAGCTAATCGTGAGGGACGAAAATTTATGTTTAGTCCTTAGTACCAATGGTATTTCTTTTCAAAGTGTATAGGTTTAATTTCTAATATTTGAGTAACTTTTAAATTTAGTCTATATCCTAAAAACAATTAGATTTAATTTCTCACTACAGTTGAGTATTCTTAGATTTCATTTTATTATTTTAGTTTAGTCAATTTACTCTTCCTAAACCCTTTTAAATAAGTGAGAGTTGTGCATATGCTTGTCACTTCTTTAATAAAAGTAAATGATATGCCTTTAAACTATATGTTATTCTAGAATTACTTAGTCGGGAATTTTATTGTCCAATCAACGAGCTCACGTCTATGAGAGTCATGTAATGTATGTAATTAGGTTTATATTATCATATTGAGATTTTATGTATTTGAGTCATATATGAGAGTGCACTAAATAAACTATTTTGAAATTAACCTTGCCTTATTTTTTATCAAGCATTTGTATTTTTTATCTTTTTAATAAAACAGTTCTCTACTCTACGCGTATAGCTAAGACAACGTTACTAAATAATGTATATCGTTGTGTTTTGTCATATATTTATTTATTTTCTTAATTGTTATTCCATTTCATAACAATTTTTTTTTTTTTTTAAATTATCTTTTCAATTATTAAGCTCTTTACAATCAGAGAAGTTGATAGCTTGAAATCAGAAAAGAGAATTAGAGAAAGTAGAAAGAATCGGGAAAGATGAAGGGAAGGGAAAGAAAGAGAAAAGTAAAAGTGAATTTTATTAAAGATATGAGTCAAGATTTATAGATGTAGTAATCACAAGACTTGTAGTTGGAAGCCTCTAATTTCCTATTATAAATGTATAGCGAATGAGAGAGATGAAGAGCCGAACAACGATGAATAGCACTAAGGTTGTCGCATATTAGTAATGTCATATACATATATTCAAAATTTGATGATATCAAAATATTAGAGATATGCGTAGAAATAATTAATTTATCAAAAGTAGCATTATTTCAATAACATATAGATAACATGATAACTAATTTGTTAGGGGTTGGAATCTAATAGAATTAAAAAAAAAAAAAAAATGTACTAAAAAAACACATTCCCTAAAGAGAGATCCATTTCGAAACAATAAATCAACCAAAAATAACATAGACAAGATTAGGAAATTTGTTAGATTGTTACTAACAAATCTAAAATTAATTAACTAAAAAAATTAAATTGAAAATTATGGGTATAAAAGTTCTCATTATGAAAAAAAAAAAAATCTTGATAAATTAAATGTAGCCATTAATTTAAATTATAAAAAATATTAGTCATGCCCTTAACCCTTTCTTACTCTAGTAATAGAATGGAGACGAGGCCAATTGAGGGTTCGGGCCCAATTTTCTACCCAAATGGGCCAACATTTCAAGTTTTGGAAGCCCAATATTAGAGTTCCACAGTGACAGCCTGGCACTTCCAACGTTCGAAAAATTTCAAATTTCAAGTGCGGCTTTTAAACAACAAATGAAACTAAACTGAGAATTCCAAACGGTCACTTACGCTCGTCTTGTTTCTTTGCCTCCAAATTTTCACAGCCTTCAAATCACAAAGTTCATCAGAAATTTCATTCAATTGATTAATTTTCCTTCAAATGGAGACTTCTGTTCAATCAAATTCATCGTCAATTCCAAGCAAGCTCACTGCGCCGCCAATGTACACCAAATCCGGTGAGTTTCTTTGCCCTAATTTCACTGGAAAATTTAAACCCCGTAATTCTCTGGATTTTCTGTTTAGTTTTCTGTTCTACGCTTAGATTCGATTCAGTTTCGATTGTTAGTTTAAGGAAATTGTTTATATTTATTTTCTGTAGATGAAAACGATCAAAATTATCCTCCGTCAATCGCGAATTCGAAACAGTGTAAATTAGGGGAAACGGAAAATGTTGTTGAGAAGAAGGTTTTAACAGATCGAAATGAGGCTGTGGATTTGAAATTTAATGAGAATTCGGATTTCACAAATGTTGATTTGAAATCCACTTCTTGTACAGACGATTATCAGAGGAAGTTGCCGTATGATCCATTGACGAATTATCTCTCTCCTCGGCCTAGGTTCTTGAGATTCAAACCGAATCGACGAAGGGAGATCCTTCGTCGAGTTGGAGAAGATGCTTCTGTGATCGGTGTTGGCGAGGATTCTCTTTCGGTTTCTCAATCTTCATCCTCTGAAGATGAAGAAGAAGAAGAAACTGAAATGAAAGAGAAGGAGAAGCTTGAGGGGGGAAGCGAGGGGAAATCTAGTGACATTGATGAAGTAATTGAAGACGAAAATGAAGACGAGGGAGATCTGAACAGAGGTTGGACTGTGAAAGACTTGTTGGAACTTTTGCTTGTAATAGCTAGTTTAGTTATGTGTACTGCATATATCACTTCCATGAACACGCCCAAACCTTCATTTGAAGTTTCAAGAGCCGGTAGATCTAGATTTTGTCCAATTTTGAATAACACAGGCGAGTTTGAATCGAGCTTAGTGGTGGAATCTATAAATGTAAATGAAAGTCATTTCTGGGATGATGAAGTATCTGAGGCTGCTTCAAACAGGAATGCTGATGAAGGTGTAAGCCAATTTGATCATCATGAAGATGAGAGAAACATAGGTTTTATTATGGAAGAAACTGAGATGTTGAATGGTGAGAATGAAGGTAAGGCTGCATATGGAGATTTGGTTAAGGTAGTAGAATATTCTGAAGCTGAAGAAATAGCTCAAGGAACTATTGAGGTGGCGAAGGTTGAAGATGAAGAAAGTGAAGTTGAATTCTCAGAGCTAACAGCTAAGGATGAGAGAAACATAGGTTTTATTATGGAAGAAACTGAGATTTTGAATGGTGAGAATGGAGGTAAGGCTGCATATGGAGATTTGGTTAAGTTGGAATGTGAAGCTGAAGAGATGGCTGAGGGAGCTATTGATGAGGAGAAGGTTGAAGATGAAGAAAATGGAGTAGAATTCTCAGAGCTAAAAGCTAAGGATGATGGTGATGATCAGCCAAATCGAAAAGAATTTGAAGTCTCTAATGCTATTGCTGAAGATGATGAGGATCAGCAAGATGAACTAATTGTAGCCTTAAACCCACCCATTCTAAATGGACTGGATCAGGACAACTTGTTTTCTGACATTTTAACTGCTGCTGGAAATGAGTACACCTCTCAAATGGAGGTAGTTGAGAAGGAAGAAGCTGGAGATTGGGAAATGATAGAAGGCAACAAAGAGGAACCCCAGATTTCTTGGCTTGAGGTTGAGGCGAGTAAAATCACCATTTTGGAGAGGATAACCGACGACGTGTTCAGTTTTGTTGAAGATTTGAAGAAACTGAAGTCTGTGCTTATGGAGCGTATGCACACTGAAACTGAATCTGTGGTTAAGGCTGTACTTGGACTTTCAGTATCATCTGCAATTCTGACTTGTTTATTATTGTCATTCCAATTTAAGAAAAAGAAAGATGATAAAAAAGAACCAGTCATTTCTGTGAGTGTAGAACCTTTGTTGCAGTCTCAAGTTGCTAAAGCTGAGAAAGTTATCACAAAACCTTCAACAAAGCTTAATTCTGATGTTGATAGATCAAATAATCAGCCAATCAGGAATATGGACCCTTCCAAAATGCTCTCATCTTCTATTCATTCAAGAGATCAAGTGGAAAGTTTCAAAGTAATGTACCACCATGAAGCTCCTACTGTTCAGTTTCTTAGTGAGTTTGTAGTTGATGATGATATCGGCAACTCTCTTAAGAACAAAAGTGGGTTCAAGAGCATAACAATTGAGGAGGAAGAAGATAGCAATTTTCCAGTTTCTGTTGAAGAGAAGCCTGTAAGCAAGCATATGAATTCTGAACCCAAGCAAGCGACGTCAGAGTTCTCTACCACCACTTCACCATCCTATGGAAGCTTTACCACTAAAAAGAGGATTGTCAAGAACAAGGTGAAGATAACTTAAACCTATAACACTTTTTTTGTTTCCTTGGACAACATCAGTATTTTAAGAATATTTGAGCAGTTGGTCTAAGGCCGATGATTTTCATATGTAGGTGGGAGAAGATGGAGTAGTGAAGTCGATCCCAACACCGGTGAGAAGATCAACAAGAATTCGAAACCGTATCGTTTCACCATGAATCTTCATTGCCATGTCACTTAGTATTGGAACAGCACCCTCAGTTGTTCATATGTTTGTTAGTTCCACTCTAGTACTCCTGAAAATCCATCCTAGACAGATTTCATAACTGAAAGTTATTTAGATGATTCTCTCTCACTGACTCAGAATTCAGTGATGTTATTAATATTCATTCCACCTTTTAGAACAAACATCTGAAGTGGAAATTGCTTAGATCAGAAACCTCTTCTATATCAAACAATATCAATCATTGGTATACCATCTGTTTCAAATCATTTGCTGTATTTGGAAGAAAATAAGATGTGGGATTTTGGTATAAATGAATGAAGTTTGAGTTCCCATCAGAAAGTCTCATTAATGTTGAATAAAACCACATGATTTTGATTTACAATAAAAAGCTATTGTTGCCTCAGGGATATATATACTCAGGGATCAAAAGCTCTCATCATATACAGGAATGGAAGGAGGTGTACAACCAGCCAAATTACTGCCTCTCTGAACATGAACAAAAGATAGAGAAGTTCTTGAGGCCTTCTTAAAAGTTGAAGACTTGTGAGTGTCCAAGCCAGCTGCATAGCTCTTACATGCAATCAGTCTCCTGTTGTAAGTATTTTCCTTCTTCTTTGGAAGATCTTCTATGCTCTTTACACTTGATAAAGATGTAAATGATTGCGATTTTCCCTGATAGAACATGGATAGTCCTCTTCTGCATATAGAGTAGTTGCTGTTAGAAATTCGGAATAGATGAAACATAGATTTGAATTCATAGTTGTAGGATACGATCGGTTCTAGACCGAACTTGGTGTTTTCAAGTTAAAAATATGTCGGAGTTGAGATTGGAACCTCTAAGAGTTCTATGAATATAATATTTTAACCAGTTGAGCTTAGCTTGAGTTGCTATAAGTACTTGTTAAGGCAGATATGAATTCATAATAGTAGGATAGTTTGTGATCTAACTTGGTGTTTTCAAGTCAACAAATATGTCACGGTTAGGATTCGAACCTCTAAAAGAGGTCGATAATATAATATCTTAACCAGGTGAGTTATATATACTCTAATTTGCATCTAGCTTAGCAAGCTTGATGTTTTCATTTGGTGATAAATAATGAAATGAATCTAATGAGTGAAAGTCAGTACTTACTTGATTGGCAATTGGGCAAAAAGCTCTGTGAAATCCTCCAATGGTTCCTTAGATTGAGATGAAGAATTCGAAGCCGATGAACACCCGTCATCTGCCAAATCCAGTGACGAAATCGATTCATTCGAAATCGATGAATCTTCAAACGAAGATGTCGAAGATGCTTTGTCGTAGTGACCTTCTAATTCTTCATGGAACTCTTGGCATAGTGCAACAGAACAAGGTTGGTGGAGCAATTGTCTTTGAATTCCAGCCATATTCAAGAAGAAGATGAAGAACAGCAACAAAAGAATTATACAAATTAGAAAGAAAGAAAAATAGAAATTGATAAGGTTGCTTTGATGGCCTTAGCTTTTGATGCCTTTATATAAGATAAACCCTTTAATATAAACTACCTTGAGTCTCTGACATTCCTTGTCAACATTCATAGGCATCCAATAATAAAAAAGAAAGAGAAAATTCCAAGAGTAGTTGCCTATTTTTTAAAAAAGAATATAACAGGGAAATTGCAGGTCTCAAATGAGAAGGCATGGGATTTCCAAACAACCAAATGATAGAATATAACCCAAAAGAAAAAGAGTAAAACTCATTTACACATATCTAGAGGAGAGAGCCCTACATGCCTATGTGACATCATTCAAATTATGTTATAAAAGAAAATATTGAAAAGTGAATAATTTTTTGTGGCATCCAATGATGCTACATAAGCCAAATGTAGGGCTCTGTGTAGAGAAGTTTTACTCAAAGAAAAAATGACAACCAGTCACAGTGAAATTACAAAAACTCCATGCACGGACACATTAAAAAATTCCCAAAAAAATTTCCAACATTTAAAAAAAAAAATTCGTGAGTGTCTACGGGAGCTGAACACATCTAGAAAGTTTTTACCGGACAAACTGCATGACCCTTACAACATTTGACTGTCAAAAAAATTGTAGAAAATTAATATTTTAGTAAGGTGACTATTTTGGAGTGAATAACTTTTGATTCTCTAAATCCTTCTTGATCACTAAATCAATTCATGGTTAATTCTGACTTTAAGATTAAGAAAAGGTCTATTATAAAACTTATGTCAATGTGAAAGAAGAAATTAATAATAAATATTTTCTTCTACTTTTCATTGAATGCCTTATTTTAAGATTCTTCATTATCTTGTGATAAGGTATGAAATGAATTGCTTGACCTTTCAAAAGTTTGATTGTGGATTTGAAAAGTTAGGGATAAGCTCAAAAAAGGGAGATTTATCCACAAAAGAAAAATGGGTCACAATCTTTGTTTTTGTGTGGCTTTTCCTTCCATATCTAAATTGGGAGAGAAAGAATCTTTGGTCAAAAATCTTGTCTCAAAAAACACATGGTAGATGCAAGGAAACTAGGATGCACATAACATTGGTAGGTGGGGACAAAGCACTTTTTGAATTAGAGAAATTTGCAAGCCTTATATTAAATTGCAATATGTTTTCTAAAATCATGTGTAACTCTATCCATAATCTTGATAATCTTATACGATATTAGATGGTGTGAGATTTCATCTCAAAATAAATCAATTGATCATGAAGAAAGTGACATACATATTTTATAAATGTGTTAGAAACTTGACATTTCAATGTGTAACAAGATGAGGACTCCAACAATCTTTTTAGATTTTAAAAGATTCTTTGGATAAAGAATTGCATAATATCTTTCTTGAACGTTTCAAAAATAATATTAGAATAGAAATTCGTTAGAATATTGAACAAATTGTTGTAAGGTGATTGGGAAATTTACTCAAATTAAGGTAAAAAGGAACAAAGGTATACCACGTCAAGTTTTTATCTAACATTCTAATGATTTTTTATTTTGAGGGTAGTTTAATTCTCAAATATTCATGAAAAATCAAGAATAATCTTACAAGTAGAAGTATTTTTCTAGATAAACTTGTGTGATTAGTCAAATTTAAAAAATAATTATAAATATAGTTACTTTAAAAAAAATTTAGTAACCATAATCATTAGTATTAATTGATTTGGTAATGCTTTTAATACTGATAGTTATGAGCAGTATTAAAACGTATGAGTGACTATGGATGCAAATGGTTTAAAATTTGCCTATATTTATAATTATTTTGTGAGAAAAATTCATCCAATACAATTTCCTTTTATTAATTGGCATCATATAGTTATTCTCTTTTTAAGGGTTTAACTCTACATGGGTGTTAGTAATTTATTTGTTATTCAAGTAGTTGCCACTAGTTTTGAGTTTGGGTACATTTTTTTTTTTTTTTTTGAATGGAATGGATTGAAATTGGAATTGGATGGATGTCACTAGTTTTGAGTTTGGGTACATTTTTTTTCTTTCTAAATTCATCTGCAATTAAAGTAGCGTATTGTCTTAATTAGTGGGTCATACAAGATGTCAATGAAGTTCAAGTTCTTTTAATTTGGATACATTCACTTCGATTGTATCTTTTGAAGTTAAAGGATATACCTTCTTAACGTTATACTCGCATCTCAATATTAATATTTGGGGTTGGTATTTGGAACTTGCGACTTCTAGATCGAAAATACATATTATATCAGCAAGCTTTGGCATCTCAATATCTTTATTGATGAACTACTTCAGCTTGTGATGTCATTTTTGAACTTGGTCATTTTAGAAAGCTCATCCACTCTTTCCATCAAATAGTCTAAGCCTAGCCATCTATTCAATGAGCAAGAAAGTAAAGTTAACCAGTTACATGGCTGCAGTACTCTGCAGCTTCCTCGTTCTCGACAACATTGCTCCTGTCATCATCGAAAACATCTATTCTCCTCAACGGCCAGTGCTCGATGGGGTGATCGACAGAAGCTTGTCGTGAGTGTCGATGGCACGTTAGAGCTTCTCAATTGCACTGTGACCATTCTTTAGGATAGAGATATTGAGGGATGGTTTCATGTTGTTTATATCTTTGCACAAACTTCTCATCAGTGTTATAGCCTTAGGAAGCTCACACTCTGCTAGGTTCTGTTGTTAAGTCCTCCTTAGTTATTTTTTTAAAAAAAAAGTTTAATTTTTAATTTCAACTCCTAAATTTTAGCATAACCTTTTTCATGTTTATATAAGATACTACAGGAGCTCCAAATTGTCATTTGCAATAAGAAATCTTCCCTATAGCTCTGGATCTTGAAATAGATAATCCTCAAATATTGTCAAATCAACTCATTTGGCTTGGATACTCATAAGGTACATAACTTGTCTTCAAATTTTAATGTCATATAAGCATCCATTCCAACTTGTTCAACAATTTCATATGAAGGTTTAAATGCCAAAAACTAATTATGTTGGGCTACAAATACTCAAGTTCTCATTCATCAGCAAGTCAGCTTTCGGGGCAAAATCCCCGATGAAGACGCAACCCCTCTAAAACCTAGAAAATATGTTAATTATGTCATATATTTTTGTAGTTAATTATATAAACTCCTACCTTCTCTCATCTTTGTGTGTACATAATTAACAAAACATTAGTACACTTAAAAGATGAAATTTTCAGACATTGATCTTCTATCAAACACTTAGAAATTCCATTATCAATATTGATCATTTCATATTTACTTTTATTATTATTATTATTAATTGAGTACAAATTGAGGGAGGGGACCAACAAACACTAGCACTACCGCTATCAAATAATATGAGAGCTAAAATCGATATCTAGACTCGAACTTGTGATCGTGGAATTAAAATGGAATAACACCAAACAAGATAACCAACGCGTCACTGACGATAACCGTGATCATTTCATATTTACTAAAATGCCACATACACAACAAATGGAAAGGTTATTTTTATAATCCTAAAAAATGATATTTGACTTTGGTTTATTCATTTTTTTCTTCAATATGGTAGCCTACAACGACAATTATGGCTATTCTTATTCATGCCTATCAAAAAATAATCTTAATAAGCAGTAATTCATAAGTTACTGAGAATTAAGTTCAAGTCACATATGATTATCCTATTAAAATATCTATTAGTTCTATAACAAAGTTACAAGAGATATATGTTTATTTCGTGGTCTAGTCTTATACAAATTCTTTGTATAGGATACTTGATAGAGCCTAAGTTATCACGCGTAACTTAGAGATAATCTAAACAATAATGGTGCCAATTTAAGACTCATCTAACACGATTACTCTATATTAAAACTCTAGCCTAGTCGTTAATCAACTTTATTAACATCTAGTTGTGACTATTTTTTTACACGTGATTTCGCGTTCCCAATATATACAATTCACACTGTTGATCCCAAGAAATCAAGTTTTGGGTATCAACAACTTTCATTTGTATTAATTTAGTTTTAATTTTCTAGTACTTTCGAATCCTTACCATTTGCTTATTATCTATATTGCTTTATCAAAAAGGTTTTTTAGTTCAACAACAAATATTTAGAGGTTAGAGAAATTAAACCTTCAATCTCTTGGTGGAGGAAATATGTCAATTATTACAACTCTCACAAAAAGGTTTTAAAGTTCTAATTAAAATTTAAAAGTATGTGTTTTATTTACTTTTCAAAAATAATTTTGTTTAAGGGAATTTATCCTAGATGGCCATTTTTAGGATATTTATTACAATTACAGTTTTTATTTTTTTATTTTTTTATTTTTAATATTAATTTATAGTAAATTTTTAATTCTTTTTTTTTTTCTCAAATTCTAGTTTACCTCTTTTCTTCTTCAAAAACAAGTGTTCCTTCTTTTGCGTTTTGGGACTTCAATTTCGCTTATTTGTTTGCCAAGCAATTCGTCAAAAGAAAAAGGAAGAGAAGAAGAAGCTAACCCAACAAGAATCACATCAAACGAAACTTATAATCAAAGTTATGTCTCGTTGAATAATCGCAAAAAAAAAAGGAAGAGAGAGAAAATGACATTGGAATCGAGTGATTGAAGACTATCATCAAATTAATTGGATCTATCAGCGAATTGATTGAATGATATCACCTAGAAACTGATTGAATGTTATCAACTAAAAAATGATTGAATGCCTGAAATTTGATTGAAGACTATCAGTTAAAAATTGATTGAAGGATATTTTGATAATTTTATAATGATTGTCCCATTTTTCTGCTACATATGATTTTTTTTTTTTTTTTAATAAAAAACATATTTTTGTTTTATTTTGTTTTTGTTTTTTTTTTTTTTTTTTTTTACATGTAAAAATGTCCTTTCTTTAATCAAAATAATTTAAAATTGAGAATTTCAATGAAACAAATAATAAAATGAAGAATAATAAACGACCATCAATTGGATACAAAAATCAATATGAAGAGAACGATCCATATGCATGGAAAAAAATATTTGATTTTGATTGCTTTGAATGCTATGTGATTGCGACATCAAAAGTTAGATCCATAAAATAGAGCAAGAAAGAGATGGAGAAATGGAAGGAAAAAAGAAAAAAGTATTGAATTGTTTGGAAAGCAAGAAAATTCATAGAATAAATTTGCAAAGAATATTCAAAATCTTGCTCTCTTTGACTGCCTTCCCATCACTCAATTTCTTCATCAAATATCCACAATTTTTAGCCTCCTTTCCTTTATTCTTCTCAATTATCAACAATTTTGTCAAAAGAACAGCCAACCAGAATAATGAAGTATTTATATACATATGAGATTTTAAAAAATGAAAGACAAAGACTAAAATATCCTTAGAGGTAGTTATTCACGAACTCAAAAATTTGTTGGGAATTTATTTTGTTACTCCTTGTGTGTTTCTTATAAAAAAAACATTCTTGGTTTTGTTGATATATATTACAAATATAGTCTTTGAAATTTATGTGATTTGTATCTGTTTGGTCTTTTTTTTTAGTACATATTGGAGGAGGGGGATAAATACTGCCCTGTGACGTTCGTGTTTGGTCTTTTTACTTTCAAAGCTACAAATCAGTTTTTTAGACTCCGTTTAATAACCATTATATTTTTTATTTTTTAAATTTAAGCCAACAACAACAATTTTATTATATGTTTTTTCTTACTTACACACCTACATTTTACTAATATTTTTAAAAATTAAATCAAAATTTGGAAAAAAAAAAGAGTAATTTCTAAAAGTTTGTTTTTGTTTTTGAAATTTGGTTAGAATTCACATATTTTCTTAAGAAAATATAGATACAATGTAAAAAAAATTGAACATATTGTAGAAAATTTGAAGAAAATAAATTTTAATTTTAAAAATAAAAAATAAAAAATCAAATGTTATCAAACGGGTTTCTCCATTCGTTGTTCTGTTTTTTTTTTTCTTTGGTCGATGGTTTGGGTGAAAATGGTTGTTTATCATTGGACTTAGAGAATTTGAGATGCTGTTTTTGGTTTTTTTTTCTAACAAAACTACTTCCATATATACCACAATTTGGTTCTATTTCAAATCCCAACAACTCATTCCTCCACATTTTCAGCTATTCTAATTCATTTCTATTTTATTTCTCAAAAAAAAAAAAAAAAAAAAAATTCCACTTCTTTTTTAGGTTTTTCTTAAGAAAAACTTTCACAAATATTTTTATCAAACCTGGGAAGCAATGATCATTTTGTTATAATAACAAGAAGACCATTAATTCAAATCTTTACCTCAATTATTGGAACTAAAAAAAGAAATCTTTGTTAGAAATATAATTGTAAACTTATAACTATAATACCTGACTTGAAATTAGGCAGAAAAATGCTATTTTAACCTGAAAAAATAGGTTAAAAAAAAGAGAGATGGAAAATTGGAAATAACAGAATTTAAAAAATAAAAAGAAGAACGGAAAATTCAATTTTCTCCCCTACGATTTCATTCCTACCAGCGGCCTTTTTCATCTCCGGCTGATTCTCTTCACCGGAGACGGCAATTCTCCGGCGAGAAGTTGCGTTGGTACCAGGCTTCACGGCGGAGCGAACGGCAGCCTTCCACGCGGCTTCTCGTCCCTGACCGGCGGTTCATATTCTTCACGCAACGGCTCCGGTTAGGGCTGCGTCGCAGGAAAACCACCAGCGACGCAATTACGCAGTGGATTTATCACCGCCTAATCGCGACGAGCGGCGGTTTCATATTGCTCAGATCCGGCGCTAATCCGATTAGGTTCCGTATCAGATTGCCCACGCGCACCGGCGATTTCAGATCCGTCCGATTGTGTCTCCGGCGATTTCGCGGTGTCAGGTTCGTTTTCTGTTAAGATTCGTGCTGGTTTTGAGTCTAATCCATTAGTTTCTTATTCTGTTTCAGAAAACTTAATAGGCTTTAAGTCCGGAATTTGCCAAATTTGTACATTGTCGAATCGTTTCCAGTAAGTCCGAGTTGTTTGGTAATGCTTTTGATTAACCAACGCTCACATTCGATCTTTTTGAGTCAATTTAGATTCAATTTAGGCACTAACTCTGGGATATCTCTTGCATGTAGTTTCGAATTGGGTGAAGTGATTCGAAGGCTGCATTGTGGACATTATTTTCGAGTTGGGCGAGGTTAGATCCTTTCATACAAAATCAGGATTCACGGATGACCCATTCACAATTATGTCTGAGATGTGTGTGTATCTAAGGTCCTGGATCTTTCGATTTTCGGTTTTTCCGTCAGCATTTTGATCTGTGTTGCTGTATTTTCAGTGTTTTCTTCGGCTCTCTTTTCAATTTGTTTGATTTAGAGAACATGGGTTGTGTTCTTGGCAAGTGTTGCACTTGTAGTCGCTACTCGCGGTCTTCTAATGGCGATATCGCTGAATCCTGTCATGCACCGCCATTTGATTTACAAGGGAAGCATACACTAACAGCAAGGTCATTGGAGTCTGTTCGTGTGCCTTCTCACGACTTCCATATGGTGTACTCGCACCTAACGCAGCGCGGCTACTACCCTGATTCCCTTGATAAAGAAAACCAAGATAGCTTATGTGTTAGGACGCAAATTCGAGGTGACTCGGATGTTCATTTCTTTGGTGTTTTTGATGGGCACGGTCAATATGGATCGCAATGTTCGAATTTTGTTAAGGATAGGTTTGTGCAAATACTATGTAATGATTCAACATTGTTAGAAGACCCTATTAAAGCTTATAATTCGGCATTTTTAACCACAAATGATGAATTGCATGATAGCGAGATCGATGATTCCATGAGTGGCACAACAGCTATTACTGTTCTTGTTGTTGGGAATAAGCTTTATGTTGCGAATGTGGGTGATTCGAGGGCAATCGTAGCTGTTAAAGATGGGGTTCAAATTGTTGCTAAGGACATGTCTTATGATCAAACACCATTTAGGAAGGATGAGTTCGAGAGAGTAAAGCTCGCCGGGGCTAGGGTGTTGACAATTGATCAAATTGAAGGGCGTAAGGATTCGGATATTCAAATATGGGGTGATGAAGAGAACGAGGGAAATGATCCACCTCGGTTGTGGTTTCCAAATAGCTTGTTTCCTGGTACTGCATTTACACGGAGTGTAGGAGATAGCGCAGCTGAGAAAATTGGTGTTATTGCTGTTCCTGAGGTTTCAGTAGTTCAGCTTACTCAAAACCATCTTTTCTTTGTTGTTGCAAGCGATGGAGTGTTCGAGTTCCTTACAAGTCAAGCAGTTGTTGACATGGTATGTTTCTGAACTCTAGTCTAGAGTGAACTTCACATTTAGTTTTCAATGTTTGGTTACAGACATTATTCTATGGGATTTATTACATGTATTTTTTGCAAATTAAGAAGTTAGAGCTTAACTCGCCTATAACCAGGGGCACGTGCACCCGCCCCTAGGCGTGGACTTGGGAGGCATCAAAGAATTTTTTTAATTATTTTTTTAAGCTCATCCAATCGCTTGAACCTGAGACCTCTAAGCTAGTAGCCTAGTACTAGTAGGCAGTAAGATCAAGAGACCTCAAATTCTTACTTATTGAGGCCACCCCTTTGGAAAGATAGAATTTAGTATTATTAGGGAAAATTATACCAACCACCCCTAAAGTATGGTGTTTGTAACAATTAAGTCCTTAACATTCAATTTGAGTATTCACCACCCTTGAAGTTTAATAAGTATTGCAATTAACCCCTTTTGAAATAAATTTGATGAGTCTCACATGTGTGAAGAGGTAAAATTGTCCTTAAGATTTTTTTTCCATTTCTGTCTCTTAAAACCTGCAACTAACACTCTCCAGTTTCCCTCTTTCTCTTTTGACCAAGGTGAGGTTCTATCAAATGTACTAAAAATAAAAATAGTGTTCTTATATAATTTTCACAAAATTAAAAGTTTATAAATTAATTGCAGACTCATGTGCTTGGACAAATAATGGGATTTCCTCTCTTCCTCTCTTTTTTTTTTTGTTTTGTTTTGGAGGGATTCAAATTCATACCCATTTTCTATCTGGCTTTTTCTCCTAATAAAACATGCTTCTGATTTCTTTTTAATTTCCTCCCCTTTCGTCTCCCAGCGTAGTACAATCCCACTCGCTTTTTCTTGCTGAATTCCGGTTTTTTTTTTCTTCTTTAAAATCCAATTCTATGAGATTCTGATTGATTGCATTTGGGTCATTTGTTTTTCTTCTTAAACCCCAAATCGACCTTAGAGAACATAAATGGCATTTTACAGATTAATTGCAAGGACGATTCGTTTCAATTTTCGACCTAGTTTGGCTGGCTTTTTATGTTTTCGTAAATGTTACGTTTCGAATTTATGATTCACTTAATGCTGCAATCGCCATTAATGATTTGTTCCTTTTTATCTACTTCAATGGCAGCAAGAGGTTTCGCCGCAGACTTCTAATTTTGTGAAAATTATATAAGAACACTATTTTTATTTTTATTACATTTGATAGAACCTCACCATGGTCAAAAGAGAAAGAGGGAAACTGGAAAGTGTTACGTTGCAGGTTTTTAGAGAGAGAAATGAAAAAAAAATAAAAAATCTTAATGACAATTTTACCCTCTTCACACATGTTAGAATCATCAAATTTATTTCAAAAGGGGTTAATTGCAACACTTATTAAACTTCAAGGGTTGTGATTGTTCAAATTAAATGTTTAAGGACTTAATTGTTACAAACACCATATTTTAGGAGTGGTTTGTGCAATTTTCCCGTATTATTATTATTAGTGTTATAATCAATGTTGTTGTGTTGCATCTCTTTCTTCCATCTATTGTCTCTTACAATTCTCATGTGAACAGAAAGAGCACCTAGTCGTTCTACAGCTTGCTGCCTTTGAATATTGATTGAATCTCATGTTTATTGCTCTTTGAAGGACTTCAAATTCTCACTTTCACTTCCATATTTATGCATGCTTTATTTCTGAAAAATCATTTCTACTTGATTGTGAATGCCTTATGGTTATGTACTTATTTCATTTAGGCTGCAAAGTACCCAGATCCACGTGATGCGTGCTCTGCTATTGCTGGAGAGTCATACAAGCTATGGTTGGAGCAGGAAAACCGGACAGATGATATAACAATCATCGTCGTTCACATCAATGGCCTCTCTAATGTATGAAAATGTATTCATATCTGAGTGTTTATGTGAGATTTGTACATCCTTCCCATCGCTCTTATTATTTGATACTTTGTTTCTTGCAATTGTGGCTCTAGCTAAATCTGTTGTTAGCCTCTGCACTAGGGAAAGGTTATTTTACTGAATATGATGCTTGGGGAGAAATATAATTGTCTTGCAACTAAGTTATCGATAGCCGATCATGAGACTACGAAAAGTTGGTTGAGTTATTATGACACTCTTCCATATAGTGCTAATCATGTTTCCATATTATTTTGGTATTTATGATGATTAGCATTAGCTGTGTTAAATTTCTATTCATTTTTGTTTCATCTTCAAGATAGTTGCTGTATCATGTACTATACAAGATAGTTCTATAATCTATTCATATTTTCCTTTTCTTTAAGGTACTTATGTGGACTAAATTTAATTTTGTAAAATTTTCTTATCTTTTTGGTTTAAGCTTCACCGTAATATCTGTTGTCAACAACTCTTCCAGATAGTATCAGACTTGTTTCCCTTTTCTTTTATACTTTATGAGAACTAAAATTAGTTGTGTAAACTTTTCTTATCCTTTTAGATTTCATCCTAGTGCCATAAGGGCCTTGAGAATTATAAAAGGTTTATAGGAAATGATTTCAATCACCGTAGGATTAATTTCTTATAATTTTTCTTGACAAGCAAATGTAGTAGGGTCCAACGGTTATCTCGTAAGATCAGGCGAGGTGCACGTAAGCCGATAAATACTCAGATATAAAAAAAAAAATTGATATAGTCAAGTTTACGGATAGTACTTAATCATGTTTCTCTCTCTTATTTGGTACCCTGACTAAAACTAGTTAGGTGAAATCTTCTTATCCTTTTGGTTTAAACTTCATCCTAATTGTTATAGTTAGGTGCTGATTCAATCGCTGGGCTGAATGGTGCCCGCATAAGGCATACAAGTTCTGAGCAGGGAACCTCCGAGATATCAGGCTTCACTGGAAGTTTGGAGGCTTTTCGATCCGTCCGGAGCGATTTCTCAGATTTGCAAGGCTCACAGCAAGTGGGTTTGACAAATAGGAGCACGCCAATTGTCGTTTCATGATTTCATCTCTCGTGCAACACCGACCATTGTAAGTGGTTAGTATCTTAATTTCTTTCTTGTTGCATTCACTATTTATTGCATTATTGATAAATCTGTCGCCTCTACTCGTTTGGTACAAAAGCTTTTAAAACCATTCCATACCTTGTCATGTTGCTTAGGCTTAACTACCTGTCATGTTTCTTGCTATTGTCTTCTATGATTGGTTTAGTGTATTTCTTGGAAACTTCATATTATATATCATTGTCTGGTAACAGGAAGTTGGCTAGGATGCTGTCCCCACTGCCGAAAAAAGTTTGTCGTTTTGCTCGTATTTGCGAAGCGCTCTTACTGGCAATTAGCTAGTAGTAATCCTTCTAACTTCAAGTGTATGTATGTCCAAAGAACATAAATATAATGTTGTCTCTCTATCTTAGAGTTGCTTAAAGCGAATTCTAAGGAAACTATGATAAAACTATCGTATACGATCTGACCCAACCCATGTTTGCAGAAGGGCTAGTATGAGAAATCAATGATGTTTTCCATTGAATGGAATTTGGGGAAGGAAATTGACATGGAAATGTAAATTCTCTCTTAATCTCTTGAGTTGTTTGTGATGGCCTTCTCTTGAGTTTAGTTGAATTGGTTGGTATACATGTGATTGGTTGATTGAAAAATGGTTTAGTTTTAAAAAATATCATTATAAGGAAATAGGTTAAGATTTGGAGTTCAGAAAAAAAAAAAGGAAAGATTTGATTAATTTGTCTAGATGAAATTTATTTGAGAGAATCAAGTTTAATTTTTAAAAAATCAAAATCAAATGATTATCAAAAGGTAACTTAAAAATTTGGTAAAAAATTTGAAAATTAAAATTTCAATAAGTATTTAGTTTTTTATTTTTAAAATTCAAACTTATTTGTAAAAATAAGTTGGAAGATATTTTTTTTAGTTTTGAAATTTTAATATAATTTTTAAAAATATAGATAAGATGAATATTAAAGTAAAATAAAAAAAAAAAAAAAGTATATATATATATATATATATAGCTTGAAATAGTAGTTGTAGGCTTTACACCAAAATACAAAAAATCAAATGGGTTTAAGCGTTTATCAACTAGAGATTTAAAAAATCTTAACATGCAATCATGCATTAATAGTGGTTAACTATGATTTATTTACGACAAACATGGAAATTTTACTAATGTTTCTTTGGAATCTGTATACGTACAAAACCCATCCGGTCTCCACTGAAAGGAAAAAAGGAAAACTAGATCCATCCCATTTTCTTTTACAATTTTTTTCCCTTCTAAAAACACTTTTTAAGGAAAAAAATCAATAATTAAAAATGAAATATTCAAACCATAACAGTTTGATCATTTGACACACTTATACCGTTAAATTATTGCTCATAGAGTTAAGGGTTAGTTACCAATGAAAATATTATTCCCAAAACTTCCAATATAAAGAGATGAACAAGGGTATATTGGGAAAAGTGTGAAGGGAAAAATCCCGAAGGGCAATACTCAAATAAACAGCTCAAAAACTCCTTCACAGTTCACAACTCAATGAATTGGAAACAAACAGATAATTTTACATCATCTGATAAAACTTTCATTGAAAAATTATTGAAAAAGGCGGGACAAAGTCGAAACTGCCTCCGAGGCGAAGAACAACAAGAACACAAGTATCAGAAATGGTGAGCTTGAAAATAATGCACAGTATCTCATTTTCTGTGAAACCTGCTGTTAACAGACTCGTAGGTGGGGACGTTAATAACTGCAACGAGTACAACAAAGATTTAAGATATAATTACATCAAAATCAGTTTAGTTAATTCGAGCAAGAAGTCGAAGATTACCGTCTCCGTATGACGCCATTGTTAAAGGAGAAGATATAACTTTCTGGGCAATGTTAGTAATGTCGTTCAAAGTGATCGAGTCTACTGCCTTTAAGAAGTGTTCTACAGGTTTCCTGCAATATTGAAAAACATGACCCTAAAATTCAATACTTGCAAAGGACAAATGTCCATGGAGTTGAAAAGAAATCAAAATTGAAAATATGCAAATGTTTTAGAAGAAAAAACGCCTAGAAATTTTGAGGTAGTCTCAATTATAAAAGATACCTCTCTCCATATGTCAAGATCTGCCTTCCAATATCCTCGGACACGATCATCTGCAAGATAATAACGTCAGCTAGGTTTTTTTTAATTGATAACCGAAAATCAAAGTTTCACCCCTACTACACATTCAATGGCATCTACACCCGTCCCAAGGTCCAGAACCAAAAGATTATATAAGAGATTTTATAATTAAACTCACTCGTAGGTTTTGAACCTGGAACCTCTAAAGAAGCATATCTTGGAGACCCCAAACCTCTACCAACAAGTCATCTCTTTGAGACAACTTTTGTTTCTCTGTTTTTCTTTATTTCCCTTTTTAAGGGACAATTTTGATTCAGTTCATACTACAGAATAGAAGTGAAAACAACAACGAAAATCGGGTTTGACATAAGACGGCGTGCATGAGAGAGAGGAGGAAGATAGGGAGGGTACCCTGGACTCTAGATTCATCAAAACTGCAGATTTTGTGGACTCTTTGGCACGGTTAAGCTGCACCTCGGAAACTGCCACAATAAAAAAAGTGCAAGAAGTATTAAAACAGAGAATTAAAAAAAAAAAAAAAAAAGATCAGATATAAAATTGAAAATCTGCAAACCTTGTCCAGGAGTTGCAATTGAGATTAGTTCTGATGCAGCATTATCAACTGCTTGGGCAACAAAGTCAGAACCCTGCACCACAAATTAGATATTAGCAATTGAAATATGATATGTACATAAAATTTAAAAAAATAAAGCAAAATAAAGCTAAGACGAACTAAAATCATAGAGTAGCTCTCACATAATTAATCAGCTATATATCTAAAAGACGAAGGATAAGTAGAAAACAATACAGAAAATCAATAGTAAGATTGTGCCTTACAGTGCTAGCATAAATACCGAACAGTCCTGTGTTATTGAAGATGCTGTTAAATGCAGAAAAAGATTGAATCTGCGGGTACTGGTTCAAAACTCGAAGATCTGTTTCGAATCCAAACAAACGAAAAGACTTAACTACACGTAAAGCAAATAACAACAAATAGAAGAGAGAATAAAGCATATCAAATGAAAACTAGTAAAAAGAACAAGCAATATATCACAGGAGGAAGAAAAGGGTAGTCGAATTTTGAACAAAAAACGCACGAAATACTTACATAACCTCGAGTGCATGCCTTTACCAGGGCCCCCAGCAGAAAATGAACCACCACCACCCAAGAGAATCTGCAGGATTGAGAGGTGTTAATAAAACTCATCAAGGAAGAATTTGTTAGCCATGTTTTCCCCCCTGTTATGAGAGTACTTGAACTCATCTCTATTCGCCATTTTTACAACAATCCAACAAGACAATTGATTAATATGTTTTAGTGTAGCAGGAAAATGAACATTTTTACAAGAAGTTAATAAAATGAGGCACCTGAAGAACAGTCAAAACAATGGCATCTTTCTCCTTATGCCAGCCCCCAGGAACCTCAAAAGCCAGGGCGACATGCGTGCTCTGCTCAAATAAAAAAGCTTACGTGAATATCTAACAATAAAACTACAGAAAACAATATATACGTAGATCATAGTATAATGTACACCCACATCCACTCAGCATTCACAAAAATCAAAGGCCAAATCCATTGATATTTTCGCTTTTCTTTACTACTTAATGTTATTGTTAAATAGTTAGACATTTAAATTGGTATAAGTATAAACTCATCCGAGTCCTATCCATCAAACCTAGGTTTATTATGAATAATTAATCTATATACACACACCCCACATTCAGCTTGGCGACGGTAATCCCCTCCAACATAGGCAGATTCTGGCACTTTCAAGCTAGGTACTTTGGGTAGGTCAGATAGAAGAGGTTCTGCAATGGATAAAAGCTCCTCATGTTCAACTCCAGATGCTGCAAGCACCATTCTAGGGGCAGTATAGTTCTCCTGAAATCAAAAAGTGGAAATTAAAATTTTGAAGAACAGAAAATGGAAGGAAATGAAATGATCTCATATTGAGGAAGGCTAATAAGATATATGCTAAGGTGAGAGGTATCACAGCAATAAATTCCTCCAAGATGGCATCATCCAATCTGCTTAGCGCGAACTCTGGGGCCACAAGAGGATTTGCAAGAGCACCAGAATACCCAGCAGAATGAATTGCCTCAAGAAGTAAGCCCTGGGGGTTATTTGAAAGTTCTCCAAGTTCTGCTTTCATCTTTTGCAGCTGTATGAATACATGGAGTCAAAACATCAGTAATGGACACAGAAGTCCAAAACAACCATTTTTCATACATAGTAATGATATGGACAAACTTCTAAGAAGATGACTCGAAGATGAATTACCTCTTCATTGATTTCCCAATCCAAGAATACAGGATTCCTGACACAGTCGACAAGCAGTTCCACCATTTCTGGAACATATGTCTTTAAGGCATCAAAAGTGTATCCCATTTGCTCCCGGGAGGCAGAGGCACCTGTGTTACCACCGATAGCTTCTACTTCCCTAACAATGCGTAAATGGCTCCGGTTTGTTGTACTTTTGAAGGCCAACCTTTCTAACAAATGTGATGCTCCAGAAGACAATGGGGTTTCATATATGGAACCACAATCAAGATATATCCCAATAGAGGCTGCAGGATTCTGGTTAACCAACCAGTGTAAAACTTGTCAGTTTGTTAATTAAATAAGTTGACTATAAAATTTAACACAAGAAGAGCCTAGATGTGCATTATTTTTCGAACTCCCTACTTACCGAAGAAGTTTCTGAAGCTATTCTGAGACCATTAGGAAGAGTCGTAATCTTGGTCTTGCATGGTTCAACGTGATCGGGCAATGGTGGAGGAAGAGTAATGCCAGATAGAGGGGTTTGCAATGGCGGTAGAGAAATCGAACGTTCTCCAGTAAGCCAGCTGAAAAAGCCTCCAGATGTTGGTCTTGCAGCAACTGCACTGGATGTTGCAAACCTAGAGGCCCCCAAATTGGCCGCATGGTTCTAATTTCAAGCAATTGCATTAGAAAATTAAAAAAAAAAAAAACCTTGAACAAACTTATCCAACACTTTGCCATTCGTTGCTTAAAAAGTCAACTTCCATGAGCATTCACAATCTTTCTTGAAAGTAAAATGCTAAACACTAATTGCCATGTACGTTCAAGCGAGATATAGAACACAGGAAATGCAGTTTGAAGGCATAAACCTCGTTCAAACTGTAAACAAATTTATCTGACAACTTGCTATTATTAGCTTAAGAAGTTAATTTCCATGAGCATTCTCAATCTCTTGGAAGAAAAAATGCTAAGCACCCATTTCAATGTACGTTCAACACAGGAAATGCAGTTCGAAGCATAAACCTAATTCAAACTTCAAAACAGGATAAAAAAAGACAGTATCCCAGACTGCATCCAAACGAAGAACCATTTTCATGTTTAGAATTTTTTTTTGGAAACTGAAAAATTGGAGCTTCGTTCCAAAGGTAACCACGCTTGTCCCTAAACCAAGCACCGGGAGACATCGAAGGAATTTTCATATTTAGAATTATGCAACCACAACTATCTTGATGATACCAACCATCACAGAGTCACCTAGTTGTCAAGGGTCTCAAGTAACTAAGAGGTAATGGGTTCCATCACCTACTCAGGATTTAATTTTCTAGTTATTTCTTTGATATCCCAATGTTGTAGGGTAAAGCTGTATGTCTCTAGCAATAGTCGAGTTACACATAAGACGGCCCGGACGGTCATAAATATTAAAAAAAAAAAAAAAAAAAATTGTATTGATAATACCAGTCAGTCACACAATCAATAATCAATCCACAATCAAGAAATCGAAACGTCTTCCCATCTCTCGACAGAAAAATGTCAAAATGGATGCAACAAAAGCATTTTACAATCTAAGCACCCAAGAACTATCTAACCAATACACGATCCAAAGGAATTAGGGCAACCAACATAAACAAAACCAAAACCAGATCGATAAAGCCGACCCCTTTCTTCGATTCACAAAAGAGATTCATCAAACAAACCAATTTTCCATCACAAAATTCTACAAAAAATTCCTCGAAAGCAGAAAGTTGAAGCGCAAAATGAAGGTTTTAAACTGACCTTGAGCGACCTGAGTCGTGCACCGGCGATTCTGTGCATGATGAAGCTTAGTCGCAGTGAACCCTAGAAAAGCTGGTTTTGGTCGAGTTTCGTTTTTCAAACCTCAATGGTGGCTGTGACGAGGGCGAAGAAGAAGAAATGGCTTGGTTTTGTTCCTCGAATCAATAGATCTCTGCACTAAAAATATTAGTACAGTAATTATTTAATCATTCTTCGAGTAAATTGAAGTTTTTTTTTTTCCTTGGGTTATTTATATAAATATGTGAAATAGGAAAAGTAATTGCAATTATTATTTTTTTTAAGCCAGAAAAAGTAATTGAAATTAAGGGTATTCATACATTCTCCCGAAAATCCATGAACACCCCCTAATAGAAATATCGAGATCTAATAAAATTATTAATTTTAAAATTAGTAAATAAAATTTACTTTTTAGTTCAACAACACAATCTGTATGGAAGATTCATATATATTC
Organism: Sechiopsis laciniata; assembly: GCA_037833695.1. Classification (NCBI taxonomy): domain Eukaryota; kingdom Viridiplantae; phylum Streptophyta; class Magnoliopsida; order Cucurbitales; family Cucurbitaceae; genus Sechiopsis; species Sechiopsis laciniata. Next base: position 7,457,510 of record JBBMKA010000018.1, read on the forward strand.
TTGGTCCATGAACACTTAGTATCAACATCTGTATTTTGAAAATCAAACAAAAAACCTAAAACTTCAAACTTTTGTCTAGTTGCCACCCTTCCCAATACTTTTTCTCTTCTTTTTGGTTCGTAATCGTATCTTCTTCATCTCAACCCTCTCTCCAATATTTGGACAAGCCACAACAATCCATTATAGACGACAAAGAGGCACGACGAGCAACTCCGGCGACACGAGAAAATCTTTAGTGTGTGACTGTGTACTCATGGCAAACCATAACTTCACAACGTACAACAACTTGAAGATATTGGTGACAAATGAAGGTAATTTGCAAGTCTTGGACAACTTAGGAGAACAAACGAGTCGTATATTTTTAAATTCATATTTATTCTTTTTTAATACACCAAAATTTTGACTTTCTAAATGGTGATATTTTGTAAAATTATTCGCAATACTACAAGTACAACTATATGAGTCATGTATAAGAATGTTAGAATATTGTCTACGTGATTGGGTGTTCTAGTTCACTTAATTACCATGAATATAATTATTTTATTTTATTTTGTAAAAAAAAGAAAAAGAAAAAAGAGAAGAAGATGAATATGATCAAACTAAAATAATGAATCAAGATAATTGATAACAAAGAAACATACAAAATAAGAAATGGATTTCAAGAGTCAAATCAACAATTAACTAAATAATCAAATCGATTAACAAATGCAAAGTGAACATAAGTGAATAGACATACAAATATATTTACGACTAAAAGGTTCGTGATTCTAGTTCTCCATTCCTCCAATTGTACTAAAAAAAGTTGATAAATTAAGCCGTGTTTGGTAATTATTTTATTTTTTGAAATTTAAGTCTATTACAACTATTTTACCGTATGTTTTTCTTACTTGAATATCTCATATTATCTATATTCTTAGAAATTAAACAAAAAATTTAGAAAAAAAAGAAGCTTTCAAAAACTTATTTTTATTTTTTAAAATTGTATTAGCATTTTTCTACTTAAAAAAAAAATGATGTGAATACATTGTAGGAAAGATAGGGTACATTTACAACTTTTTGATTAAAAATAAGTTTAAATTTCAAAAACTAAATAGTTATGAAATGAGACTTAAAATTTGTTTCAACAGAAAACAATAAAATATCTATAACTGTTATAAATAGATATCTCATAAGAATCAACCAATGGAGTGCTATAATTTAGCCTTAAGACTCTCTAACTTTTAGTTAGTTTAGCCAATTATAGTTTTTGCAT
>JBBMKA010000018.1:7462048-7472729 GCA_037833695.1 Sechiopsis laciniata
ATACCAATAAGAGTTATTCATTTTCTCCCCCACACCATTCTCTCTATCTCTTTGATCACTGCTTACTTTTATAACAATAACATTATTGAAATAAATTTTGAAGTTTAAGAGTATATTTTTAAACTTTTTAAAATTTAAGAATATTTTTTACACAACTTATTTATTCATGATTTAAGAAATAAATCAAATCATAAATTTGAATTCACACTTCCAATCATTGAAAAAAAAAAGTATTTTTGACACAGCGTTTTCAATAATCTAACCTCAATTATTTAAGGAAAGTCATGCCACAGGTATACTATTTTAAGAATTTAATAAGTTACATTATTTTAGACATTTTAAAAAAAATAAAAGAATAATTATTTTAGACATTTGTTTAAGCAATAAATTGAATAAAGTTGTTTTGAAAAGGAAAATATAAATAAAAAAACGGATTAAAATAGAATATAGAGGGTTATAGTATGTGTATGACATAGAAACTCACGCTTACTCTTCGTCATTCGTTCACCAAACACAAGCATGCCCATTGGTGTTATTTTCTTTAATCATAGTATGGTTTAAAATATTATTTTGAAGTGTTTTTTTTTATAATCAAAATTGACTCAATGTTCAATTTATTTTAGAAAGTTTAACAAAAATATCTATCATACTGTTCACAGTTGTGAAGTCAGTTAATCTTCATAGTTTTTTTCTTTTTTTTTTTTTTTGAAAAAGGTTAATCTTCATAATAAAAAAGAAAAAGAAAAAGAAAAGCCTCATAATAAATGTTATACATTGAATCTAACCATAATGAAAAAGGAGAGGTCCAACATCTTCAACTGTTTAAAAACATGTCTTAACCATTGAACACTAGTACAAAAAGTCAAACCTTTTATCTGAATTGGTGAATTGGTGGCATGGTTATCTTGATTGGTGACGTTGTTAATATTGATTGATAGTAATTTATTTTAACTCCACCGTTGTCCTTAAAATGTAGTACTCTTTATGTGAGATTTGTGATCCCTTTCTCAATTTCAAAAAAAAAAAAAAAAAGTCAAACATGTTTTACTATTTCACCTATACTTCTAATTCTAATTGAAATTTCCTTCTTCTAAAAAACCATTTAATTACCTAATTAAATCATTAATTGCCTAATAAAAATTTGAAAGTAGACTAGAGGTGATACAAATAACTGGCAAAAGCCAAACCGGTGTAATTCAATAAATTAGTTCAATTATTTAGCTAACTTTTGAACACATGTATTTTTAAGAAGCCAAAAACAAATTTTGATTTGGTTTCTATTAAAAATTTAACAAAATCTGAATCAAATCAAGATGTAAACCAATCTTAAGTGACCAAGTCTATTTCGATTTTGTTCCTTGCTTATTTCATCACTTCATCTTCGAACCATAACAGCCATGGTATTGAACCAAAATCAATATGATAGTAAACATTATTTTATCTTTGAAAATTGAATTTTAAAAAAAAAAAAAAAAATTGAGAATCAAATTGTAGAGAAATTGAATCAAAAGAAAATTAAAGGAAACTTACAAAAAAAAAAAAAAAAAACTAATCAAATCTAGAAAATAATTACTAATAAAAATTTAGCAAATGTAGTCATTGTTATTATTGATTATTGTCATATATTTTATTATAATACTTATATTAATACCAATGTGTTGGTGCTATCTTGGTTATCTTGAGTGGTAATAATCCATAGTCACGAATTTAATTTTGGAAATCGTTATTTAACTCTCATATTATTTGAGAATAATTGTGCAAAAAAAAAAAAAGAAAATACTAGTATTTATAATACAGTTTAGTAAGAGTAGGTGACATGTCTTACTTCAGGCCAACAGTAAACCACAGCTAAGCTAATAGCTCTAATTGTTTAGTAAAAATTAAATCGACGATTTTATTCTTTATTAAACAAAAATTGGTCGATCGATCCGATTCTCAATTTAACCTAAAACCGAGTAAAACCAAACCGATATGACCACTCAATAAGAGCAGTACAGATGGTGATTCCCTTGTAATCCGTGAAGTGTAGGTATCAAAATCACAGGGTGCAGGAATATAAGCAGCATAGAAGATTCAAGAATATTCCATTTCAGTCCCTTTCTGATTCTTCTTCTTTTTTCATGTCATCCTAACCAATCTGAAGCTGCCAACTATTTTCATAGCTATTTTCATATTCAATAAGTACCCACCATGACGTTTTTCTTCATAAAAGTCACCACCACTCTCCTCTTCAAATTTGCCTTATTTTTGCTTCCTCTTTGACTTGATCCTTCAATTTCCATAGAATCTTCCCTTTCTAGTTTCTCTTCTGTTTCCTCTGTATCAAGCTCCAATCGCCGCCGCCATTTTCAGATCAGTCTAAGATGGATTGTAATGGTGTTAATGGTAGAGATGATCTTGTTGGTGACGAATTTCACTATGTTCTTGAAGATGTTCCTCACTTGACTGATTATCTCCCTGACCTTCCGGTAATTCTCTAAGAAAGTTTTGGCTTTTGTTTGATTTTGTTGTTGTGTTTGATTCTGAATTTAAGCTTTTACTATGTGTGGAACTAACTTCTTTTTATGGAAAAAGAATCATCTATAAATGAAATAGGAGTGAACTCATAGTATCTAGAAGGGGAATACAGAAAAAGACTATAGAAAGGGAAGAAACAAGAGAAAAGTTTGGAATTCGACCTGTCCTTATACGCGGGGTCATGGACTCCTTTTTCGTTCTGGGGATCCCTTTTCGACATGAAACTCTTTATTGAGTCTGGTGTGGAATCACAATCATTATTAGTCTGGCCACTCGTCTAGTGAACCCTCCTAGCCGTCGTCGATCGTTTGCAACCTGCCTGTTGAACACCCTTACTAAAGAAAGCAAGCAACCTCTTGTTGCTTGCTGAAAACAAACAAACTCAAAAAACAAAGAAAACAATAATCAATCTGGACACGACTGGTCTATTCCTAGGCTGCAGCACTGGAATACTGAGAAGAGTAGAGACACAATTAAGGGGTGTCTACAAATTAATGTCACAAGTGGGTCTTGAACATGGGACTTCAAGAAGAGCATACACTCAAAACCCAAGCCTTCGACCAACTGCCCCACCCCTCGAGGACAATTTATTCTTCTTCATAGCAGTCAGATAGCTTTCCTTTGATTTAGCAATTGACAGGAATGATGGAATAACCATAATACAGATGCCATGATAGGGGAGGATATTTTTAAGATCCCAAAGACTAAAAGACAACTTATCCGATAAAACGTGAAGAACAGATGATGGAGGCACTGAAAAATGAGGGTTATGAGAAATTGTTGAGTAGATGATTGAATTAATTAGAATAATGAGTAATTCTCAAGATCTTGGTCAAAAAGTACAATTTAAACTAATTTTGTTTGGATTATGAATATGTTTTTGTCTTTTTCCTCTCCCTTTCCACTTGTAACTTTTAAATTACTGATGTTTAAGGACATGTGAAGAATGGAAGTTTGTGTGATTGTTTACAGGGGCATCCAAATCCTTTACAAGATAATCATGCCTATTCTGCGGTTAAGTATGTTCCTTGATGCACAATTTTACTCTTGTTTGGGAATGTTACCCATCCAAATACTAAAAAAGGAATTCTGTTTCATTAGGCAATATTTTGTCAACGTGGATGATGCTGTTGCTCAAAATGTAAGTGACTAAGTTCTAAAACATCAAGAGTTTTGAGATTGAAATGTTCTGACTTTTTGTAAGGTTTTGTCGAAAACAGGTTGTTGTTCATCATAACAGTCCGAGAGGGACATATTTTCGACGTGCTGGACCTCGTCAAAAGGTTACTAAAACTTTCTTCTTCTTCTTCTTCTTCAATTTTTGCTACAATTTCATTGCCATCATCACTTTTACTTTCCTTGGATCTTAACCAAAGTCCAACACTTTTTCAGGTGTTTTTTGAATCTGAGGAAGTTCATGCATGTATTGTAACTTGTGGTGGTCTGTGTCCTGGTCTTAATACAGTGATAAGGGAAATAGTATGTGGATTGTACTACATGTATGGTGTCCACAAAGTTGTTGGAATTGAGGTGATTATATACACTCTTTAACTATCCTTAATCACCTTTGATGTTAATGTCACCAACAAGGCCAATTATTTCGCCAAATATGTAGGGAGGGTACAAAGGCTTCTATGCTAGGAATACGATTTCGTTAACGCCTAAGTCCGTGAACAACGTCCATAAACGTGGAGGCACGATCCTTGGGTCGTCAAGAGGTGGTCACAATACCAACAAGATTGTTGACAGCATCCAATATAGAGGCATCAATCAGGTTTGCAGACATCAATCATTCAAAGATTGCATAATCGAGGCTTGAAAGTCTTACATCAAGTCCTTCTCAAAAAAAAAAAAGTCTTACATCAAGTCTCTTAAACTCTGCATTTTGGTTTTCAGGTATATATACTAGGAGGGGATGGAACTCAAAAAGGGGCTGCTGCTATTTATGAGGTAATGAAAATTGGTTTAGCTATTTTCAATAGAGATGTAGATGATGATCTCAGTTGGGTTGGGTTGGGTTGAGTTAGATGGATCTTTTTTGACCAATTCATATTTCTGAATTGATCAATCTGCCAATCTGTCCAACTCTATGTATTAGAGCAACCCAACCCAATCCAATTCATATATTTTTCGGGTTGTAATGAGTTATTGGATTATGTTATCTCATTCTTTCTTCTTTTAAGCCAAGCTCATAACCTATAAATCTATAATAAAAAAAAGATAGTAAAAAACATTGCATGATACTAGACTCAGATCTTGGTTGCCTATCTTGTTAGTACATTACTCCCTACCAACATGCAAAAAATCCATCTTGTTATTTAATCTTATACACATATAGATAATATTATTCTTAACTTGAGTTGGATTGAACCAAGACAAAAATTAGCAAGCCCAAGAACCAATCAAACCCAATGAAAATTATGATGTTATAACCCAACCCAGAGAAAATTATAGTCCAACTAAACCCTTCCGGTTTGGGTTAAGGATAGTCAGGATGCTGATTATTTTGTTCATCCATAATTTTCGGATGGTAGAATTTCTATAAATTGAAGTGCTCGGATCTCATAAGTTACATTTTTAATTCCTACAGGAAATCAAGAGGCGTGGCCTCAAAGTTGCAGTAGCTGGAATTCCCAAGACCATTGATAATGACATTCCAGTAATATAGTAAACTTGTTTTTTAATGACTCATGAACCAATCCACAAACCATGTCCATATCTAAACTTCTTCACTTTTCATCTTCTTTCAGGTCATCGACAAGTCATTTGGCTTCGACACCGCCGTCGAAGAAGCTCAACGGGCGATTAGCGCGGCCCATGTCGAATCGGAAAGTAATGAGAATTGTATAGGTTTGGTCAAGTTGATGGGCCGCAACAGTGGTAAGTTTTGATCACTAAATTGCACATTCGGATGCGTATTTGTGACCAAAATGTTTTTTCCTTAACCAATCTTGTTTTTTGTTGAAATTGCATAGGGTTCATTGCAATGTATGCAACTCTTGCAAGTAGAGATGTTGATTGTTGCTTGATACCAGAGTCACCATTTTATCTAGAAGGAGAGGGAGGTCTTTTTGAATACATTGAGCATTGCATAAAAGAACAAGGACACATGGTTATAGTGATAGCTGAAGGGGCAGGACAGGAACTTATTTGCAAAAGCATGCAAAAACTAGATCAACAAGATGCATCAGGAAATAAGCTGCACCAGGATGTTGGTTTATGGATATCCCAACAAATCAAAGTTAGTCCATCTCTAAACTTTATATCAAATATAAAAAGACAATGTAGTTTGCTTCCAAAATACTTTCAGAGATTTACTAACAGTTTTGGTTGATCTAGGACTACTTCAAAGAAAAGAGGAAGATTTCAATAAATCTCAAATACATAGGTAGCCTTGATTATTCCCTTCTTGCATTTTTATTCAAACACATGAAATTTTTACTTATTCTAACATTTTTGTTTCATTGGTAGATCCTACTTATATGATTCGTGCAGTTCCAAGCATTGCATCGGATAACATCTTTTGCACCCTCCTTGCGCATAGTGCCATACACGGCGCAATGGCAGGATACACTGGATTCACAGTAGGCCCGGTGAATGGGAGACATGCTTACATACCCTTTCATGTAAGCACAATATCATACTCCTATAGTTACCTTACGCGCACCTCGACTATTCTCACCGGACAAACATTTGTAGGTGGTGACCACCATGGATTGAACTCATAACTTTCTGGTTCGCCATGACCCTCTTGACCACTAGGTCAATCCATGATGGTTTCTGTTGAATTACGTTAAATCACCAATCAACCCAAAAGCTTAAGTTGATGAGTTAGGGTAAATCTATTTATATTAATCAACACTCTCCTTCACTTGTGGGCTCAGAAATTTAAAAAATGTCCTACAAGTAGAATTTAATTTTAATTGAGGAGAAAAACGACTCCGCAGTCAGTTAGTACTAGAATATAAACCAAACTTATGTTGCTCTGCTCCTATATTTGCAGAGGATAATTGAAAGACAAAACAAAGTAGTGATTACAGACAGGATGTGGGCAAGGCTATTGTCTTCAACCAACCAGCCAAGTTTCTTGCACCCTAAACATATCATTGGTGAGGAAAATGATGAAAATCAACAAATCCAATCAGTAAGCAGTTTTACAAAAGAGAACCATGTAGAAGAGAACAATGCAGAGAAATTAAAATAGTTATTGAAGCCGAAGGCACTACCTTACACACATAAGCTAAAGTTTGCTAAACTAGCATCTGGTGATCACTCTTTTATCTGCACTTTTCCCCGTCCTTGTACTCGACTTAATTTCCTCGAATTATACGATCTGTTATATAGCTTGAGCTTGATATCATCTAACCAGCCATGTTTTCTTAAATGGAAAATAAAGTCCAATGTATCCTTTGTCCTTATGAACTTCGGCTTGTTCCATATTTCATATGCCTTTAATGAAAGTGTCTATTTTCTTGACAACCTTTCATGAACTAATTTATGTTCCCTTCGATTTCCTTCAGAGGTTAATACTCATATAACAACAACAATGTTCGCAAACTAAAAGGTTATAGGAACAATTCGTGATGACTATCTACTTAGGAATTAATTTCCTCACAGTTTCCTTAACACTCACGGATATTAAAAAACAAGTGTTCGTAAACTACAAATAACATATATATCATTGTAGAAGAATTTCGAGACCAGGCTTGCCACATCTTTCGACTAAAATTGCAGTAAGCAATCTTTGTTCAAATGTGCAATTTGATACCATATCAGGAAAATAGTAGTGCAGATTAGATAGTACGAAAGAACTGGAAGATATCATTATGGGTTGACTTAGTGGTCAAGAGGGTCTTAAAGAAACCAAAAAGTTGTATGTTCGATGACCACCTATCTAGGAATTAATTTCAGACGGGTTTATTTGACATTCAAGGTCAGACGGGTTGTCAGATAAGAATAGTCGAGATGCGCGTAAGCTGACCCGGACATTCACAGACATAAAAAAAAAGATAGTATGAAAAAAAAAAAAATTAAAAATAAATACCACATAAAGATGGTCATCGAACATGTAGATTGGATAATACATGGTCAATGACTATGAAGTGTTCACATTGCATTTTATATTCCACTTCATGCTTCTTATTGTGTAACATCTTTGACTTTCAATGTTGAACTTCTATTTAACTAATAAAATGTCCAATTAGCCCTTATTTCGTAATTCATCATGTGAAGTTAAAGAAAATAAAAACTGAAAACAAACTTGGAAGGAATCTATTACACAATCGTAATTCCAACACTTCAAATCTTCAACTTATAAAACAAGTTACTAACGTCATAACTAGCCTACTTTACGCAAAAATAGTCTATATAATAAGGTCTCTTCACTTTTTTAATACGAGGATTCAAGTTGTGGAATTAAAGTAAACGCTTTCGTTCAATCGAGCTCTTTCCATTTGCAAGCAATTCTTCAAATTTACTATCACTTGATCCATTGCAGGTCGATCATAGGTGTTTTCAGACACACAAGTGATAGCAATTTTGAGTGCTTCCTCTGCAGAGTTGATATCAAATTCTCCTTCTAACTTTGGATCAACAATGCCTTCAATATCCCCATTACCAAACATGGAGCTAACCCAATGAGTTAAATGATGAAATGGCTCCTCTCCAACTGGTTTGTAAGCTAGTTTTCCTGTAATTATCTCCATCAAAACAACTCCAAATCCATACACATCGCTCCCGATTGTCAACTTACTTGTTGTATAATACCTATATTTTGCCAGCCGAGAACACAATAAGTTTTATGTAATTCATTGTTTTTTTGGGAAAAATACTTTTTTAGTCTGTTGGGGTGTTGTTTCTATTCGATTCTTGTATTTTATAATCGAACACTTTTACTCATGACATTTCAAAAAAATTATTTGATTTTAAAATATAGGAACCAAATAAAAACTACACTTCAAACTTAGGGAATAAAAATGTATTTTTATCAAGAAACATAGAAACCAAATAGAAATTTGGGAAAAAGAAAAAAAAAACATTTTCTAGTCCTTAAGTTTGTGGTGTAGTTTCTATTTAATTTATGTTTCAAAATCAAACATTTTAACCCATGTTCAGTTTTAGTCTCTAATATTTCAATAATACTTAGTTTTAATCTCTGAGATAAAAAGAAATTATTAGTTGACTAAAACAATGACTAGACCAATTCTAAATTTAAATAAGAATTAAATTTTAAAAAGAAAATAAGTATAAAATTAAATTTAAAAGACACATAAACTCTAAAATTTAGCAATATTAAATTGATTTTAAAACATAGACACAAAAAAGAAACTATAGTGCAAATTTGAAAATAGTTTTTTTTTCTTTCCTAAAAACTATATCCAAAATCTAGGGACTAAATAGATAATTTTCCCATATTATTTTTAGTTCAATAAAAAAAAAAAAATAAATAAATAAAACTAAAAAAAAAAAAAAAAACTCTTTGAAGGTTGGAATTTTTCTTACTGTGGGTCGAGGTATCCAACAGTGCCTGCAATTTCAATTGACACATGAGGCTCATCATCATCATCATCATCATCATGATGGTGGGACGAAATTAAATCGACGGCTAAAGAAAACTCAAAAAGCTTAGCTTCAAAATTCTCAGACAGCAAAATGTTTGAACTCTTAATGTCTCTGTGAATGATGGGCGGGTTGCAACCTTGGTGCAAATAATCCAAAGCTTTGGCCACATCAATGGCGATTCCAACTCTGCGTTCCCATGTCAAATTAATCGAACCACTTCCTACACAGTTTCAATTTTCAAATTATTTTTTTTGTAATATAACCCCAAACCCCACTTTGCTAAATTAATCGGAAAATCTTGGAGCCAACGAGAGCAATAGCTTGGTGGCATCTTGTTGAGAATTTGGCAAAATATTAACAAAATTTGTCCCACATGGAAAGTTTTGGCAAAAGATGCAAGAATGTGGTGTGCTCCAAGCAATTTTAATGGCCTTGGATTCAAGGTATCCCAATTAGAAACACTTTAAGCATGTGTACTAACTCTTTTGCATACGAAAGTTGAGTAAAATTTATGATTAGTATAAGCTTTGAAGAGTGTTTTTTTTTATAATGGGGGTCGAGGGAGAATTCTGTGTGATTGTAACAATTTATTCACATAGTAAAAGTTCTTTTCTGTCCGTGATTTTTTTCTCCAGTTTAGAGTTTTTCCACGTAAATTTTTGTGTTCTCATTTTGTTGTTTTCTTTTTTATTTCTTAGTATTTTTCTGCTTATTCCTGCGATTATAAGGAAAGGTTTTTCCCAATACATCTTGATTCATTAGTAACTACACGTGATCTCGATTTGATTTTCCAAGGAAGAAAACCTTTGATATATAAGTAATAGGACAACATTATATGTAGTTGGCCGTTGTTCTTAACAAGTGATGTCAAAGCTATAATGTTAACTTTGCAATGTGGGTGAAAAGACTACCGATGTGAAACAAAGAAGGTGAGCCTAAAATTTCATTGAGTGACCTAGTGGTCAAGATAGAGTCTTATGAAATTAAAAGGCAATGAGTTCAATTTAAGATGGTTATCTACTTAGGAATTAATTTTCTACGATTTTCTTGACATCAAAATGTTGTAAGGTCAGACACTATGTGACAATAGTCGAAGTGTGTGCAAGTTGACAACAACAGTCACTGATATCAAAATTAAATAATAATATAGAAAGTGAGCCTTCTATGACATGAAAATAAAAGGAAAAACAATAAAAGAGAACGCATGCTCCTTTTGCAATGTTTGTAGTTTTTAATTCCTTAAACTTTTCCAATGTGGTTTGAGGGGTGAAATCCCAATAGAGAACAATGAAGGCAAACCTCGAATGGTTTAAGGTTTAGGGAAAATCTTTGAGTGCAGAAAGAAGGTAAAACATCATAGAGTGATTCAATGTAAGGAGAGTTTTGAAGATAATTGGTTTAATTTATGGTGCCTACTTATCTGACAAGTTTCCTTGATACCAAAACGTTGTAGTGTCAGGCGATATCGTGACATTAGTCGAGATGTGCAAAACCTAACCCGAACAGTCACGCATATTTAAAAAAAAAAAAAAAAAAAAAAAGAAGGTAAGACTCTAAAACAGATTAAGTGTACTTTCTTACAAGAAAGATTTGTTGGTACTTC
>JBBMKA010000018.1:7484034-7499522 GCA_037833695.1 Sechiopsis laciniata
CCTTTTTATCGCCTCTCGCTTTAAGGCGATCAAGGAGAGTATTGCCTTGCGTTGCGCCTTGCGCTTTGAAAACACTGTTTTTTGATAGATTCCTTAACTTCGAATTTTGTGTTTGATAGGTTCCTAAATTATTATTATTATTATTATTATTATTATCATTTTTTAGTACAGATAGGTTCCTAAATTATAAAAGCACTTAATAGGTTCTAAGCTTTCAACTTTAAATTTATGCAATAGGATCGTTATATTTTATGTCTACGAGACTTGCAAAATTTTAAAATATAACAAAAATGTCATAAAATGAGGAGTGGTGTTGGAAATATTAGATATTATTAGTAAGCGCATAGTAGTAATTAGTTAGTAGTGTCTAAGTTATAAAAATGGGAAGCTAGGGTTCTTAGAAAGAAGAAATGGTTTCGGACTTTCGGTATTGTCTCAGTGCAGGACTTTGGAAGAGATAGCTCTCTTGTAAGGTTATTGATATTGTAATTTCTAGAGACATTGCAATATAGTTTGATTGTATGTATATCTTGTTTGTTTTCTTTTTTTTTTTTGAAACCGGGAAATCGGAGCTTCGCTCCACTATACTCGGGATAATCACGCCCGTCCCTAAGCTAGGCACCGGGTGACATCGAAAGAATGGAGACACGGAAGGTGTCTACAAATTAATGTCACATATGAGTTTCGAACCTGGGACCTTGGTGGAGCACACCTTCAAAAACCCAAATTTTTAACTATTGTGCCACCCCTTGGGGATGTATGTATTTCTTGTTAGGGGAGTCCTAAAGGCACAACCCCGCAAACTTTAAGTACTAAACAAATAATTTAACTAATTTTAGGGTGTTATATAGTCTTAATAAGAAAACGTTGAAATGTGGTATCTTTCTGAAGGGAGGCAATTGAAGGGAATACGAACCTGAATTTCAAGCAAGAAGGTGCGTGTTCCATCCATGATCACTGCAACAGCAAGTCCTGCTAAATACTCTGAATTTGAATTTGCATTGTGATCCCTTCTAAACATCTCGCTCGGATTCGACACTACTTCCAGGCCCGATGGCAACATTTCAAATACTCCAAGCTCATCTGTTGATCCAAATCGGTTCTTCACTGGTCGGAGCAGCCGATGTGTTGAGCATTTCTCCCCCTAATCAGTTCATACATCACGCCACCGTCATCTCTCCTCTTTTTCCCTTTCACACATCATATTTTTAATACTTCATACAAGTAAAATGTAAAATAGGACTAACTCAAGACACGCAACATTACTTACATTATACATGTAGTATAGGTTGTAGTCACACGAAACATTTTTCTTTCAACAGTAAATAAAGGTTTCATTGAGTAAAAAATGAACAAAAGGGCATAAAAAAGGAGAGCCCACAACAAAGGACAAGGGAGGCAATACCTACAAAAATAACCTCCAGTCAAATACAATAACACCTAAAAAATAGAAACCCAAAGAGAACATAGAATCTAATGAGGTCCAAACATCATCCGGAGCGGAGACTTCTCCACCTCTCTAAAATTTCTATTATTTCTCCCTTCCAAAGTCCCACAAAATAGCACATTCCAACTTGCCACAAAAATTCTCTAGACTTGGCAAATGCACCACATAAAAGGAAACGGATTTAAGTAAGAAAGTGTATATATGAAAAAAAGTGATCATGACTCATGAGAAATTAAATTGGTGAGATGAGAAAGTGTGCTACATGAGAAATTAAACTACCGAGAGAAAATATATATGGAAATAGATAATTAGAAAAGGTGAGTGTACAATGGTTTAGTCAACCAACAATAACTATTTAGTCAAAGATTTAAGCTCCGACAAAGTTGATGATAATATGACTGAATTGCATGGCTAAAAAAAGATAATTAAAGTGAAATGCAAGGGGTGTACATGTACCCACTTCCATATACAGTACAACATCCACAATGTGCTCCAGAACTCGAGGTCCAGCAACTTCTCCTGATTTGTTCACATGTCCAATCTGCAATATTTCAACAATTTATAACGTGCATATTACTTCAAAACATACACCTACATACATACATATGTATTGAATGACTAATGTGTGATAGGTGGCTAAACTTTTAAAACTCTGAAGACAATACTTTGTTCCCAATAACTACAACTACAGGTTGAAGAAATGCTATAGTTTGAAAAATATCAAAGATTCGAGATTTGAAAAGTTAATAAAGAAATTTGTCGAACCATAAACAGTTGGCCTAGTGGTTAATAAGGTTTTAGTAAAATAAGAGAGAATGAGTTCAATCCATTGTGGCCAAAAATTTAATATCTTATATGTTTCCTTCCTATCAACTAAGTGCAGTTAGGGTCAAGCAATTAACCAGTGAGATAAGTCCAGATGCGTAAGCTGGCTCTGAATGAAACTCATCGTGGAAAAAACAATGGTGGATTAATTGTATCACACACTACATGTCTAGTTGCAAAATTGATTCCATCCAAACAACATGAAACACATGAATTGATGGTAGGTATACTTACCAAAAAAACGGGGATGCCAGTCCTCTTGGAAAAACGCAGAAGGGCTGAGGTGCATTCCTTCACCTGTCAATCCAGAGTTCTTAAGATCTCAGCCTTTGCTTTGGTTAATAATACAATTCTAATTCCAATGTATGATAATGGTGAAGCAGTGGATAAGCATAAAAAAGCTTCACCTAGACCTAGACCACATGTTTGGTAGAATAATGTGTCTAACCTGCCCAATCCCTCCAGCACTTCCAGCTACTCCTTGTAAATAAACTGTTTGAATAGAATCAATGATCAAGGCTCTAGGAGATAGAGGCTGAATCTTCTCAAATATATCCTGAAATAAGGAACTACAAATTATTTTCACGTCTTCCATTGATAGCAGATATGCAATTAAGTAATAAGTACCACCCATCCTTTATCATTTATCACATTCAAATACACTCAAACCTTGAATGTTGATCAACCTACCACCTAGAGTCCTAGACCACATGTTTGCAAGAATCAATATCTAGAATGTGTATAAGTAAATCATACCTAAAATCCAAGTTAAACAACAAATTCCAGTAGACAGGGGTGGAAGAAGTCAACACTAAAAACACTAGCAAGAAAAAAAGTACATAATCGCGCACCTCGACATCAGTACTTGAGTACAAGAAAAGATTCTCTGTTTCAATATTCAATCGATCTGCTCTGTTTCCAATTTGCTCCACACTCTGCCAAAGAACAAATGGATGAACATATAATGGAAGGAACTCACCTAGAGTCTTAGACATTCTATAAGAGAATTTATAAAAAGAACAATAGTATAGTAATCGACCATTTTAGACTGTTTGGAGGCTAACCTCTTCACCAGAAACATAAACAACCGATGCTAATTCACCTTCGCCACGTCCTTCGGCTAACACTGCGGCAATCTTCAAACCAGATGTGTGATTTGACACCATGACCAAAAAATCAGAAGGATAATAATAAAATATAACTTCAAATAACCAAACTGAAATTGAGGTCTTTATACCTGCAACAACAGTGTACTCTTCCCAACGCCAGGATCACCACCAACCAGAACAAGAGAACCTTCAAAACCAGAAAGACCGAGAAACTAATGGACAATTAGAAAAAACTATTTAAAAGAAACCTGAAGGATGATATACTAATAAATGTCAACCGTCATGTAATGGCCTAGTGGTCAAAGAGGGCATTGGGGTGCATAAGTTAATGGGTTTAATTCATGGTGGCTATCTACCTATGAATGAATTCCCTAGAGCCTCGCCTAAGAAAAGAGAGGCGCGCGCCTTTTGGAGCCTTACGTGAAGCCCCGGGCGCCAAAAAGGCGCGCGCCTTGTGGTCTCCCCGAGTCCCCGTGCTAGGTCATTCGAAGCACGAGATAACTAACTCAAGACATTTCAATACCTTAAATAACTTAATTCTTCAACTCACAAAGACAACATTCGCTTAAATGAAAGGTTAATAGTAGAATCTTATGTATGTTTTGTATACATTCTTAGTTAAAATTCATTTCTTTCCACGAAATAAAGGTTATTAGTTAAATGTAATGTATGTTTTATATATTAATCTTGGTTAAAACTTCATTTATGTCTATGGAAATGTTTTTATAGTGTATACGCACATATAGGGATGTCCACGAGGCGGGGCCGGAGAATGGCTTCCCCGACCCCGTCCCCGCCACCGAAATCATTCTCGTCCCCGCGAAATTCACCATTTTTTTTTCGCGGGGATTCTCCGCCGGGAATTCGTGGGGATCGGGTTTCCTGCGGAGAATTTTTCCCCGTTCACTTTTTTTTTCTTTTTTTTGAATTATAATCTTAAATAATCAAATTTTCTTATAAAATATTTATAAGTTTCAATTATATACTTACGAAAATGTTCATTTGAATATATAATTTCACTAAAAATTATTTATTTTATCTAAAAAGTAAAGTAATTAAATGAGATAAAAATAATTTTAATTAAAAAAAAATGTAAACGAGGCGGGGATCGGGGAAATAGGGATAGGGAATGCATTCCCCGCCTAATCGGGGATTTCCCTCCCCGTTAGGAGCGGGTCTCCGTGGGGACCCAGCCCCACGGAGAAAATGGCCATCTCTACGCACATATATATAAAACAAATTGCATTTTTTTTATATAGTGTGCCTTATGTAAAAAAGCCTGCAACTTTTGGTGCACCTTGCACCTTGAGCTTTTTAAAACACTACCCGTGTGGATAGTCGACCACGTAAGTTGGCCCCAAACATTCACGAATATAAAGAATAAATAGATTTCAATAAAATTGAAGTTTAAACTAACCTGGCACCACCCCTCCACCAAGCACCCTCGCCACTTCATCTCCAAAGGGTCCCGGCCTAAACATCAAGCAAGATTAAAGGATAAAAAGCTCCTATCAACATCATTCTAAGATGAATAAAAACTATCCTTAGAAACCATCGGATGTCCAATATATTCATACAATGTTAAAATGCATAATCCATTGAGTTCAAAACACTACACCATGAATTTTATCAGGGCTGAGTTAGAAAAGCAATTTTGGGTTAAAAGAACATTGCTTTTAAACACGGTCTAAATTGTTTTTATATCCGTGAGTGTCCAGCTTACGAGTAGCTCAACTATTCTCACGACAGATAGTGGCGGACCCCTATACCTTACAACATTTGAATGTCAAAGTAAAATTGTAGGAAATTTATTCCTAAGAAGATGTCTACCTTATATTGAATCCATTACCTCTTAGATCCCAAGTCCTCTTGCCCACTAGGCCAACTGATGATCGTTTAAACTCTGTCTAGTTGAGTTTTATAAAAGCCTGAGAGATAAAGAACATACTAAGTTGCAAAATATAACTTACAAAGGAAGTCTCCAATCCATCGCATTGATCCCTCGGTTCACATCAGTCAATCGCAGAGGATGCACATCAATGGCCTGCTTAGGAAGCCATGCTCGAACCACATTATCAGAAACTTCAAACCCTCGACTCCCTCCTCCATTATCATTCTCTTCACAAAACCGCTTCATTGTCCCAACCAAATCACACGACCGACAAGTCCCCCACCACTGCCCTTCATTATGCCCACAATTCGAACAAACCCAAGAAACCTTACTCTTCTTCTTCTTCATTCCCACAACCTTCCCCAATTTCTGTTTATAATCCGACCGACCTCCAAAAACCCCCTTCTTAACACTCTCCGAAGAAAAACCCCCAGCCCCATCTCCATTTCTCGACGAACCCACAAAGGTTTCGGTTCCATTGCTTGGTTCGGGTTCGGGCTCGGTGCGATCGCTACTGCTATTGACCCTTTGAGTGAGAAGCTTGCTCGTAACAGGGTCGTAAATGGACCAAACATTGCGGGTCTTACCGTTTTCTTGACTGGAACCTCCGTTGGGGGCATCGCCGGCGACTGTCGATAATTGGGCGCCGGCGTTGAAACGGGCGGCGAAGTGAAAGAGGGAAGAATTGGGATTGAGGCGGGAGATGAGGGATCGAGTATGGGATTTGGAAATGAGAAAGTGCTTTCGAGAATGGAAGATTGTTCTTAGGGGTTTCATGTCTGAAAGCTGCATCGGACTGAATTTCAGGGTTTTACTTGAGGTTTATGCATTTTCAACAGCAACATCACCCTTTACTTCTTTTTCTTTTTTTTTTTTAAACTTGTAAAATCTAAAAAATAATTAGACTATTTTTATTAAAAAAAAAAAATTAACAAATATAATTATTAAATATTAATAAAAATATTTTCTTAATGAAATACATAATACTGAATATTCATGCCAACATCAACAGTAATTCAATGGTATCAATGTATGCTTAATGACTTCTTTTTATTCTTAATTGTTGTAATCTTAACAGAAAAAAGCTAATTCTCAAATATATATTACTCATGAAAATTGATATCTAGGTGAGATCAAAAAAATTATTTTATATATAGGTGTTTCAATTTTAAAAGAATGTGCATCAATTAAAGAATATAGTTTTAAATTAAAATTTTGAAATATGAAAACTACAAAAATGGAAATTATAAAAAATTAATTTGTGAATTTAAAAATATAAAAATAGATTCAAAATGGTCAAATTTGGATAGTTTTGTAATAAATTTTGTATAGTTTTAAGTTAATATTAAAACTTCATTGATAAAATGAAAGTTTTACCATGAATATGACATAGTCTTTATGTATACAAAAAGATAATAAGAAAAATATAAGTGTGAATTGTTGAGAAGTTGAACATCCAACGTATGATGCACATTTACCTCATATTTGAGCTAGACGTAACTCATATACGATAGAAATCTTCATCATATATGGTCGGTAGGGAAAAGATCACGACAAATCATGTATAAAATATATGCATATGTATATATGTGTATATATATTTGCGAGTATCGAGATAAACTTGTGACAACTATCTAACTTTATTTTATTTGTAATTTATGATTTGTAAGACTTTTATTTGATTTCTAAATCAATTTGGTTATTCTCTTGAATTCAACCATATCTAGAGTAAGAAATTTGAATTACATCATATTACTTTTAGTTATACTCTTGTAAGCCAACTTAGTTATGAGGGATAAATGTTAGAAAATAATATAATAACAAATTTTAGTTCAACAGTCGCAATCTCAACCATATTTAGAGTAAGAAATTTGAATATGTATTTTTTTGTTTCTTTCTTTTTTTGAGATTTCCACCAAAGAAATTTAAAGCAAGGTTGACTCACAAAGTAAACTTTAGTGTTAAGACAGTCACATGTTAGAAAGTGATGCGCAATAAACTTGCCGAAGTTTGTCTCATTGTTTGAAATAAAGCTGATTTGGGGTTTGATAATTTACAAGTGGCATCTGATTGCTTGGTGGTTATTCGACTAATAAAAAACAATGCTCCATGTCACACGTGAATCGAATCGGTTGGCGCATTCTCTAGCTCAGTTGGCGGTTGACGCGGTTGAAGATCTTTATTGGATTGAGGATTGTCTGACAAATATGTTACTTTTATACCAATCAAAGCTGGTTGTGCCCGATCTTCTTCCTCCCACTGGAAGCTTCTCTTTCTTTTAGTTACTATTCTGTCTATTTAAACAAAAACCATAGCTCCACTGAAAAAGGTTAGTGACATATTAACTTGGTTGTAATGTAATTCAATTTCACGGTTACGAGTTTGATCTTAAAATCGATATTTAACTCTCATCTCAATTGAGAGAAGTAGTACACTCTATAAGGTTTGCGATCCTCCTCCTCAATTTGAAGTTAAAAAAGAAAAAACAACTCCATAGCATGATTTATAAATATAAAACCTCTCTATACTAAATATCAACATTTATAAATCATAAACTCAGCTCACTAAACCCATGTCACACTCATACCTAATAAATCCAAACTCAATAAATCTAGGAGTCAAACAGCTATTAAATTTATAAGCTGAAGATAAATTTAATTATATATTCTCAATGATTAATGTTTATCAATACATTGAAGAGTAGTTTCTGGTGGTTTTAACACACTTCAAAAACAGAGCTATTACATATAACTTATATAATATCAGTAACATACATAAATAAAACACAGTACAAACTTAAGCAGTGAAGAAGAACAAGGCATGATTAGTGATCTAGAGGAGAGCAAATCCCTGGACAATCAATGCATCAGCAAGAACTTGATTAGCAGCCTCAGATGGGTGCACACTATCCCAAAACACATATTGAGTTGAGTTTGAACAAGTTCCTCCCAAGGATTTTGGATTGCACAAAAGTGATGTTGTCTCCACTGTTCCTGTTCCACAGCAGCCTTTTCTGGCTTCCACAAAGCCTTGCAAAAATAACAACATGAGAAAATTAGACCCCTGTTTGTTTTTTACATTTAGGTTTATGTTTCACCTCTAAACCAATTGACAATAACATAAATGATACACCTATCTTTAAAAAGTTGTGAGGCCTCCTCATTTTCCAATGTGGTGTCCTCAACATGCTCCCTTAAGATGGTAGTTCACCCTTCTAGGATCGAATCTCAATTTTTTTTTTATTTGACCGAATAACCATTTAGGTTTAATGAGCTCTAATCTATATTAGATAAGCATTAGACTACGCTCAAAACCAATTGACAATAAAAGGAATAGTTCACCAATTTTATAAAAGTTGGGATCCTCAACATTTCCTAACAATTTCTTATGTATGAGTTTCACTTTTAAAGGTATTTTTAATCAATTTCAAAAGCAAAACAATTTTTTTGTAATCAAATATTGGCTTAGGTTGTCCCCAAGGGGTGGTGCAGTAGTTGAAAACTTGAGGTTTGAGGATATGCTCCCCTCAAGGTCTCGGATTCGAGACTCACCTGTTACATTACTCTTTCTATGTCTCTGGTACCTGGCCTAGGGACGGACGTGGTTACCCTTATTTCAAAAAAAATATTGGCTTGGGTTTTGAAAACATTTTTAGGGAGTAGAAAACAAATAAAGACATGAGTTGGAGTTGAAAGTAGTGTTTACAAGCTTTATTTTCAAAAACCAAAAACCAAATATCATTCTATTTTGCATGATGATTGCCAAATATCTACAAAGCTTTCCCCTAAGGAAGAATAAAGCTTCATCCTTACCATTTGTCGATGGAGAACTGATGACATCGTAAAGTGGCTTGTAAATGTCGAAGATGACAATTCTGAAACCAGGAAGTTGTTTTTTCAGGCTTTCTGCAGCAGAATTCAGCTTCTTGTTGAAGGCTTGTGCATCACTATTAATGTTTGAAACACACCCACTTTGATGATTGCCAAACAAGGTGAGAGCAGCAGGAAAGCAACCCAATGGAGGAAGTGAAGTCACTCCAATTCTCCTAGCTCCCAAACCATATATATCCTGTTTTCGATACCCGAAACGCATTTGATCAAACAAATGTCATGCGATTTTTTGGTTAAACTTGGTCATGAATGACCTGAAAGGCCAAATTGTTTTACTTCCGTAAATTATAAATCTGATCTCTATGATTTGAAAAAAGTTAGAATTTAGTCTCTTTGGGTTTAAAAGCTAGAATTTAATCCATTTAATTTGGAAAAAGGTTAGAATTTAGCCCTTTTGATTTTAAACATAGATATGGTTTATTAAAACCTAAAAAATAATTCATCTCAATCATAATCGCTAGCGAAGTACGTGGAAGTAACTATCCATGAGTAAATGATGTGATTTTTTTGTCCAATCAGTCACTTAACTCACATCGTCTTTATTTACACATAAATAGTCAACTCCCACATTTTTAACTTGCGGAAGATTATGAACAACAAAGATTAATTTTTAGGTTTTATCAAATCATAGAGACTAAGTTCTAATTTTTAAAAGTGGAAAGACTAAATTCTAATTTCTAAAACCATAGGGACTAAATTGCAGCTTTTGAAGTAAAAGCATAGGGATTAAATACTAATTTTCTTCAAACCAAAGGAACCAAAATTATAATTTATCCTTTTTTGACACAGTAAGAAAATACCTTAATAAATGTTGTAAATGCTCCAATGAGCATTGTACCATACTGATCGGCGGTGTAGACCTTGTTAATATAAGGATTGACGTAATAGTTCTGCAGAAAATCTCCACTTCCTGCACTTAGCAAGTAAAGTGCATCCTTGACTATGGATGCTGCTTTCTCATTACCAGCAACCTTAGCCAGCTTGGTTTGGTACTCCTTGAACAATCCAACTTGTTGAGGCAGTGACAGTGCATGCTGTTCAACAAGTCCAAAGTAAAAAGTAAGTACATAAGAAAATCATCATGAGTTGGCCTAATGGTCATGAGGTCCTTGACAGCAAAATTTTGTATGATCAGGCAATCAATGTCGTGAGAATAGTAGATGTATGCGTAAGCTGACCCAGACATTCATGGATATATAAAAAATGTACAGAAAAAGGGCTGTTCTGCTCAGATTGAAATTGCTTCCAGAAGTAAAAGTTAACATTCTTACATTTAAGACGGCAGCATTCTGATCATAACCAGATGCAGCTGAGGCAAAGTTGACCCCAATGAGAAGATTCTTACCGGATGCCTCTGGACTAAGGTACGGCAATGGAAAGGTCTTAAAACCTAAAGTTTGAGCTGGAGAGAAAAGAAAAAAAAAAGTTAATACTAATTGTTGGTTGATATAATTAAATTTACCCCAACCCACCAGTTTAAGCTTTTGGATTAATCGGTGATTAACATAATTCAACACTAATCACAAGACACTTCAATATAACCGAAGTTCTTGAAAGACAGTACACATAACTCAACAGTCAATTACACCTTTATAAGTAGGCTTCGTTAAATATTGTTTCCTTTCCTTGTTTTCTTCAAGACTTCTGAGAATTGTACTTGTTTTAGGATTCTAATGTCTTATTTTTATGGAAAAGAAAAATCCTAAAAGCATATGACTTATTTTTATAGCTTTGCAGGAAAGAGAGAGAAAACCAACCTAGTATACGTATATGCCCATGAACCAAGAGGTCATGGTTCAAATCCCCTCCCCTCAATTGTGTTGAACTAAAAAAAACTATGAAATGAAACTTTGCTTTTTGTTTTTCATGTTTTTTTTGGAAACTGGGAAATCGTAGTTTCGCTCCCTAGGGCAAGCACTAGGAGTTTCTATATGTTTTGAGAACTCAGGAAAAAAATGAACTCAAATGGATTTTTCATAAGACACGTGAAAAACTAGAAGTAGGAGAAATCATCATGGAGTGGCCTATTAGTCAAAGATGACTTTGGATTGTTCAATCCATGTCGACCACTTAACTAGGTATTAATTTTTTAAGGGTGACCTTGACAGCCCAATGTTGTATGATAAGGTGATTTGTCTCGTGAGAATAGTCGTTGATGTGCGCATAAACCGGCCCAGACACTCATAAATATATATATATATATAAAAAAAATAAATAAAAACTAGAAGTAGGAGAAGAGCATGGACCCACAAAGGATGCCCTTGCTCTAAAAAGAGAAGGATGGCTTTATACTTGATGCAGAAAATTTATCCAACGATCATGCAAGGCCAATGTCTTTAAATTTCAATGGAGATGAAAGCTTTAGCACTCACCAGTGAAATCAGTGGCAAGTTTTCCATTGCAAAACCTTCCGGTGGGCTGATGATTCACGAAGTCCTTTCCATAGGGAGGGTAGTTGGCCTTGAAAATAGTATAAAGATAGTTGTTATTTCCCACATCCACGGCAGAATCACCAAAAGTAATGATAGCAGGCACCAATGTTGTAGAATCTTGAGCATTTCCACTCCCAACCAAAAACGCAAAGAACAACACCGACACTTTGCTAATAATAGAATCCATCTTCTTTAGCCTTGTGATTTGCAACTGAGCCATGAACTGAAACTTATAAGAAAAGTAAGAGTGCCCCACCTTAGATTTTCTTTTATTGAATGGAGCTGGAGGTTGAGTCCACTATCCACCTAATCAATGAGGGCGCTCTTAATGATGAAATACTGTTATTTGAAGGTAATTGGTTTTAAAAACCTTTACCAAATCTCAAGAAAGCAAAAAAATTTCCCTTTGCTGCTTTCCTTTCCTTTCCTTTCCTGTAAGAAATCATTATGAATAAAATTATTTAGCTGGAAAACTATAAATTCATGCAACATTTAATAGAAAGGTTGGGTGAGGTAGTTGGGTGGGTAATAAATGGTGGTTGTGATATGAGTTAAAGCTGCATGAGTTTGCATGTGCAGGAGTTAATATGATTGTGGCTGAGAGAAAGAGCTGTAGTACCAGTGGGTAACATCTATAATGTGAGTAATATGAGTAGTTATTATAATGCCTATAGTTTATGTACTAACTCTGGCTTTTCAAGAAACACCCTGTTGGTTTCTATCTGTCACAGGGACGGGAGAAGTCAACCAGGCAGAGTTCTGGAGGTAGGAAGAAGCTGTCCCTGACATTATCAGCAAAACTGAAATGAGAATAGAAAAACTACTTGCATTTGGTTAAAGGAAATTTATGTCAGCTCTGAAGTTCTAAAATGTAGCTAAGCATTGACTTGACAAGTTGTTTATGTAGGTCCTTTTTTTTTAACCGAGAATTGTAGCTTCGGCGCACTACATACTTGGAGGCACGTGCGCTCGTCCCAAGGCCAGACCCGAGAGACAATAAGAGATTTTACAATTAATCTCATTCGTGTGTTTTGAGCCTGAAAAGTCTAAGGTAGTATACCTTGGAGATCTCAAATATCTACTAGTGAAGCTACCCCTTAGGTACGGCCTACTTAGAGGGTATTTGGGGTAAGAGAATGGGAGAATAATTCCTTTATACACACTTGGGCCACTGACAATCATTCCTCCCATAATCAATATTCATTCTTGTCAATTCATATAATTAAATTTATTTCAACCCATCAACTTAACCTTTTGAGTTGATTAGTGATTTAACAAAATTCAACATGGTATAAGAGTTGGAGATCTACATGTAGGGCATTTCTCAAATTTCCAAACCCACAAGTGAAGAAAGTGTTGGTTGATATAGTTAAATTTAATCTAACCTATCGACTTAATCTTTTGAATTGATTAGTGATTAAACATAATTCAACAATTTTCCTTATAACTATTTTTCATTCTCTTCATACTCACTATTTTGTTCTTCATCATCATTTTTTTATTTTGTTCTTCATCATCATTTTTTGAACCCTACCCATAATCATTACATGCACCTAACGATTTCTCTCATAATCATTCCCTTCACTTTAAATACATATGATCATTCTCCATGTTAATCATTCTCCCCCATAATCATTTTTATTCTCGCTGTCCCAAATGCCTCCCAAGGCTTTTCCAAATCTACCCTCATTTGGACCTTAAATTCTGAGATGAAACCAGTGTCACAAGACTTTACAGTTTCATTAGGCACATAAACTGGATACAAAATAACAGATGAATATCCTGATCTAATTATCGTGTGGACCAAAGATTTTAAGTCGCTGTATTTTCAACTGGCAGGCATCTGGTTGAATAAAAATGTGCTATCTGGTTTCTGAAACTTGAATCCCTTTATTTGATTCCGTGTTCTCCAACCTCATGGAGGATTTAAGTTTATCGATTCATAAGCCTAAGAATCCAAGAATTTCGGTACATTTATATCCAAACTGCTTAATTTGGCTGCTCATTATTGCAAAAAAAGGGCTCAATTCCATACAGTTGTTGATTGAATTATCATTTAAGACGGATCTATTGCTAGTACAAGTTGATTGACAACCATACACATTTTGGTTTTTCCTCCTCAAATTTAGTCTTCATCAAAAATTGCGTTGACTTATTACTGATTGGAACATCTTCCTTCCTGTAGAGGTAGTTTTGTAGTCCATTCATTTTAGGTGGACAAGTCACAGGTATAAACCAAAAGTTTTATTGAGTGGAAACCCTGGTACACTATTTTCACAGAAGCCAGAAAAGAACAGCTCTTATTATTTTATTTTTTCTTTTTTTTTTATACACAACTCTCATTCCCAAAACAGAAAGGAAGTTTGAGCTAATTTACCACCCAGCTTCAAATCTCTATCCTGCTACATGCTATTTCTGGCTCCATTTCTCCTCTACGTATCACCAATTCACAGGACTCAAAACTCAAAGGTTCTGTTTCACCATTTTAGCTTGGCAGGGAAGTACTGCAACCAAATACAATTTTCCTGTTGAGTACTCATAATGCACTGGAAAAAAAGGAAAATATGGATTACATTATTACGTGTGTGCTTACCTTCTCTATCAGAGAGAGATAGTACGGCTTCACTTTGTCAACGTTAACCCGAACCTTACTCTTGCTATAAAGATCATATTTGCTTCAGGGGGGAAAGAGAAAAGTTAGCTCAGAAACTCAAAATTCTTGTCGCTCCACCTCGAAGATGGCAGTGAGAAAATTATTGTCTTACTTGAAAATGTGCAGCCATTTCAGGTTTTCGACATCCTCCTCATTCATCAAGTGCTTATATGCATCTGATCTATGCAATGCTGCAGAATCCAATATTTCCAGTTAGCTTATTGGTTTCTTCATAGTTAAAACCTTCAGTAAAGCAAACTCTTTTGACCCTTTTTTAACTTACAGTAGAATGAGTGGTATCTGATAACAAAGAGAGCTGCAGCAGGTAAAGTAGTATTATTCTCCTTTGCCACCTGAAAGTTTCATGTAAATACAGACTTTATCGTCTTAATTACATATCATTCAATACTCTATACTTCATAGAGGCAGGAATAATACCAAATACATATAGTCATCATGGCCCCAGGACATCACTACATTGTCAAGTCCACAATTTGGCGAGTAAACTCCGTATTTAGTGTTATAAGCCGGATTATAGTAATCTGGACTTTCCATGAAATACTGTAATTAAAGGGTAATATGGTTAATGGTTGTAAGAAAAGTGAACAGGTGGTTGTTGACATTTTAATTATTGAGAAAAGAGCACCTTGTGGTGGACAATGGATTCATCAAAAGCACAACCCAAAGGGTAGGTGTCTCCTGCAAGTTGGTTCAGGGTATGATAATAATAATTAATAAAGAAACTTTACAAAATAAAGGATCAAAATACAGAATCATGTGATTTCTTGAATGGTAGATTGAAGCTCATGCTTACCTACAACTGCCCATTGAGGAAGACCACCAAAGCTTGGAAGAAGAAGCACCTTTCCAAGGTCTAAAAGTAAAGACAGGTAAATGGAAGAATAAATAAGGAAATAAAACTAGTCAGATGATTGTTGAGTTTCAGACTCTAATATGGCAGAAATGAACAAAGTCAATGTGATGCCATTACAGAAGAAGAAAAAAGAACTATTAATGTAATAAGAGGATTGTGAGTGGACTGCATTTTTTAAGGCATCTAAAAGATGAAGAGAACTATCAAGATGAGAAGGCATCTAAAAGATGAAGAGATTTGTCAGTCGACTGCATTTTTGAATGATATGGAAGGTATTGCACCGGGCAGCGGAAGGGATAGCTGGCGTTGGGACCTTGAATCTTCGGGCTCCTTCTCATCTAAATCATTGCTTGATCAGCTTACTTCC
>JBBMKA010000018.1:7500803-7517149 GCA_037833695.1 Sechiopsis laciniata
CTCAAATTTCAATTCAAAGCTCCAAATTACAAACGAGAAATCAAACGCCCTAAAGATAAAGTTTAAAGAACGACAAAAAAATATTTTTCCAAGAACCCCTTCAACGTGTCACTATATCAGACGTTTAGCCCACGATTGTTGACTGTCAACGCAACCGTCTGCCATATGAAATTTGACTATTTTTAAACATTAAGATGTTTTTTTTTCATTTATGCATTGATTTAATATTTTTGTAAGTAAATATTTGAATTCCCACCTAATTTTTATAAACAATAAAAAAATTCTCCCACTCCCAAATTATTGTCAACTAAAAAAAATAATAAAAAAATTCAAAAAATTTTTTAATTTTTTTTTTTAACTAGACTTAGATATCTAAAATATAACATTCATTGTCTTCTAGAAGTAGCGCAACGGTTGAGACTAAAGACTTTAAGATATGTCGGTGCCACAATCTAAAGTAATAATTATTCAACACTACATTAGTTGACGTTAAAAAATATATTAAAGGGTAAACCTATCGATATGATTACCACTGAACAACAAAAACCCACAAAAGTGTGATGAAGAGCTTTAAAATCGTAAAAGTACTAAAAATGGCACCACTTACATATATTTTTTACTACTAAAAAATTACATTACTCTCGAGCCCTCCAACTTAAGATTTTCATAGTAAAAGACACCCATGTTGAATAGCTTCTAATGGACAAAGATTAAGCTCAATCTCAAATGGGTATTTCTCAATTTCTCAATTATCATCATGTTGGTTTAATGGCCCACTAAACCTCATAGACTCCCATTTTTAAAACAAACAACAAAAATAATTAGGCGGACATAAAATTCTATTTCTTTTCTTCATTCTTCATTCTCCCTATTTATATTTTAATTAAACAAACTATTTCCACGTTTGAAAATTTCGCGCCCAACTTATTTTCCTTTTATTCTAAAACCAACCTTCCTGACGCCATCCTTATATAAGTAAATAAAAAAAAAAAAGATTATTTAATTTAAAATTCGGCAGACGCCATCGATATTGACAAGCAGAAGAACAAACGCAGAAACAATCTCATTCGGTAACGCGTATTTAGTGAACAACAAAACGCTAATTTCCAAACCCAAATTAATTCGTTAATGGCAACTCTCCAATTCTTCTTCCTCGCTCTTCTCTCCAGTTTTGCTCTCTACAATTTCGTTTCTGCACAAAATCCTACAGGTATGTTACAAAAATTCATATCTCTCAAGTTCTATCCAAATCCATCTATCTCGTAGATACTCGTCTTCTGAAATATTTCTCTCATTATCAAATTGTTTTAAGGTCGAATCCCATATTTTAGAATTCTATGTAGCTATTGGTGCTCCAAAATTTAGATCCAATCCGATCCAAAAATCTAAGCAAATGATTCAGACCTCACCCAAGTGGACAAAAACTTAAACCGATATTTAATCTCAAAAATTCAGATTCGATCCCACCAATACAGTCAAAACGGGTATTTTGTTGAGATACTTACCTTGTTACATTTGTGCCACAATAATAAATTAAGAGCGACTATGAATAAGAAATCATTTTGAGTGATTAGAAATTTTAATTTTAGTAATACCTTATTTGGATGATTGTTTTTGTAGAGACCTTGCAGACAATTACTAGCTTAGATGTGTTTAGAACCGAGTGATTATTTTGTGGAGCAAGAAATGAGTGGTTAGAAAATTACAAAATGAATGATTAGATATAACTGATTAGAATTAAGTAGTTAGGGATGGATGATTATTATGAGCTGTTAGAAATGAGTGATAAAAAATGAGTTATCATTTTGATTGATTAGAAATGAGTGATTATTTTGAATGATTATAATAGCTTGTTTGAAGAAGAATTGTAAAAACTCAAACAAACACCATTAAACATCTATAAAATTTGTAAGAAATAAGAGTTGCTACCCAGTAAATTTGATTATGAATCTCTTTTTCAATAATTATAGGTTTCATCAGTCTAGACTGCGGAATTCCAGCAAACTCCACATATACAGATACAACCACCGGAATAACATACGAATCCGACGCAGCCTTCATAACCTCAGGCGAAATCCACAACATCTCCGCCGTCAACGGCGAGGATCAGCCGCTCCAGACTCTTCGGAGCTTCCCAGAAGGGATAAGAAACTGCTACAAGATAAAGGCGAGGATAGGGACAAAGTACTTGATCCGAGCCGCGTTTCGGTACGGGAACTACGACGGACGAAATACTTTTCCCGGATTCGATCTGTATTTCGGAGCCAATTTGTGGGATTCAGTTGCGTTTAGTGGAGATTTGGTGGTGCGTAAGGAGATTATTCATGTTGTTTTGAGTAGTGATTTGAGGATTTGTGTTGTGAATGTTGGAACTGGAATCCCGTTTGTTTCTGCTTTGGAATTGAGGCCGTTAAGAGATTCTGCTTATGAAACGGGAAACTTGACTTTGGCTAACTTTGCAAGGCTTGATTATGGCTCGCTTGATAACCAGACTATCAGGTTTGATTTTCAATTTTGATTTTCAATTACTATTAAAACATTTAGGACTACTCTCAAATAAAATGAGATCGTAGAATTAATTTGGAATATTATCAATCAAACCAATAGTCATCCACCGTGACGGTCGTAAGAATTAGAATTCAGTGGATTCAACTTTACAAATTAGAATTAGGTTTATAAAAATTTTAAAAATAATTGTATTTTTCTTTGTAATTATAATTGTCGATGAATTAAAAGTGTCAATGAGGGATTGTAAAAAAAAAAAAATAGTGTAAATTAGGTATTTAATATTTATGAGTAAAATATGACGGCTTGGGCTTGAATGGACAAAAAATAGATTATTCACACATGAATATCTCTACCAACTTTAACTGGCTAAAAATAATGAGTATTTTATAATAATTCTCATAAAAACTAAATTCTAAGGAATTAAAAACAAATTGTGTTTGAATTCAATAACATTTGGGGTGAGGTTTCAAACATCTTTTTTTGTGGGGATTCATCCTTTGAATTCTTGGTTCATGATCATATATTAATATGATTGAACTAGTGTTCTCATTAATCAAATATAACCACTTTATTATTAAGCTATATATGATGTATAGAAGCTATCTTTTTTTCTTTTTTTTTTTGTTTTTTGCAATAAATTAAAAGAATAATAAGTTACTGGATAATAAAATTTTAATTTTGAAGTGTTAATGATTTTTTAGTTACAATTAGGTGATGATTAAAATTGATGATCTAATGTCTTGAGAAAGACATAAATAAAAGGGAAACTTACAAGGTTAAAATTAGTAGAGGTAATAATTGATATTAGTGATTGTTGTAGGTAGTTTATATTTATAATTATTTTGTATGAAAGGCTTTTTCAGTACAATTTTAACTCATAAAATTAGGAACACCCAAATTTAATTTTGACAATAATCCAATGTGTCTAACCTAATAGGATGTTTGTTTGCCATATTTAAGGAGAATTTAGATGAATAATTTATTAACTCTTCTTTAAAAACTTACATCAAAACAAGTTTTTACCAACCCCTATTCTTTTTTACTCTCAACAATAACTTCATTTCTAATAATTCATTTAAAACTATTCAATCGTTTATAACCACTCATTTTTAATCATTCATTTTAAATAAATTAAAATAATTTATTTTTAACCACTCAGTTTTAATCATTCATTTTTTAACTATTCAAAATAATTACGCATTTTAAATCTTCATCCAAACAAGATTTTGGCTCTAATTCTTCTACATAAAATTACATCCAAATGAATTTTTGACAACAACTCCAGATTTTTAACTGTTCAAAATAACTTTTCAAGTTAAATCCCTAACAAACACCCCTAACTTATTATTCACATAAGTAGCAGAAATAAGTACACAGATTAGAAACATAAAATCCCAAAAGTTGACAAGGTTTTTTCAAAACATAAAATTAGAAACACAAGGTAAAGTTTTATAATTATGACTAATCGAAAAAATTATAGACACCAAAATAAATCAATGACGTAATTGATTATTTTATTATATGTTAATTCATTTTAATTTCAGAGTCGCAGAGTTCAAAAATGGATATTCCACCCTCAAAAAGCACATTACAACACTCAACAAAATAAAAAAAAGAAAAGAAAAAGAAAAAGTTAACAATTGTTGTAATAATGAAGTTTCACTATGCGAAGGTTTAAAGACGACGTGTACGACCGAATCTGGGAAGCAGGGGTACCATCGCGAGGATGGACAACCCTAAACACCACAGACCAAATCGCCGTCAACGATCCGCTCTTCTTCCTGGCGCCGGTGGCGGTGATGAACACGGCGGCGACGCCGCGAAACGCCACCTCATCGATGGATCTCACATGGCGGGCGGCGGATTCCACGGCGGCGTTTTTCCTCTACCTGTATTTTGCAGAGGTGAATCTGCTTCGAGCGAATGAATCCAGAGAGTTCGACATATTTCTGAACGGAGATCGGTGGCTTAATGAGTCGTTTTCTCCGGTTCATTTGGCCGGATCTGTTGTTTTCAGTACCTCGCCTTCGGTTGCGGAAAATCACCGGATTTCTCTTGTTCGAACTGCTAATTCTACGCTTCCGCCGATTCTGAATGGGCTTGAGATTTATCGTGTTCTTAATTTCTCGCAAGCGGACACTGATGGTGGTGATGGTATGGATTTTGAACTTTACTCTTTTCCCCTGCATTTTTATTAATGGAAATTTGTTTACTAATTTTAATACAAATAAAATCAAAATGGCAACATATTTTTTAAATTTATAGAGAAAGATGATAATCTTTTAAGAAAAAAATAACAAGTTTTTTTCATCAAAGATCATTTTTTTTTTTGTATAGTTTAAGCACTAAAATTGAAGATTTGAAATCTAATGACCAAAATCGAATAAACTTAAAAGTATAAAGACTAAAATTAGAATTTTAAAGTACATGGACAAAAAATTAAAATAAATTCAAAGTCGAGAAACCAGAATAATAAAAGTATTTCAAAATAGAAAAAATATCACTTGGGCCTAATGGTAAAAAAGATTTGTGTTCACCAAAAAAATGTTAGAAAAAATATCACTTAGGCCTAATGGTAAAAAAGATTTGTGTTTACAAAAAAAATGGTAAAAAAGATTTGTGTAACTAATAAGAGATCTTAAATAAAATGAGTTTAAGCATAATGATTATCTATCTAAGATGTAATATTCTATAATTACATTGACATCCAAAATATAGTAAGGTAGATAGTTGTTTTGATGAGACTCAAACTCACGTGGTTAGAAACTATATTGAAAAAATGTTAATATATCAGAAATTGACTTGAAAGATTTTAAAACATGAGAGACTAAACTGTGAAAAAAACTCAAACATTAGAGATTAAACATATGTTTGGACTAGGTAAGGGACAATAAGATTTAGACCATCCATTTATGTCATGAGTCTATATGAAATACGCATTATCTAAGCAATATTTTGAAATGTTTCAGTTGTTGCCATTGAAAATATCAACACAATTTATGGAGTTGGAAGAAACTGGCAAGGAGATCCTTGTTCCCCAAGGAGTTTAATTTGGCAAGGAGTCAACTGCAGTTTTGTGAATTCTCAGCCTCCCAGAATCACATCCTTGTAAGTTTTTTCTATCTATGTAACATATGTGCTCATGTCAGTATTGAATTTGAAAACGACTCGGCAGAGACTTGAACTTAAGACTTTTTGCTCTGATACCATGTTAAATAATGTTGAATCACCAATCAATCTAAAAGTTTAAGCTGATGGGTTTGGATAAATTTAATTATTGCAATCAACATTGAGACATTTGTATGCTATGAATATTTGATGTTCAATGAAATTTCCCTTATTTTCAACTTTATTTTTTTGTTTTATGGAACTTCATTATATGGTTTTCTCACTGAAATGGCTGAACTTTCTATCAGGGATTTGTCCTCCAGTGCAATGACAGGGGAAATACCTAGAGACATAGCAAATCTTAAAATGCTGGAGATTCTGTAAGTCAAATCATCAGTTCCTCACAACAAAGAGAACTTTAAACTATTGTATGAGATCTGATACTTGCAAGAAATTCATTTTTTTTTTTTTTTGTTTTTGGTTGGTTTTAGAGATCTATCAAACAATAATTTGAGTGGATCCGTGCCTGAATTTCTCACTCAATTGCCATCGTTGCGAATCCTGTAAGTTGCACACAATTAGTTTTACTAATAAAATGTCTGTTTCTAGTTTCTACCTTGGCTAGAAAAAGTGCTTACTCTTTGCATCTCTTATTGCAGAAACTTGGAAAAAAACAGTTTTTCAGGATTAATTCCAGCTCAGCTCGTAGAGAAATCCAATAATGGCTCTCTGTTATTAAGGTCTAGTTTTTCTACAAATTCATAAAAGAATCAATATATTTCCTTGGTCAGTTATCATACTTCAATGGTTGAAAGCTGAACATTTAAGGTTCCATAGAAGTGATGCTAAAATTTTCCTTGTTATTTTTGTTGAAATACCTTAAACTATGTTTGCTTACGATTATTTAGTTGGGGGCTCATTGTCCGGTCAATGAGCATTTTATGATAGTGCACTATATAAACTCTTAAAATTTTAGTCCCACTTTGATAAAGTATTTGTGTTCTTATCTCCAAAATAAAATCGTTTCTCTCATCTGCCCACTATGTTAGTGAACCACGTAAATCATTGTGTTCTTCGTCTCGCATTTTTCTTTAATTCTTGATTGTTCATATTATTCATAAGAATTTTTTCCATCGGACAGATTTGGCGAAAATCCTAATCTGTTTACTACAACTCCCAAAGAGAAGGCAAACAATGTTGTTGTTTCTGTAGTAGCATCAGTTGTTGGATTTCTTCTGCTTTTGTTTATGATTGCAGCATATATCTATTGGACAAAAAGAAGAAAATCAAAAGGTGTGAGTTTACTCTCTAAAATTGACTTTGTTTCTATTTTAGTCCACATATCTAAACTAGTGTATGCTATCCTTTTAGGAGCTGTAATTGGAGTGGGGAAACGAACCGTTGACCTTTCGGAGAATTTGGACACGACTAAGAGATGCTATTCATACTCGGATGTTCTAAGAATGACAAACAATTTCGAGCATATGCTTGGAGAAGGTGGTTTTGGACGAGTTTACTATGGAAAAATTGAAAACGTTGAAATAGCTGTAAAAATGCTATCTCCTCGATCAGTTCAAGGATATCAACAATTTCAAGCTGAGGTACAAAACTTTGACAACTGCCCAATACACAAAAGTTCATTCTTCAATACTAGATTTTTTATCAATTAACACCCGAATTCGAACAATTTTAGGTTGATCTTCTTATGAGAGTTCATCATAGAAACTTGACTGGTCTTGTTGGGTATTGCAATGAACCGAGCAATAAAGGGCTTATCTATGAGTACATGGGCAGAGGAAACTTGGGATCTCTCATGTCAGGTCTGGTTTTTGTCATTGTTGTATAAAATATTTTGCTGGTTTATGCCTTTTTCTTTGTATCTAAAAACTGAAGAAATAGAAATATTTTGAAGTACAAATCATCCTAGATTACCAAAACAAATCATCCTAGATTACCAAAACAAATCATCCTAGATTGACCAGTGGTCAAGAATTCTTAAAAAACCAAAAGATTCTAAGTTTGATCCATGGTGACCTACGACCTAAGATTAGGAATTAATTTCTAAGAGTACAAATCACATGACCATCATGGATTGACCTAGTGGTCAAGAGGACATTAAGAAATCAAAAGGTTATGGATATGATCTATGGTTGTCACCTATCAAGAAACCAATTTCCTACGAATTTTTTTGATATCTAAATATTGTAGGGTCATGAGGGTTGTCCTGTGAGAATAGTTGAGGTGCTGTAAACTGGCTGATATTTTGAAGTACACAAATATGTAGTTAACTTTGACATTGATTGACATATAGATGGCGAGTCAGCTTTGTTGAATTGGGAAGATAGACTTCATATTGCAGTGGATGCAGCACAAGGTCAGTAATAATAATATTAAGGTCAATGCTCAGATTTGTTTGGTAAATGCCACTTCTCTTAGTCTCTTAATTCTCTCATTTCATTGTCATTTAGGATTGCAATACTTGCATTCTGGTATAAAGCCAGCTATTGTACACAGAGATGTAAAATCTTCCAACATCTTATTGGACGAGAACTTTCGAGCAAAAGTATCCGATTTTGGATTATCGAGAATCTTTCCCGTCGATGATGGTGCCACTCACGTGACAACGAATGTGGTTGGCACACCTGGTTACCTCGACCCTGAGTAAGTAGTTAGAATGCAAATTCTTTCCTAACTATCAAATAACTTCAACCATCTTGCTGATTCTCGTCACATTCTATTTGCTTTCAGATACTACACATCTTATAGATTAAATGAGAAAAGCGACGTTTATGGCTTTGGAATTGTACTCTTAGAAATCATAACCGGAAGACCAGTTTTGACAAAGACTTCAGACAAGGTAACTCACATCTATCATTGGGTCGAATCGATGCTTTCTCAAGGTGATATCAACTCGATTATTGACCCGAAACTGAAAGAAGATTTTGACATGAATGCCATTTGGAAAGCAGTCGAAATTGCGATGTTGTGTGCATCGCCGGCCTCTTCGAATAGGCCAACCATGAGCCAAGTTGTGGTAGATTTGAATGGCTGTTTGAATATGGAGTTAGCTCAGGATACCAAAAATCACCAGCCTGAATCTGTTGTTGAAGATGAAATTTCTCTGTTTGGTCCTGAAGCTAGGTAGATTATCATCACATCATTGTCAAGTGTTTTTAATTTAGGCATTCTTTTAGCTTTGACATTCTTTTATTACTTATATTTATGTTAATTTGTACATGAAAACATTTATTATACAATTCTTTTATTCCTGAGGATTAATGTAGCGATTAGACTTCTAATATACTCGACTAGACCAAGATTATTGGGTAAAATATGGGATGCTTTGGGAAAGTAGATGAAATAAATAAACTTTAAAAACAACCAATCAAATATGAAATTCATTTTATTGAAGGGATCTTATGCAAAACTCAAATAACACAAAAATGTTCTCCTTATGAAGTGGTCTCGTTGTTAGAAACTTGGGGTTTTCAAAGCATGTTCTTTTAAAAGTCTTATGTTTGAAATATAATTTTTTTTTTTTGTTTCTCGAGTCCGAACCTTGAGGCAGAGGCAAGTATCTTCGAGTATAGTGGGAGAAAATTCCGATTTTTGGTTATAAAAAAAAAGATTCGAAACACTAAAATTTCATATTTAAATGAGAAAGTCAACCCTAATTTACAACTATAAACGGAACCTCAAATGATTTCCATAGAATTTCTAATATATTAAAAAGGCAACTTGTCCAAACATACGGGGAGAATGTATCTTAACTGTTGATACCAAAAAATGGTTCCTCGGATCAACGGTAACATTTATATTACCGAGAATAAAGTAGCCTGTAAAATGAGAAAACAGCGTTAGACACCGATGTGGTGTGAGCCATAGGGCCTCCGATGCCTAAGTCAGAAGAGAGTTGAAAAGTATGTAGAGTATAGAGAGTTCAAGAGTTTGAGAGTAGCTTAGCTTAGAATGCTTAATTTAGTTAGCTTGTAATAGCTTAAAATGGCTTAGAATAGGTTGCCCTTGAATGGTGGACTTCTGATCTTTATATAGTCATTGAATGGTGCATTATGGCGCTAATTAATGACGAAATCGGTTATAACGTTTCTGTCATTAATCCGGAGATAAATGAGCTCGTAACTCTCGGCTGTTACACGTCCACCTATTTATTCTGTTCGTAACCGTTGAAATGACTTGAAGTGTAACAACCTTAGGAGAGTTGAGACGATTGAAACCAACCCGAGGAGGGTCGGAGTCCTCTTGGGCCGACCCTCGATGGGCCAGCTTGTCCTTTGGGCTGACCCCTCGTGGGATTAGTTTCCCTTTGGTCGACCCCGAGGGGTCGGCTTATCGTTTGGCTAACCCACAGGGGGTCGGCTTGTCGTTTAACCAACCCTCAGGGGTCGACTTGTCGTTTGGATTACCCCCGGGGGGTCGGCTTGTCGCTTGGCCGACCCCTAGGGAGGTAGTTTGTCGTTTGGGGGGTCAGCACATCCTCTGGCTGACCCCTCGGAGGGTCGACTTGTCGTTTGGTTGACCCCCAAGGGTCGGCTCATCCTTGGGATGATCCCTCAAGGGTTGGCTTATCGTTTGCTCGAGGGGTCAATCTCCCTTTGGCCGACCCTCTGTGAGTTTCTTCTATCTGATTCCAATTTACTTTTTTTATGGTTTCGTGGATTTTTGTACTTAGCAAATATTTTTCCAACAACATTAACAATACAAAATAACTTGATGCAAGTACATAACGAAGCAACTAATTTCTCAAAAATATATATTGAACCAATTAAAAACACAAATTAATTAGAAATGAAAACGAAGGTGGTTGGAGCTTGCTTTTTTGTGATGACAAATTAATCGAGATGCGCGCAAGCTAAACTTTAATTGACAAAATATTAAATTGTGATGTTTCGTGATCTCGAAACCTAATTGACAATGAAATTAAGGGTAGCTCATACATTTTATTATCATGATAGAAGTAAATATGGACAAACAATCAACATTTGCATGGTTCACCAACAATATATTAGGTACATCAACTGGTAGTGAGAAAAACTATTTTATTAAAGAGATTATGGAATAGAGAATAATAAAAGACATAAAATTGCCTCCAAGAGACATACGACCCTTCTTTTTTTTCTTTTTTTTTTTTTTTTGAAAAACACACATTCATTTCATATATGCATGCAAGGAGCATGCTAAAAAAATATTATAACAATAATTTCCAGTTAAGAGCGATGGAAGCTTTGTCATAGTTCTTAAATAATATGGATTTGTAACACCATGAAGCCACATTAAGAACAATGCTATCCCAAAGTGAAGCAACGGATCTTTCCACGTATTTTTTGTCGAAAAGTTCCTTTCTTTCCAAATGTAATATGGCAGCCCCAAAACAAGTCTTAAGAGACATCCGACCCTTGTTGATAGAGATTTAGAGTCACCAAAATATATGATCGTGATTTAGAGGTCTTGAGTTCGAAATTTACCACACGTGAACTTAATTATAAATTTTCTTGTTGTGATCCTAATAAATAAACAAACATATATATATATATATATACACACACGGAGACAACTATTAAATTAAAGGGTCAAACCAAAGCAAATAGCTTAATGGAATTAGTTTTTGTCCATGACAAAAAATTATTATGATCGAATCTCTCACTTTCAAATATTATAGGTTACGGTAGATGAGCGATCTATTTCTATGGGTTATAAAAAAAACATAAAAATTTTAAGAAAT
Organism: Sechiopsis laciniata; assembly: GCA_037833695.1. Lineage (NCBI taxonomy): Eukaryota > Viridiplantae > Streptophyta > Magnoliopsida > Cucurbitales > Cucurbitaceae > Sechiopsis > Sechiopsis laciniata. Next base: position 7,512,160 of record JBBMKA010000018.1, read on the forward strand.
TTTATATATTTTAACACATAAATTGTGTAGGATCCTCATTTGGTTCAATTATATAGAAATGTGAGGAGATCTCACAATATTTATGAGATTATAGGTTATTTGAAGTCATTCTCCAATCTCGTCTCACTCCGTGAATATATCTACTAACTTCCTTTTATTAACATGAGGTTCCATTACAGTATAACTATTAAGATCCGCCTGTGTCTCTATAACTTTTCAATGTCTTCCGGTGTCTGGCCTAAAGACGAGCATGATTACCTCGAATATTATAGAGCAAAGCTCCAATTTCTCAGTTATAAAAAAAAACCTATTAAAATCCAAAAATTATAAATTAAATAGTTATTAAACGTGATTGTATAGTAATTCACTTTTTGTTTTTTAGATATTACACAACTTTCAAGCTGAGAGAAGAGTGATGTTTATAGTTTTGGAATTCTAATTCTAGAACTCGTCACTGGAAGAGCAGTACTACTGCAAACGAGTGAGAATAGTCACATTATTCAATGGGTTGATTCAAACATAAGCCAAGGTGATATCTATTCAATAATTGACACCAAAATGAATGAAGATTGCAATACAAACTCAGTGTGGAAAGCAGTAGACATAGCAATGGCTTGCACTGCACGTAATCCCATAAACAGACCAACAATGAGCCAAGTTGTAAATGAACTCAAAGAATGTCTAACCCTTGAAAGAGGTCATCAAATTAACTCTACAACCACTGTTTCATCAACATTTGATTCTGAAATGGGCCCTGCTGCACGATAGCAAAAGTCTTGGAATTCTTGTTATTTTTATTATTGTTTTAATTTGTATGAATATTCTCTTTTGTTTGTCAATAAGAGTAATAGTCAACCGTATTAATCTATACGATGAAGAGGTTATGAGTTTCATCTTTCCCTTGATCATTTTTAAATTAAAACAAAAGTATTCGATTTTATTTCGATATAAGTATAAAATTCCATTATAGTCAAATATTAGATTGGAAATTATATGAAATGAGAAATTTATGCATTGTGATTTGAGGCTGGATGGATTACAACAAAATAACAAATTTAAAATGGCAATAAATTTAAATAATCTTTTGTTCATTGACGAATAAACAACCTCTCACTGTTATTGAACTTTAAAAAAACATTGGTTTCATTGATGAATGATATATAATCACCGTTATTCTTAAAAAGAAGAAAAACATAATGATTTAAATTCAATTATTTCTTAATAAAATATTTTCTTTGTTCTAAAATTAGGGCAGCGGATGCCTGGGATTTAACAAATTAAGAACCAACTGGAACACAGAAAAAAAAAAAAAAAAAAAAACTCAACTGTGTTTTGACTTTTTATTTATATTCCAAAAATAATTTATCTCATCCTTTGAAAACTTAGTCGTCTCTCTAATTATTATTATTATAAAAAAAAAGCTCTTATTACTATTATTTTGAAAAGCCTTATTTTCTATGCCAGAGATTCTATGCCAAGAACCAGTCAAATATGCATGCCCAATTGGATTTTTATTGATCTGTATTTATATTGTAAAGAGTCAACTAATTATTCAAGGAAATATCTCTTTTTTCCGAAAATAATAATAATAATAATATATTTACATTCCCACCATATGCAAGTTGATTGATGGATACAACATAATTAATTAAGTTTAAAGAACATAAATGAAATACATTCTTCTATTTTATATACCTATCATAGAAATGATAGTTTTATCCTAAATTATCTCAAATGGGGTTGAGCTTTCTGTATATTTTTTTATGGGAAATGTACCAGAATATCTTGGAATTGAAATATATCAAATGTTGAAGAAATAAAGAAATGTTCAGGCAAACCAAAAAAAGTAGAAATTTCAGGGCGACCAAACCGAAAAATTAAGATTCCATCGGAAATTTTGAGTTTTACAACTTCATTCAACTGTTTGAATGAAGTTCTAGTAATAACTTGTCATTATTCATGTATACAAACCTATTTCTAAATAAAAAACCGATTTCAAGATTGTTTTGAAAAAATGATTTTTTCGTAGTGAAAAGTGGAGTTTTCGTCATGTATTGTACACCACATTTGTGATTTCGTGGTCGATCCAACGAGATTGAGCTTTCTATATATTTTTTTATGGGAAATGTACCAAAATATCTTGGGAATTGAAACATCAAATATTGAAGAAATAAGGAAATGTTCAGCCCATTCAAAAAAAGAGTAAGAGATTTGAGTGGCATATAAAATAAGCCTTATACCAATGTTTTAACTAATTCCATCTCAAATGGAAAAAAAAGGTGGAAGGATAGAGTTGAATAAAGTGAACAAAAAAAAAAAAGAAAAAGAAAATGAATGGTTATTTGTACACATGCTAAAACAATCTTGTTATAGAGATCAGATTCTTCACAATTTGTAAGAAACTTTAAAGGGAAAAAATACTTTCATTTTTTAAGGAAAAAAAAAAAGAAAAAAAAAAAAAATAATTTCAATTTATAGAAAATAGATTCATTAATTTCATTTATTTTTAAGATATCACAATTTGCTTCTGCCACATAAGATTAATATATCACAATTAATTTATGAAGGTGTGTTTGGATAGATGGTTTGGTAAAAATAAAATATTTAATTTGAGTAGTTATGAATAGTTATGGTAAAAAAAATACTCAATTAAATTGATGAGTTATCACCAATTTTGAAAGGAAAAAAAAAAAAAAAAATCTCATTTAGATAAATGAATTATGAGTGATAATAATCGAAAACATTCATTTTGATTTAGGAATTATGTGCATAAAAAATTTATGAAGATTTTATGAATGTTTTTATAATATTTTTTGAAATTGTTTCATCAATAATCCAAACGTAGAGTTGGGAGCCAAACCCTCCTCTGCGTACCCAAATACGGTTAGAAATTTTGAAAGTTTAATGTTGAAAACAAAATTATGGGTGAATTTATAAAGGGCTATTTAATGCAAAATTACAAAAAGCATGTATTTTAACAATCAATAATCAACAATCCATTACTCATTTTCGTTGACCATTCAAAATCAAGTTGCCACAGGGGTTTGTTCCAATATATAATAATTAGTGTTCTCTAGCATATAAAATGATGAGTTCAATCTATGATGGCCACCTACCTATGAATTAATTTCCTACGAGTTTCTTTGACATCTTAATGTTGTAGGATCAGGTGGTATGTCCCGTACGCGCAAAATGGCTTGAATAGTCAGACATATAAAAAAAAAGAACAAAAAAAGAAAAAGCTATCTGCCAAATGAAATTGAGTAGTCGACATTAGATTGTTAGGCACTTTGTAAAAGAAAGATTTAAAATGTGAAACCATTGAGAAAATTGAGAATCCCTAATTTATTTCCAAACTTTTTTTCAATACACATCTCATTCTTTGACCCTACAAACAGCTCTTTGTTGACCAATTAATTTCACTAAAACCCCATAAATTGTTTCGACTAAATGCTTCACTCTTTACTCATCCTAATCCAATGGCCACTTTCAAATGGCGTCTTCTTGCCTTTCTAGCCTCCTTTTCTCTTCTCCATTTTGTTAATAGCCAACCTCAACAACAAGGTCGGTAGTCTATTCGATAAATATATGATTTCATTTCAAAATTAATTACTTTATTATATAAGTATGAATTTTATTTAAAAAACAATTACAATGAGTAGAGTGCTGCGATATCTTCATTTTTCTAACTTATGATTCTCTTACATACTTTTAAAATATGGGTCTCTTTGAGTTTAATATTTTTAGACGATATCCCTATTTTTTTGTTGGATTGAGAACTCGTTTGAGTTTAATAGATTTTAATTTTGATTATAAGATTTCAAAATGAATTGTTATTGAGTAGATTAGTTCATCATGATTCTTATAAATTATTGTAATAAGATCCTCATCATGTCTATAATCAGAAGAGTAGCCTATACATCTTAATAAGAAGTGTGAAATCTCTCTATATTTTTAATATACATACGTCTCAAGATAGTACCTTTCTGAGTTAATCATTCTTAGATCATGTCTCAATTTCTTTTTCTTTTTATTTTTTATTTTTTGGATGGAATGAGCTTTTAAACGTAGAAGATCTTGCACATTGGTAAAATTGGGAGACCTCATACTCTAAAATAAGTTTAATGATTATGTCTATTATTTTAAGATGAAATCTCCTTGCTATATTTCATTAATTAGTTCACCAACAATAAAAGTGGAGGACTCACGAATCCATAACCTCTTATCAATAAACACACGCATATTAGTTGAGTTATATTTTTGTTAACAAAATCTTATATACTATTCAAATATAGCATATAACATTGAATGAGCATATTAATGATGTTAGCAAGAACTGAGTAATTTAGAGCTTGTGCTTTTCCTCTTCTATTTCTCAGGCTTCATCAGCATTGATGATTGTGGTTCAAATTCTAGTTACACCGATCCAACCACAGGCATAAATTACATCTCTGATTCTAAATACATACAAACTGGCTTACCAAAAACCCTACCATCAAATAACATTGCGAATATTCCCGAACGACAACTAAGGAATCTTAGAAGCTTTCCGGAAGGGAAAAGGAACTGTTACAACATCGAAGTGAAACTCGGCACCAAGTATTTGATTCGAGCAAGTTTCGAATACGGTAGATACGATGGCGAAGATATAATACCGGAATTCGATCTGTACTTTGGACCGGATTTTTGGGTGACAGTGAAATTGGGAGATAATGTATATAATATTGTGCATAAGGAGATTATTCATGTTGCAAGTTCAAGTTTGGTGCAGATTTGCCTTGTGAATAATGGAAATGGAGTGCCTTTTATTTCAGCTTTGGAATTGAGGCTTTTGGTAAATACAAGCTATTTAACTGTCAAGGGATCATTAACTACCTTCTTGCGGTTGGATATTGGTGCTCCAAACGGTACTTTAATCAGGTAAGTGTGAGTCTTTATTATTGTTATTATTTTTATTTTTAGTATATCAACTATTTTTAAGTTTGCTTGA
>JBBMKA010000018.1:7518913-7551008 GCA_037833695.1 Sechiopsis laciniata
TATATATATATATATCATTTCTTTTTCTTTTTTTTATGTAGGTGATGGAAAGGAAGCTTTAAGATGGGAAAAGAGACTTCAAATAGCATTGGATTCAGCACAAGGTAAATGTCTAAATAAAGAGATAAAGAGACTAAACGTGTGACGTTTTAGTCAAGATGTATATTTTAACTAGTTGAGTAATTTTAAATCTATTTTGATTATACGACTCAATATTTGCAGGATTGGAATATCTACATCATGGTTGTAGGCCTCCAATTATCCACAGGGACATTAAATCGAGTAACATTTTATTAAACGAGTACTTAGAAGCAAAACTTGCTGATTTTGGCCTATCAAGAGCTTTTCCTATGGAACGGGGAGTCACTCATGTGACAACAAAAGTTGTTGGAACTCCTGGCTACCTTGATCCAGAGTATGTCCTTTCTACCATCTTCAATTCAAGTATGACAATATGAAAATATCCCTTTTAAAACAATAGTTTAAGTATCATTTGATAATGGTTTAGTTTTAGTTTTTTATTTTGGAAAATAAAGTTTACAAATCCCACCTATATAGTTATCCTAACTTAGAAATCTGTCTAAGAATTCAAATTTTTTTCTCAAGAAAATGAATTTCGTTGCAAAGGAAATAGGAAGAGAAGAAGCTTGTAACTTTTAAGATGTAAAAAAAAACACACACATTGATATTCATGAGTGTCCGGGCCAGCTTGCACCCACCTCGACTAATGTCACGGGACATACTGTCTGACCCTACAACATTTGGATGTCAAAGAAACCCGTAGGAAATCAATTTTTAAGTAGGTGGCTAACATGGATTGAACTCATCACCTTAAGTATTTCAAGTCCTCTTTGACTACTTGGCCACTTTATGATGGTTATGAAAATAATAATAATAATAATAAATAATTACTAAACTGGACTTTAGTAACCGATTTTTTTTTTTTTTTTTTTTGGGTAGATATTACACAACTTACAAGCTGACTGAAAAGAGTGACGTCTATAGTTTTGGAATTGTTATTCTTGAACTCATCAGTGGAAGGGCAGTACTAGTAAAAACCAGTGAAAAAAGTTACATCATTCAATGGGTTGATTCAAACATAACCCAAGGTGATATCTATTCAATAATTGACACCAAAATGAATGAAGATTGCAATACAAACTCAGTGTGGAAAGCAGTAGACATAGCAATGGCTTGCACTGCACGTAATCCCATAAACAGACCAACAATGAGCCAAGTTGTAAACGAACTCAAAGAATGTCTAAGCCTTGAGTTAAATCAAAGAGATAATCCAATTGAATCTTCAACCACAATCTCCTCAGCTATCTATTCTGAGATGGGCCCTTTGGCAAGATAGTTCACTTTGTATTATAATAGTCTTTACATTGGTTTTCTTTTACCGAATGATTTAGTGACGTGTTGATTTCATTTTTTATTAGTAATTCAGTTCAATACTACGGTCATGGGTTAGATATTGAAAATAATACTCTTTATGGTTTTGTTTTAGTAGTACTATTATTTTAATTGTTGTGTTAAGAAAATAATTGTAGTTACTCTATATTATCCAATGTTAATATCAAACTAGTAGACTAATTAAATAAATTGCCTAAGCATAGCTTGTGACACATGTGTAGAATCTAAATGTGAATAACAAAACAATAAAACACAAATAAAATAATCGTGCAAGCTTTTCGTTTCATGATTGGAGAAACAAGGCACACAAACTCTCTAATAAACAATTTTCTTTATTTCTTTCTAAAACTCTCTACACAACTTTTTCACTTTCTCATACTTGCTCTATGGAATGAGCACTCTATTTATAGCCTATTACAAACTTCGTCTCCAAGTTCTTACCATAAACGTTCCCCACTAATTGCTAAATCAAGAATCCACTAATATCTTAATTAGCTCTTAAATTAACAACCTATTAATTCTTTAATTAAAGCCCTAATTACAACAATTAAACATATTAATAAATTGCATTAAAGTCTATTCCAACAAAACTTTTCCATAAACTTAAATGTTTCTGTCATCCGTCATGTCAATCATCTTCTTGAATTTATCGAACAAAACCTCTGGCAACTGTTTTGTGAAAATATCCACAATTTGATCTTGAATCGCAACATGCTTCAGTTCCACGCTTCCTTCCTTCACATGATCTCGGATAAACTGAAACAAACATCAATGTGTTTTCCTTTTTCATGATTCACTAGATTCTTTGCTAACTCAATTGCTGATCTGTTGTCAATTTGAATCACGGTTGCACCAAGTTGCTTTTACTCCATCTTGCTTAACAAATTCCTGAGCCATATCGTATGATATATGCACTAAGAAGCTGCAACATATTCAACTTCGCATGTTGAAAGCGTCACGATCAGTTGTTTCTTTGATAGCCAAGTAAATGTTGTGTTGCCCAAAAAGCATGTGTATCCCGAAGTGCTTTTCCAATCATCTATGTCTCCGCACCAATCACTGTCGGAGCAACCAATCAACTTGTACTCTTCCGCTTTTGAATGAAACAACCCAAGTGATACCGTTCCTTGGATGTATCGTAGAATTCACTTCAATGCCTTTCAATGCAAATAAACCGATTCCTCCATGAACCGACTAACTATGCCAACACTTAATGCGAGATCTGATCTTGTGCATGTGAGATAGCGAAGGCTTCCCATCAAACTTTGATATTTGCTCACATCCACACGTTCTCCTCCATCGAACTTTGAAAGTTTTGTACCTGGTTCCATTGGTATTGAAACCGGGTTGCAATTTTTATATTGAACTTCTTCAAGATTTCCTTCGCATATTGCTCCTACGATACAAAAATATCCGTCTCTTCTTGTTTAACCTCCAGACTGAGGAAAAACTTCATCAAACCCAAATCTTTCATCTCAAACTCTCGTGTCATTGTGCTCTTAAACTCTTCTATCATCGCATTACTATTACCCATAAATATCAGATCATCCACATAAAGAGCAACAAATATCACATTACCTTCACTCTGTTTTGTGTAAAGCACATGCCTATAAGGACATTGCTTGTATCTGTTTTCTTTGAATACGTATCTGCTTGTATCCCTTCGCAACAAGTCTCGCCTTGTAGCGTTCTATTTTTCCTTGTGCATTCATCTTCTTCTTGAACACCCACTTCACACCAATCGGCTGACTTGCTTTTGGCAATTCTGTCAGCTTCCATGTATCATTGCGCTCTATCGCATTAATTTTCTCATTCATTGCTATTCGTCACTTCTCATCTCGCACTGCTTCTTCAAAGCTAAAACTTTATACATCTTTCAAAAGACATACAAGATGTACCTCATTGGTCGCATCGTACAAGTCTTGCAAACTCCTCATTCTGGGTTGTTGCGGTTCCTCCTCATCATCAATTGTTTCATGATCTCTTGGCATACTCGCTGATGTAACGAGTGGTAATCCTCCAACCTCGATGTTGACTTCCATCGAATTGTTCCAGTCCCATTCGCTTTCTTCATTTACTTGTACATCGCGACTCACCATCACTTTCTTGCTTATTGAGTCAAGCAGCTTGTACGCTTTTGTTTTGTCATCATAGACAATAAACACATATTTCTTGCTCTTATCTTCAAGATTCGTTCTTCACTGATCAGGTACGTGTGCATAAGCCGCACTACCAAACACTCTGAGATGCGAAACTGTCGGCTTTCGTTTGCTCCATGCCTCTTGCGGTGTTTTATCATCTAGTTTAGCATGTAGACATCGATTTTGCACATAGACTATACACTACACTACTTCCACCCAAAATTCTTTAGGCATCCTTTTGCTCTTTATCATTTCTCGAACCATATCAAGAATGGTTCAATTTTTCCTTTTAGCCACACCATTTTGTTGATGAGTGTATGGTGCAATTAGAAATCGCCTTATTCCTTGCTCCTCACAATACTTCATAAAAGCCGTCAGAAGTATATTCGTCACCTCTATCAGATCGCACAGCTTTGATCTGTCTACCAGTTTTCTTTTCCACCCTCACTTTGAAACTTCTGAACGCCTTGAATGCCTCTGATTTTTCTTTAAAAAATACACCCAAATTTTTTGTGAGAAATCATCAACAAAATAAATGAAGTACCTTTTACCGCTGAAAGATTCTGGGGTAATTGGTCCACATATATTTGTATGAGTCATCTCGAGCAGTTGCTTCGCCTGATATTCCGCATTCTTCTAAAACGACGTTCTTGCATGCTTACTGAGCACGCATTCTTCACAAAACTTTCCTTCATAGTCCATGTCAGGTAACCCGTGCACCATATCTTTCTTTGCTAACTTTTTTAGACGACCATGATGTAGGTGTCGAAAACGAAGATGCCACAGCGATGCCTTATCTTCTACATCGATTCGCAAACACTTTTCTTGTACGCTTCTCAAATTCAGTCTATACATGCAATTTCTTCCCATCTCGACTCGAGTGACTAAACGCTCTTTCTTTTCTTCAAATGCAACAGTAGGTCTTTCAAAAATACAGAGTAATCCTTCTCTGTGAGTTGCCCCAAACTCAAAATATTTATTTTGAGATCTGGAACATAATAAATATCTTGGATTGACCTTATCAAGCCATCCTTCTACACAAAAGAAATCGTACATTTGCCTTTGATCTTTACTTTTGACGTATCGCTAAAAGAAACATGACCATCTACAATTTTTCGTAACTCTTTGAACAGATGCTCGTGTCTGTACATATGGTTGCTTGCCCCTGAGTCGAGATACCACACAGGATCATTGTTGTAGCTCCCTTCTTTATGCGCCCTTAATAGAAAACCTTCATTCGCATTGCATTCTAGTACCAAGTTGGTTGTTTCTTCAACCTTTTTCTCTATTCAGCAATCTCTCGCAAAATGCCCTTCTTTACCGTAATTGTAGCATTTTTCAGAATAGCAATCACTCGCATAGTGACCATACTTGTGTCACTTGTAGCATTCAATATTTGATTGATTCGATCGACTGCCTCTTCTTTGATCGCATCCTCTTCCGCGCCAATTCGCTTGACTCATCTGTCCTTTCGCATCATAATTGTCGCTTTGACCACTGCGACCATATCTACGACCTCCTCGGTCGCAACCTCTACCCTGAAATTGTTTAGAATAGAGTACATTTTCATCTTTGATTGACGCCTTCGTTTAAAGCGCTTGCTCTAGCATTTCTTCTTTCTTCTTGTTCTTGCGTTGCTCGTGTGTCTCAAGAGAACCAGCAAGCTCATCTACAGTGAACGTCGCAAGGCCCTTTGACTCTTTAATTGCGCAACATTCTCAAAATTATTCGTCAATGGTCTCAAATTATTTTCTACAACTCGCGCATCTGTTAGCTTTTCGCCATTGCGATTGAGTTGATTCACGAGCGTCTATACACGCATGATGTAGTCATATACGCTTTTTTACTCCTTCATCGTTATGCACTCTAACTCGTCGCGAAGAGTCTGGAGACGCGCTTGCTTGACTCGGTCGGTTCCTTTGAACACTTTCTCTAAAGTGTCCCAAACTTCTTTTAAAGTTGTTGCACTCGCAATCTTTTCAAAGTTCGATTCGTCAACTACACGAAACAACAATGTTGTTTTATCCTTCGAACGCGTCTCTTTCAACGCTTTGGTTTGAATCATCGTGTAATCCGTGGTATTCTCTAGCTCTACGAAACCTTCTACGATTACTTCTCATGCATCATGAGATCCAAGAAGAGCTTTCATTTAGATGCTCCAATTCTCGTAATTTGCCTTCGTCAATTGTGGCAACGGCATTTGACCCGTCGCGTTCGCCATCGGCTCTGATACCAATTTGTAGAATCTAAATGTGAATAAAAAAATAATAAAACATAAATAAAATAATCGCGCAAGCTTTTCACTTCGTGATTGGAGAAACAAGGTACACAAACTCTCTATAAACAATTTTTTTTTATTTCTCTCTAAAACTCTTTACACAACTTTCTCACTTCCACACACTTCTATCTAGGCTATTACAAACTTAGTCTCCAAGTTCTTACCATAAACATTCCCCACTAATTGCTAAATCAAGAATCCACTAATTCCTTAATTAACTCCTAAATTGACAACTCATTCATTCTTTAATTATAGCCCTAATTACAATAATTAAACATATTAATAAATTGCATTAAAGTTTATTCCAACAACATATGTTGTGACACATGTACTCTTTTTTATCACTAGGGGAATTGAAGAAGATCGGGTTTCCCACCGGAAATACTTCTCCATTCATTTTTTTTTTCTTTCTAATTTTAATCTTTAAATATATTTTTTTGATAAAATATTTAAGTAGTTATTTTTTCAGGGAAGAAAATGTATTAATTTTCAACTAGATAGTTTATTTTTTAAGAAAGATACTTATTTGAATAAATACTTCTACGAATAAAAACTTATATCTAAAATTTAAATTGAAAAAATGAGAAAAATAATACTTTTTAAAATAAAATATTGTAAGCAGGGCGGAGATTAGAGAAACGAGAATGGGGAATACATTCCTGATCTCCATTGGCTTGCGGAGACTTTTTCATCCCCACTCACTCTCCAGTTCCCCGCCTAAACGGGGATTCACAACCCCATTAGGGGCAGGAAATTAAAATGGACATCTCAAATTTTAAATATGTACTTTCATCCCCTCAAACTCAACGAGAGATAGTATTACATAATATGAAGTTACCTCAAAACTAATTGTTGATGAAGAGAGTAGCTCATATATCTTATAAGAACTTTGAAAACTCCAACATGTCCTTTCAATATGGTGTCTTATAGGGAAGACTATCTTGGATTAGATAATAAGTTGGGACCGAAATACCTACTTTGGCTTACTCACTTGAATTGGATTCGAATTTTTTGGGATCAAAGAGCCGATTGAGTTTTGCCCACTTGGGTGGAGTCTAATCACCCGCTTAGGTTTTTACTCGCTTGGGTCAGATAAAAAATTGGGAGATCAATAATTCACATGGAGCTTTGATACTATATTATATAATATGGGGTTCTACCTTAAAACCTGGTTTTGAGGTGGACCTCCATGTTACCTAATAGGTAGATTAAAGCCTGAGTTTGAAACGCATTAAACATAGACAGCTTGTTAACAACGACTTGGTTAGGAGAAGAGCTGGCTGTTCCCTCGTTGTAATGAACAAGAGTTTAACGATAACTTTAGTTAATTAACTCTAATACCATATGAAAATATGAAATGAAAAGTTTATTTGTTGTGATGAATCAAGTATTTATACAACCAAACCCCAATGGGATGTTTGTCTAATTTATAGAGGATTTAAAATGAGTATTTACTAACTACTCCTCAAAAAGCTATACTCAAACGAGTTTTTGTAACTACTCAAAATAACTTCCTCATTTTTACCACTAAAAATAACTCTTCATTTATAACCACTCATTTTTAATCATTCATTTGTAACTATTCAAAATAATTCGTCATTTCTAACCATTTATTTCTAACTTTTTAAAATAACTCTTTTTTAGCTACTAATTTCTAATTATTCTTTTTTTAACTACTCATTTTAAATCTACCCCAAACAAGTCCTTATCTCTAACTCATCTAAAAAAACACACACACATACACACATCCAAACAAGTTTTTAGCTATAACTCTCAATTTTTAACTACTCATAATTACTTTTTAAACTGACTCTTCATCCAAAACTTCATCTAAACACTTATCAAGAGAGCTACAACAGAATAACAGCTAAAGAATCCCAATTGATACAAAATATTTTGATTAAAATATTATTTTAGTCCTTAAACTGTGCACTTTGTTCTATTTTAGTCCTTCAAATTTTAAAGTTCAAATTTAGTCTTTCAACTTTTTTAAATTTTAATCCATGCCCATCTAAGTTAACTTTCTATTAAAAAAAAAATTTTTTTTTTTTGGCTCACCATCTGCCATAGTTTTCTCTCTCTTCAACCTCTTTGTCTGCAATCACAAACTCATCCATTCGAATTCTGAATCTCAATCTCATGGCCACAAAGAAATCGCAGTAGCTTTTGGGCGATATTTTATGATTGATGAACAAAAAAACACACACGCAGCCTCCATTGATGAACAAATCAAGAACATCAAAATATCAAACTATTCCCTCACTATTGAGCTCTTCAACACAACATTATTGGAGGAAAAAAAACACAAACAACCAGATTCGATACATACAATTTTATTTTTAATTTATTTTTAATTTGTTCTTCGACAAATTGAATTAAGATACTAGTAAAGTAAAAAAAAGCTCATAGTATATTTGTGCTCAATGCAATAACGCATCCTAATAGTGGTATATTATGTTCGGCGATGAAATCGACGACAATTTGACGATTCATGAAATCCTTGCAATTCGTGTGGTGCAATAATGCATCCTAGCTAGTAGCGGTATATTATGTTCGACGATGAAATCGACAGTAGAAGGAGCATCTGTGTGTGCGGCGTGCAATAACTTTATTTTAAAGACTTTATTTTTAAGTTTTTCATGTATATTTACATGCTACAATTTGAGAGAAGTGTTAGGAATAAATATCATTTAGATATTCTATAGGATATGTTAGGTTTGATATTTGAATATTATTATATATTCTCTTTGATTTGATAGAATAGGATATTTATTAGATATTATTTAGTATTTGTTAGGAGATTTTTTGAGATTTTATATTTGATGTACTATAAATATTTGTAAAAAATTAATGATAAACACAGAAGGTTTAGGCCTTTCTCACAATTTATCAATCAACTCTAAAGTTTAAACTCAATAGGTTGAGATAAATTTAATTATATCAACCATCAAAGAACATGGTTTCAAGTCTTATATTGAAATGGGGGTATTATAACTTTTGTTTTGTTCCTCATGTATGGCTGAGATTTCTTGATAGGAATGAGATTAAGCTTGGGATTGAAGAAAGAGAAAACCATGGCAAATGGGGAGAAGTTGAGGTGAGAGAAAAAAATAATTTTTTTATTCAAATTCAGCCCAATTTAACCGAAAAGTTGGACGAGGACTTTTTTTTTTTGAAACAAAGGCAACCATGTCCATCTTTAAGCCAGGCACCGGAGAAATGGGGACTAAAATCAAGTTTTTTTTTAGAGTTTGAAAAACTAAAAATAGACTTTTGAAATTTGAGAAATTAAAATGGAACAGAGAGTATAGTCTAATGATCAAAATGATATTTTAATCAAATATTTTAAATATACTTTCATTAAAGACTAAAATATTTCTTTGAGGTATTTGGCTTTGAGTTTTTTTTTTTTTTTTTTTTTTTTATGGAAAGGATTAGTTTGGAAAGATGCAATAAATCCTTGTTTGATGTGATAAAGGGTAACAATAGAGATCATCTTCAATCACGATATTCCATTTAAGCGGAATATTTGAATGTTGCCCACGCAACTGGATGGCCCCATCTTAACCATTCATTTTATTTTTAATTTTAAAATATAATTATTTAAAAAAAAAAATTTAATGGATGGCTAAGATTGGGCCACCTTAGTGCTGCATGCTTAATTAACGTTGGATTTTTTTTTTTTTTTTTTGTATCATAACCATCCTTTTCTTGATCAAAGTTTTATCGAATTTTTTTGTGGGCTCGTCTTATGTATTTAGTAGGCTGGCATAGCCATTTTGTGCTGCTTGCTTTTCGATTATTCAATGAGGTCTTTTCTTTCCACCACCCTTTCTTTTTTACCTAGTATAACGGCCCCTGGTGCAACAATAGGAGGATAAATGAGATTTCTGTATTGATTGGGGCAGGCACATATTAACCTTCATGTGATAAAAGACATTTCTATCGACATGGCTAACTTAAAGACATAACTTTGATATCAATTGATATGATATTATCTATTTTAGAGCGCATAACCTTCCTAACTTTATTATTAATTTTTTCTTAAAAAAACTTTATACTAATAAAAATTATTGTTATTATTTATATATTTATGTTATTTTATCCGGACTCAAAAGTCAAGATTATATTGGTTGGAAGTTGAGTTGTTTATTTTTTTATATATTATATAATTCATATATGATTTTCAAATATAAATAAACCAGTTGTTTTCTTTTTCTCGAAAAAGACACTTGTGTCAATATCATTTATTAAAAGTCAACCATACCTCTTACAAAAACACAAAATCATGTCTTGGATCAAACTATGAATTTTCATATTGGTTGACACAGTCTTTTCCATATTACCAAATTGGATAATTCAATTTGATCCAAGATTAATGCTAGTTTATGATTAATTTCCTAATCTCAAATTGGTTATTTCTATGATTCTATTCAAGAGTTAGGTAAGAATAAAATATACATGAAATTACCAAGTGGGTGAAGTATTCAACATTTATATATATATAATATAAAAAAGACATTTTTATAGTCTATTTTTATTGACCATTAAAAACAAGGTTTGGAAATGTCTAGCATCACCAAGAGAAGGAAGGATAATATATGTTACCATCTCTAATTATAAATATTAAAAAATTTAAACTACTATCCAAGTTTAATTATTTCATTTTAATCTTTACACTTTTAATGTCTTAAAAAATTTTGAAATCGATGCTTATCACTTCACATATTCGAAGACACTCAAACTCGTTTCATTGCTTAATTGAAAAGATAACAATAAATTTTACAATTAAACTCATTCGTGAGGTTTAAATCGAAAACTTTCAATAAAATGTACTTTAGAGACCCAAAGTAATTGAGAATGTCACTAAAAAAAACAATACAAAAATATATTCTTGAACATTATTTGTTTTAAACATGGCTTAATTTTTTAAAAAGTGTATAAAAGATAGATAATAAAATAGCATTCACAAATTAGATAATATATATTTATTTATCAAAAGGCCATAATGATTAATTTTTTAAAAGAATAAGAAAAAAATAGGCACTATTAAACCATCTATTATAAATCTTGAAAAACAATATTCCATTTTATCATTTAAAAACTATTGTTTTTAATTTATTAAATTCAATCAAAATTAATTTCAAACTACATGTATAAACTAATTTATCGATATTAAGTTGCATGTCAACAATAGTGTAATTAACTTTAATGATATCTCGGATAATTTAATATCCAAAAATATGATCAAATTTTCCAACAAATTGTATGGAAAAAAAAACGATATTAAAGCTATATTAAAAACAAATATTAAACTATGCCTTGCGTAAATGAGCTCAATTCTTCACTACCCAACAAACGGTTCCAAGTTGACCAATTAATTTGAGCTGAAATATAATTCCATAAATTGTTCGAAAAAATTCATCACTTTTTTCTCATCCTAATCCAATGAGGACATTATTCAGTGCCTTCCTTCTTGTATTTCTTGCCTGTTTTTCTCTTCTGTATTTAGTTCATGGCCAAGCCCAATCAGGTTTGTGTTTTTCCTTAATTACCTTTTATTTGTTGTCATTCTCTGCTTAGAGCTTGTTTTTTTATGAAAACGACATTTATATGATAAATTAGTGCTTTCATAGCTTACACCATCTTGAAGATCTTGGAAAAAAAACCTTTTATAATTACCGCAGAAACAAATAGAAAATATAATTGAGAAATTAAAAGAAAAAACTATGTATGAAAAGAATGTTACAACAAACTTTTTGTCTCGATTTCAAATACCAAAACACCTTCTTCGAAACGTGTACTACTCATACCAGAATACAAAAAAAGATTAACTAGAGTCATTAAACTAACTTTAAAATATTTCTAACTTAAATACTTTGAAACCAAAAAGTTACATTTTTTTTTTGTAGGGCTTGAAACACATCATTGTCTTACACCTTCCCGATGTAAAACAATCTTCTTTTAATACTTTGTCAAAAAAAGACTCAACAAAAGTGACAATAAAAGATGGTAAAATATTTATGTATGAATTACTACACTCACATTACCAGATTCATATTGAGATAAAACTCCATGTTATTTATTATAATATTAGAACACATGAAATTCAAATGGGTATTAAGTAAAAAAATGATTCAATCCAAAAATAATTAACCTAAAAAAGCATAATCTTAGAGGCATTGACTTTACAACATTTCAATTTAGGAAAATTATAATGGACGTACATTTTTCACAAAATAATTATAAATATAAATAAATTTTAAAATATATATAGTCATTAATATTGTCTTATAATACTATGTTTTATAAATATTCATTAATACTTAAAAAAAGTGACCATTTATAATTATTTTATACATTTGACTAATCCTCGGGCTTCCCTTAAATTCAATGTTTTCGTTTTGGGCTTTATTGTTGGTTCCATTCTTTGTTTTTTTTTTTTTTTTTTGAGAAGATGGTTCCATTCTATTGAGGGTTTAAGAGAGCTGCTTTAATGATTGCTGGCCCTTGTTCTCATTTTTTGTGAGAAAAAATCCCTTTTATGTCTATTCTTATTTTATATTTTGTATTCTTCTTAATGATAAATTGTTTCTCCCTCTATTTATGGATGTGGTTATAACTATTAGATAGTGTAGACATCCATCTCAAAACCAATTGATAATGAGAAGAGTAATCCACCTATCTTTTAAACATTTAGAAATATCCTCACCTTATCAACGTGGGATTCTCAACAATAGATTTGGATGTTATAAATCTTCTATTTTAGTTAATGAAATAAAACCGGCAAGTTTTTACTCTTTTAAATCAATACATATCTAATACATTTTTCCTTTTGCAGGCTTCATCAGTATCGATTGTGGGTCGAACTCGATCTATACAGAACCAATTACGGGTATAAACTACATTTCGGATTCAAATTTTGTAAACACTGGCTTGATAAAGAATATATCATCAGACTATGCACTGAATACTCTTCACAAACAACTATGGAATGTAAGAACCTTTCCGGAAGGGATAAAGAATTGCTATACAATTCCAGTAAAAGTTGGCAAAAAGTATCTGATTCGATCAAGTTTCCTATATGCAAACTACGATGGCCAAAAAAACATCCCAGAATTTGATATCTACTTTGGACCAAACTTTTGGGTAACCATAAAACTGCCGCAGGAACAAACTATTTTACATGAAGAGATTATTCACATCACAAATTCAAATCATGTTCAGATTTGTGTGGTCAATACTGGGAATGGAGTGCCCTTTATTTCTGCCATAGACTTGAGGCCATTGCCAAACACAACTTATGTAACTGTGAGTGGTTCATTGGCAAACTTCGTACGCTTCGATGTCGGTGCTCCGAGCAATACGTTCATACGGTGAGTAATTTATTCGTCACACAAGTTCGAAGTCATTTTCTTTAGAGCACAAAACTTTCTTGCGGAGGACTGGACTGCAAGAAAGCTTTAAAGTTTTTTAACTTTTTTTTTTTTTTAAGAATGCATATATATTTTGTGAATTATTTTATTCCATGAATTTGAGTACCAAACTATAAATATCTGTAATTTTCTCTTACTATTTCTTTATCAATAAAGTCAAATCTAATTGAAAATCGAAAACAACACGAAACACGGCCATTTAAGGCTCCAAATAATAATCATAATATATGGCTAATAAAAAAATATATCATAGATATCTAACCTTATTAGATAGTTATGTTCATTTTAAAGAAATATTTTTATGGGTATTTGTGAATATTTAGATAACTTATTTATTTTATAGGTTTCGTTCATGTAAATGTCTTAAATGTTTTTCTTACTTATTCATATAATTTACGCATTAAATTATATAATAAAAACTTATATAACTTTTTTTTATTTAAATATTATATTTTTAAATAAATTTAACTTGTAAAAAAACTAAAATAAATTTATTGGCCGAACAAGGGATAAAATTCGTTAAATATAGAAAATGTGGATAATTATATTTGAAATATATAATTAAAAAAACTGTGCACTTTAATTTTATTAAAAATAATCAAAATATAATTCAATCTAATAAAAATTATTTTAAAACATAAATATAATTTATTAGGTTAGATCAGTTGTTAATGCATACATAATAATTATATACAAAAAAAAAAACATATTACTTTGTTTTAAGTTACAAACTACTTATAAAATATGACAAAAAGAAAGAAAAAATCGACTTTAAAAAAAAAATCATGAAAGGTAAATATGTAATTTGAGGATGTCTTTAAGAAATCTATGTTGGGATAGGGCATCCAAATATGTACATCCTAGGATATCAGGTGTCTCAAGATGTTTTTTTTTTTTTTTTTTTTTGAAATCAAGTGTCTCAAGATGCTTGAATCTTCGTATTACTACAAAATAAATGAGGTAATCTAAATATCTATTTCATGGAAATCTTAGATTACCGCAAAATCATAAGGCCCTTAAAACAACTATGAAATATTTTGACATTTAAGAATGGATTCAAACCTCTCATTTTTATAGAGTGGATTGGTAGATTGATGTTTTTTTTTTTTTTTTGAGGATGTTAGGTTGATGTTAATATTAAATCTATTATGAAAACGGCAATCAACAACCAATCAAGATAAAGAAAACGTAAAAGACGAAGAAGAAACAACACAAAATTTACGTGGTTCACTAACGTTGTGTTAGCTAGTCTACGGGCAAAAAGAGAGAATAATTGTATTGAGAGAGGCGAATTTCAGAGTACAGAATGAATGTCATAAGACGGGTAGGGTTTAATTTCAGTTTATATATGCACTCTCATTAAACTCTATTACAGAATGCTGATGCGTAAACACATGCGGAACGCATTGCAGCAATGCTCTGCAATGCGAGATGCGTTTGCGCGTGGGATGCGCTAAGCGAATGCAAATGCATTCATGCATGCGAAATGCGGAATGCGTTTTCGCAACGGGAGCGTTGCCCTCACACCCCCACTCACTAACCGGGCAGCGAGACCCTTGACTACTAATTTTGTCATTAAAGTGTTCAAGGCATATCTCAACAAAATCATTATTGAACAAAACTGGTGTGTACCTTGTATATATTTTTTAATATATAACGATGTATCACATTGGTAGAAATGACCATGAGGCACAAGGGGGTTAGAGAATGACTTCTTCATCATTCTCTCACCGTGCAAAATTAATTGTTCTTCTTGGCTGGTATGGGAGTGTATTTCCTTCACACAAAATTTTTCACCGTTTAATTTTTTTTTTCCTTTTTTTAATTTTAATTTTTAAATAGTTAATTTTTCATGAAATATATATAATTTTCAATTATATAACTAATTATTAAATAAAATATAAATTTGAATAAATATTTTTACAAATAAAAATTTTAACTAAAGATTAAATTGGTAAAAAAAAAAAAAGAAAAAATATTAATTTTTAAAAATAAAATAAAATGTAAATTGGGAGGGGATCAGGAATCTGAGAAACGGGATGGGAAATACATTCCCCGTCCTTGTCTCAGTTTATCCTGCTCAAAATTTTTCATCCCCACTCACTCCTCCATTCTCCGCCCATTGCCCCTTTTGGAATGAGTTTCCGTGAGAGCCCGTCCCTGTAGAAAAATGGACATCTCTAGACATAGGTATATAAAAATGTATTGTATACATAATGATAATTTGACTATGATATATTATATTATGTATGAAGCACATTATTATTCTCACATGTGTTGGGAAGTATGTGGATAAGATATACACCACCGAATTGATAAGGTTTGTTCATAATTATATATCATTAAACATATATAATATTTTTGAAAAGGTAGGTAAGATTCATACAAATTACACATATTAATATTAGTTTAATTCATTTATGTTTTTGTTTGTCTAAATGGGTTAGTATACATTCATTTATTTACCCTTGATTATGGACTTGTAGATTTCCAGATGACATATATGATCGAATTTGGAGTCCATATTCAAAGTCCGAATGGACTCCAATAAGTTCTACACTTGTGAATAACATTAGCAACAATGATATACTTGGTTTTAAAGTACCCCTTGAAGTGTTAGCTACAGCCTCTACAGTAATAAACAAAACTGCTCCAATGGAGTTTTCTTGGGCAGATCCAGATACATCAAATCAATACTATATTTACATGTACTTTGCTGAACTTCAAGAGCCTCAAGCCAACCAGTCCAGATTATTCAAAATCTTTGTTAACGACAAGCCTTTTTTCGACGACAACATTAGCGTTGATTATCTATTGGAATTTATCTGTCATAGCTCAATTCCCTTGACTGGTAGCAATACGTATGATTTTAAATTTATGTCTGAAGGTTCGAATCTTCCACCCATCTTGAACGCCGTTGAGATATACAAAGTGATGAACTTTACGCAACTCACAACCGAACAAAGAGATGGTAACATTTTATAAACATGTTTTTTTCGATTTTTGTTGTTGGTTCAATTCCCCATAATCACTTTTTTGGTCGGATGAGTGGGATTACTACAATTTCTGTGTTTTATAACATTTTTTTAATTGTCATAATAGGCTTATTAAGACAATTATGTGTCTATCATGATATCCCGTATCATAGAAAGTTTTTCATGACATATTGTAAAAATATCATAAAAGATCATTTAAGTCATTTTAAATTGTCATACAAAATTTGTACGATATTTAAAATTTGTAATGAATTATCGAAAAATAGGATTTATTGTCTCTATTTATGACTTCTTATACTTGTCATAAATTAAATTAAGTTATTAGCTTTAAATTTTATTACTATGAGAATTTTAGAATGTGAGTTTTTCTTCTTTCAGTTGATGCTATTGAATCCATTAAAAATGCTTATGAGGTTAAAAAGAATTGGCAAGGAGATCCATGTGCCCCTAAAATGTTTGCTTGGCAAGGTCTTAATTGCAGTTATGACTCTTCAAATCCTTGTAGAATTATAGAGCTGTGAGTATTTTTGCATTTATTAACTTTTTAAGTTTTTATGGAACTTTGGTTGAAATGCCTTGAATCTGTTGTTAGTTTTTAAATTCCATAGAGGTTATTATTTAAGTTTTCTGTTTCAAGTGTTGGATCCAATCTATTTAGAGTTTAATAAAAAATGTTATATATTAGTTCTGTTAAGCTCTTATCTGATTACTCTATATTTTGTACTATGTATACAATTTAATGAAAAAAAAAAATGTTTCTTTTTTTGGTTTGTGGGTGTAATTAACACAACGTAAATCGACTATGTGAATCTGTGTGTTCGATTTTATTGTTACTTTCTTTATTTTTCTATATTTATTTCTGTCACTTATAATTGAATTTCTAACAGAGACTTATCTTCAAGTGGGTTGAGCGGAGAAATTTCAGCCAGCATATCAAGTCTAACAAATCTAATGAAGTTGTAAGTGTTTTTTCTACTTCTTAAAAGTCTCTTCTGCCGTACTTTACAATTTCAAAATTAATTAACAAAAGAAACAAGTGGATAAGATCTAGATTAATAAAGGCATAATAATAAGTAATTAATAATTAGGGAGTTTAATTTGTTAAAAATTTCGATTATTATAAATAGAGGGTGGGAGAGTGGGAAAATATGCAATATTTTGATAATGATCTAAGGTTTGAGTGATCTCAAAAATAAGGGTCTTCAAATAAGTACTTTTAATTATCACTTGACTATACAGTAGTTTTTCTTATTTTTCGATATCAACAAATTTTGATTTTTATCACAAATATTATCATAGGTACGACAATACTTAAATTTATTCATTAACATGATAGAATTTAGTAGGCGAACCTGTACCATCTCTTTTTAGTAAGACAACACTTTTAAAGGATTAAATTAAATTTAAATCTTTCGATTGTGTGTGAAAATATTAATTTAAAATTTCAAGTTGATGGGACGATCATAAAATCTAAAATCTCATTCCATCTTATTATACAAATAATAATTTTTTCATTGGATTGAAATAGACGTTAAAAATTTATCTCCTAAGAAGAGATTGATAAATTACTATGATATTGTTTCAGGGACCTATCAAATAATAGTTTAAGTGGACCAGTGCCTGATTTTCTTGTTGATATGAAAGGGTTAACTGTTATGTAAGTTTACTTTGAATTACATATGTAAAATATCACAATCTTTTAGTAGATTTATTTAGATTATATAATTATATTCAACTATCATTGATGCAGAAACTTATCCAGAAACAAATTATCAGGGATAATTCCTACCTCACTTATTGACAAAAGAAACAAAGGCTTTCTTTCATTAAGGTTTAAATTTTTTTTTTTTTTTTTTTTTCATTAATAAACCAGCTTATAAATGCTTATGAAAATCCTAATAACATTATAACCTAATTTATTAATTTTCATAATTTACAAGTGTGGAGGGAAACCAAGATCTACAAGAGACAACATCAAGTGAAAAGAAGAAGAATAACATAATAGGTCCTATAGTAGGAGCAATTGGTGGTGCTATGATCATCATTATATTATTGATTTTAGTTTATGTTTGCTTCATTCAGCGAAAAAGAAGTCCTAAAGGTAAATTAAAAAACTAGTAAGGTCATGTTCCATAACGTTTTTGCTTCACTTTTTTTTTTTTTTTAAATTTTCAATTTTGTTATAAAGAAAATTAAACTCTATTTGATTATTGTTTCTTACTGTTGTTTATTTTTCATATTCAATTTTTAATAAAGAAAGCATATTTCTTGTTTTTTTTTTTTTTTTAAACATAAATATGTTGAGTAATACTTTGCTATTTCTTCTTCTTTGAAATTTAATATTGAAAATTAGCTTTAAAAACTAATTGTATAAAATTTATATGTTATATTTATTATCCACTTGATAAGTCAACAAATATAAAATTATATTTTTATTTATGTTCTTTAAAAAAAAAAAACAATTAATTTGATTTTGATTTTTCTTCTGAAAACGTTTTTATGAGCTGAAACAAGAAATGTTACCAAACAATCTTTTATTAATTTTTTTTTTTTATTTCAAATAATAATTTTTGTACTAAACTTATAATTGTTACAGGCCACGGCCAAATGGATCCCCATTCACCAATAAATTCTCAAGTTGAGCAATTACGAACACCAAGTCGCCAAATTTCCTATTCAGACATCTTAGAAAAGACCAATAATTTTGGTAAACTATTGGGTGAAGGTGGGTTTGGAAAGGTTTATTATGGTCTCATGGGTAACACTCAAGTGGCTGTAAAGATGTTATCTCCGAAATCAGCTCAAGGGTATCGAGAATTTCAAGCAGAGGTATTAATAAAATCGTTATCAAACACGATTTTAAACTTTTTTCCTTTTTCGAGTTAAACTAGTTACAAAATGTTAAACTTTGTGATAGGTCGATCTTCTTTTAAGAGTTCATCATCGAAACTTAATTAGTCTTATTGGATATTGCAATGAAGATGAGACAAAAATGGGACTTGTCTATGAATACATGGGCAAAGGAAATCTTGGATCCATTCTTTTAGGTAGGCGTCTCAAATTTTGTGCAATATGTTAATATGTCATTAATTCTATACTAATATATTCCTTCCATAAATTTTATGCAGGTGATGGAACAGAAGTCTTAAAATGGGAAAAAAGACTTCAAATAGCATTGGATTCAGCACAAGGTAGATGATTAGATAAAGAGGGACTAAAAGTGTTATTTCTTAATCGATATATATATATATATATACACACACCAGTTTAGCAGTTTTAAATGTATATATTTTAATGATACAACTCAAACATTTGCAGGATTGGAATATCTGCATCATGATTGTAGGCCTCCAATTGTTCATAGGGACATTAAATCGAGTAACATTTTATTAAACGAGTACTTAGAAGCAAAACTTGCTGATTTTGGACTATCAAGAACTTTTCCTATGGAAGGAGGAGTCACTCATGTGACAACAAATGTGGTTGGAACTCCTGGCTATCTTGATCCAGAGTATGTCAATTCTACTCTCTTTTTAAGCATGAGAAAATAAAAATCTCACTTCAAAACTTTAGCTTAGACTTGTCCTAAGTGGCAGCCTTGTTAATAGAGGCTTGGAGGTCTTCTCGAGGTATGTTGTGTTAAAGGTCTTGAGTTTGAAATCCTATGAGTGAGCTAGCTAGTTGTAAAATCTCTTGTATTATCTTTGAAGTTTAGACCTTGAGACAGGCATAGGTTCTCCGAATATATAGAAGAACGAAGCTTCCATTCTTGGTTATCAAAAAACACTTAGATCCAATTTGATAACGATTTAATTTTGGTTTTTTAAAAATGAAACCTACCAATATTGTTCCAACCTATAGTTTCTCTTGCTTTTGTTATATATTTTTAACCTATGTTTTAAAAAATGAAACCAAATTATCAAAACTAAAAAAACAATTTTTGAAAACTTGTTTCTGGTTTTGGAATATAGTTAAAATTCAAATATTTCCTTAAAAAGATGAATTTCAGTGTAGAGAAATAGGGGAGAACAAGCTAAAAACTAAAAAATCAAATAGTTATTAATTGGAGTGAAATGGCCGCGTTTTTAACAACAAAAAAAACACAAAGCAAAATTAGCTGTGGAAATATGAGATGATTTAATTGTTAGTGCAGCCAAATAGTGTGATAAATCCTCTCTTTTTAAAAGTTATACACCTTCTTTTATAATTATTAATTGAATAGCTTTCTTGTAATTTTGTTGTATGCTCTTTACATATCTCAATATCTTGATATCTTTTCCAAAAAAATTCAAATAGTTATGCGAGACTCTCCTAATTCACTTTAATTTCATTGTTTTAGATACCACATAACTTTCAAGCTGACAGAGAAGAGTGACGTTTATAGTTTCGGAATTGTAATTCTAGAACTCGTCGCGGGAAGACCACCAGTAGTGCTGAAAACTAATGAAAATAGTCACATTGCTCAATGGGTTTATTCAAGCATCAATCAAGGTGATATCTATTCAATAATTGACCCCAAAATGAATGAAGATTGCAACACAAACTCTGTGTGGAAAGCAGTAGGCATAGCAATGGCTTGCACTGCACGTAATCCTATAAACAGACCAACAATGAGCCAAGTTGTAATCGAACTCAAAGAATGTCTAAATCTTGAGTTAAATCAAAGAGATAATCAAAATGAATCTTCAAACGCAATCTCCTCAGACATCTATTCTGAGATGGGCCCTATGGCAAGATAGTTCACTTTGTCTTATAATCGTCTTCGGATTGGTTTTCTTTTACCGATGGTGCCATGTCGGTTTCATTATTTTGTGGTATTCGAATTCAACTTCACGGCCACAGATTTGATTTGAAAATAATACCGTCCATGGTTTTTTTTTAGTATTGTTATTTTAATTGTTGTTTTAAGAAAATAATTGTTAGTTACTCTATATGTACAAGACTACATTATTCAATGATCACATCAAATTAAACTAGTAGGTTAAGCAATATAAATTGCCAAAGCATAGCTTGTGACATGTACTCTCTTTTTTTTTCTTTAGATCTAAGTTTTTAGAAGTTTTAGGCTTTTTTTTTTGTATGATGGAGATATGAACTTTTATGCCCATTTGATAAATTTTTGTTTTTCAGTTTTTTTTTTTTTTTAAATATACCTAGTAGGTAAAGAGATATAAATTGCCCAAGCGTAGCTAGTAAGATGGAGACATGATAACGAAAATTAGAATGATTTTTTTTTTATGAAATAATATTTGAAATCAAAGATTTAGTCTTATTATTATCTAATTACCAATAACTTTTCCTTTTTCTACTTTTTCTTTTTTCAACGTAATCAATCTCACATATACATCTTTTAGTAGAGGCAAAATTAGTCAAAAGTTTAGATTTTGAAGGTATACTTAAGATTTCAAGTTTGAAATCCGTTTGTAACATTAATTTGTAGATACTTTTAATTGTTTCTCCATTTTTTCGATGTATACAATGAAGGTGCCTTTTTTCATCGGTTTGGTACAATTTAAGTGTAGGTTTATAGGAACATAAACATTTATGTTCTTTTTTTCCTCTTCCTTTCTTTTTAGTTCATGTATGAGGAAAGAAGAATCAAATCTTCTTACTTGATATACATTTAGATAAAATACTATTTTGATGTTGGTACTTTGAAATTTATATCATTTTGGTTCAACTTTTAAATGTCTAGTTTTAATTTTTATATTTTCAAATTTTAAAATTAGTCATTGTTCTGAGTTTTTGTTCATTTTAATTTTTTTTTTAAATCATCTATTTCTCGCTAAATTTTAAAAATATATTCCCATTTTATCCTTATTTGTATCAAGAATTATTAACCATTAGTATCAGTTAACAAGAACAATATAGTTCCAATAATGTGATATATAATCTAATATTCAGAAGATTACATGTCCAAATTTTCCACCACATGTGAATAAAAAAATCAATTAACATTAACTTCAAATTTAATAAGCTAATTTCATCCCCTCAAAGACTAGCCAAGGCATCCGCCATAAAATTACAAAAATTGAGACTCCATTTAATAACTATTTGGTTTTTAGTTTTTTATTTTTGAAATTTAAGTCTGCCTCAAGAATCTCACCATATGTTTTTTTTACTTTGATATCTACACCTTACCTATATTTGTAGAAACCAAATGAAAATTTGGAAACAAAAAAAATAGCTTCCAAAAGTTAGTTTTTATTTTTGAAATTCGGTTAGCATTCACCTAATTTTTTAAGAAAAGATGGATAAAGTGTAGGAAAGATGGAGCAGATTATAGGAAATTTGAGTAAAAATAAGTTCAAATTTCAAAAACCAAAAACAAAAAATCAAATGATTAACAAACAGAGCCTTAAGAATATGAGAAAAAGAAATCTCCTTAAAGAAGGAACCAAGTCTATAATATTGTCAACATTACCACAAAATTCAATAAGATCTTGAGAAGTCTCATTGATAGCATGTATGACTAATTAACAAAATTCAAATTATGATAACTAATATATTTTAATCAATGAAGCAATGTTGTAGTTAACTAAATTACAACTTTGTAATATCATATACAAATTCCTAGAACATATTTAGGTAGCATTAATTTTGAGACCAAAATAAAAATCTACTAACCCATTTGAGAAAAGGATAACCCCACATTGGCCATAGACCATGTGCTGATGAGCCAAGAACATTGGGAGATTTAAACCATATGGTTCAATAAAGAAGACAGGACCACTCATTACATCTCTCAATTCTCAATTCAATGTTCCTTGTTGTTTTCCTTGAACCAAAAATATTCTAATTTTAACAACAAAATAATAATTAATAAGTGACATTAATTATCTTTTTATTTTATTTTTTTGGAAAATAAGTTTTAGGATTTTTTTTTTATTTGTGACCGTTTAGGTTCATTTGTACGCATCCCGACTATTGTCATGGGATAGATAAATAATCATCATGGATTGAATTCATCACCTTTCAATTTCTCAAGACTCTAAACTATTAGGTCACTTTATCATGGTTAGTCGATCAAACTTAATGGATGAGTACTATTTTGAATATCTATTTTCATCTTGTGTATCCCTTAAAATTTGTTGAAGATCATATATTTCGAAGTTTTGGAGCCGCCTAGCTTTTATAAAATAGATTAATTTCATTCATTATTTATAAGGATTTAAGATACAACCTCATACTATCTGATATGGGTATCAAAGGCCAGTAAATTCATATGAGTGTTCTATCTAATAAAAAGAATTGAAATTCAATCTAAGAATTTAAAGACGCACCATTTAGTGGAGACATATCGAGAATTTAACATTAACAATGTAAGGAACCCCTAGCATTTATAAGATATACTCAATGAAAATTATATTTTTTATTTAAGAAATACTTCATTGATCAATGAAGTATGAAAGGTTCATTCATTACAATCTACATTCCAAGGATACGTGTGTGTGTGAAGAAACACTCTATAATTTTGATTGGACAAAGTATGAAATGATCTTTATCTAATTAATCATAACAATAAATACTCAAATATTTGATTTGATAACAATACATTGGAGTCTTAGAGAAAAAAATAAGCATTTAAAGGAAAAGTAGTGGAGTTGAAAGAGGTGCAATTTGAGAGACAATAATCAATAGATCCATGTTTATAGCATGTGCCTTCTAGTGCTTTGATTTGTGCCCTAAGGAACTTGAGATAGCTTGCAGCCTCATCAAGCATGGAGGCTGTGTCCATTTTGCTCCCACCTGGAACTAACCTTTGCAAAGCCCTAATTTTTTCGCTTATCTTCTCCCTCCGTTTTCTCGCTGCTATCGTTTGTGGTTCCTTCGACGTCTTTATGTTCCTCCTCCTCTTCTTCTCCACAGTCTCTGGACCGAAGTTCACTGGCCTAAACACTGCTGTGAGATATATCAATTCCTTCATTTGTGACCCGACGTGATTTCGATCAATCGGCTCGGCCGCATTGTTGTTTGAAGATGATTGAGATGGTGATAAAAAAGTCGTAGGGTGTTGGATGTGAAGATTATTGTTGGCTGAGTTTGGTTGCTTTTCTGTTATGGGATTTTTTTGTTTCGGTTTTTTGTTCTCAAAAGTCATGCCCCAAAATTCACCTTCTGGTGCAATTCCTACATAGAAAGAAAATTTCTTGTTAGGTTTATTGCATGGTAATATAAATCTAATATTGCATGCATGCATGGTGCAATTTTTATTTATTTTCAAAATATATGAACACATCCACATATGCTAACAAGAGTAATAGTTAATGGCATTAATATAGACCTATAAAGTAAGAGGTCATAGGTTCGACCCATTGTATTTTAATTGAATACTTATTACAATATATTGGTTTTTTTAAGCAAAGTACATTAGTTATTATTAAATACTACGTAAAAAGTGGAAGATTCATACCTCCCTCTGTAATAGTAATTAATCAATTTGATGTTGAACATTATTATTCTCATTAAATAATTCTTATAAAAAAAAGTACATTTTATGCATCAAATTCATCGATAGTAAGTGAATGAAGTACAGTGTGAAACCTTCAATAATTTAAAATCAAGCATAATGTCTAATCAAAATCTTAAAGAACATATATGCATATATAATCCAATCGAATACTAAATTCGATTTAATACTAGATTTTCAAAATACCTTACCTATCTTCAAAGTATAAACACTAAAAGTACAAGGGAAAAAAAATATGTTTAAATTGAAGTTTGAATGTTTCAATATTTTCTTCATAATTAAAGTAAGATGTCCCAACCAAAAAAAATTGGATAAGATTCAAATGTGAACAAGTTAACAAAAAATCAAACCTTTGTCATTTTCAAACTCTTCCAACAAAACTTCACCAGTGCTAGCTCCCGGCGGCCATGACTTGGGCTCCATACCAAATTCTACTGCCCTCATCTCCGGTGTCGGAGTTACGATCTCCGGCAACCCCAATATTCCTGCAAGTGTTTGAAGCTCTTGTTGTGGTTGGCTCGAACAATGACTCGGGTCATCCGACACAAATAAGCTTTCATCACAATCATCGTCTTTGCTGTTGGTCCATGAGCCATTCCAAAGCAAATCAATATCCATTATTTTAGACTATGAAGCTTTTTGTGCTTCTTTTCTTCTATGGAAGGGTTTTGGTGTTTGATGACAAGATATATGGGGAGAAGGGATTTTTTTTTTTTTTTTTTTTTTTGGCAATGTTATTTTGGTTGGGGGTTGAAAGCTTAATATTTATGAAGATTTGGGACATTAGATGTTCTCATAAAGTATGATGTGTATTGATCATCTCTACTTGCCTTTCTTTTTCAAACAAACTATTTAATGAACAAAAATTGTATAAGTGCGACTTCTTACTTTCGGATTTTGTTACGATCCCGAGTTATTTTTATAAAAAGGTAAAAAATGACACTTTTCTTAGTTTAAATTGAGGAAGGAGATCACAAACCCTACATAAAAAAGGGTACTATTATTTTCAAATAAAATAATAGTCAAATATCGATTTTCATAATCGAACTTATGACCATATAATTGAATTGAATTACAACCAATTAATCAAATCAACATTTTAGATGGAAAATAAATGGCACTCCCCAATCATCAACACAAGGTTTTACTTTCACTTCCCCTTCTATTAGCAATCTCCAAGTTAACAACTCCAAGCCCTTCTCTTCTCTATCTTTCCTCTCCTCTCCTTTAATCTTCTTAAAATCCAAACGCACCCTTAGAATTTTACACCTATGAAAATCGAAAATTTTATAGTGTCATTAAATTTTCAGTTGTAAATTTAACATGTTCTTATCGTTTGTTTTTTTTTTTTTTTTTTGGGTATCAATTAGATTATAGTTCAATTGAATAAAATATATTTTTTCTATCAACAAGTAAAATATTTCATTCTACACAAAATTATGGCATACTTTTTTTTTTTTTTTGAAATTACAACAATTTGAAGTTGGGCATTAGTACCCGTAACTTCTTAGTTATTAGGCATAGATTGATGCGGCTGAACCACAGCTCTCGACAAATTATGACATACTTGTAAAGCTATAAAAGAAATAACTTCTTAAACACAACATTGAAGTTTTTTAAAAAAGATAAATAACTAACACGTGAAATAAACTAAAATTGAAGTGTAGAAGTCTGTGGAAACTAGAAAAGTAGCTTCAATAAACTCCCGCGTAAGTTGATTTTTCCAAGCCACTATCAACATTATTGAAAGTAATTAAATTTTATATATATAAAAAAAAAATTATTGTTGATAGAAAATTCTAGTCTCCTCTTTTAATTATAGCAAGTTTTTAAAAATATTTTAATTTTTATTTTCAATTAATTTCACTATAATAAAGCTATCAATTTCAATTGAAATTCATCAATTTTATTTAATTAAAATCGATTTGATTAAAACCATCTGTTTAACTTGATTGAATCAATTTTTTTGTTATAATTGAATTTTTTTTTCAATTTTGACATTCATACAATTGCTTCTTTTTTTTTTTCTATTCATGAAAAAATCCAAAAAAGAAAGTAACTAAATAAAACAGACTCGGTCCATTAAGTAGAGAACTTTATTGGGCCAGAGTGGCCCACGTCAGTTACTCTGGGACTTCGGTGGAGAAAGCAACGGCGAACGACATGTCGGGACAATCCGTCAATTTAATTTCTTTCGCCACCGACTGTCGGATTCCACGTTCCTTCTCTCACTACACGACAAACAAAAATCTCCCTCTCTTTAAAATCATACATTGAACCACTTACAATTCGGGTCGCATTCGGAGCCCTAGGCCCAACTCAATCCAAAGGCCAGAAAATGACACATAGCTTTGAAGGACCACTTCCTTCACCCCAAGGCCCATTAAATAATTTATAAATTTTAGTTTGTTTTTATTGTATTTTTTAAAATTACAAAGATTTATCTATGAACTTTCATATCCAAATGAACATGAAGAGAGAATAGGAAACCAACTCAACTTGTTTTAAATAAATCCTTGTCAAATTTTGTCTTTGAAAATTTAGGGCTCTAATCCACATTTTACTATAAAAATTAGGGAAAATATCTTTTTTGTCCTTAAATTTTTTAGTTTAGTTTCAATTTGATTCTTATATTTCAAATTTGATCACTTTTATACTTAAAGAATTTAGTATCTCTCACTTGTACTCCCTAAGATAACAAATATGGACTAAAATGATTATTAGATTTTTTATTTTTTTCTTTTTGAGTACAATGATTAGACTAATTATAAATTTCAATATATTGATAAAGTGACCATTTTAATTTTCACTTGAATTTAATTTTTAAAAGAAAATAAGTATAAAAGTAAATTAAAAAACATACCAAGCCCAAAAGTGAAAAATATTGAAATGGTAGGAGTAAAAATATTCAATTTTGAAACATATAAACCAAAATAAAATTAGATCTCAAATTTAAAAACTAAAAAGGTAATTTTTCCATATAAATTTTATAAAAAAATTTTAATATGCCTTAGAAATTCTTAATGTTTTTTGTTAGTACATCATTATTAGAGAATATGAAATTTCACCTCAAAATCAATTGTCAATAAGGGAAGTAACTCATATCTATTTTATATTATTATGAGATCTCCACTTTTTCCAATGTGGGATCATTAACGATTATCATTCTTAACTTTTTTGGATTCTTCTTATTGACTGCAACAGATGGGGGTATGAAAGTTTGAATTGCTAATCTAAAAAAGGATCGCTTAATTGTGCTCATTTTTTTGCTACTTTACTTTACCAGATTGTTTATATGCTTTAAGCATGTATTATTTAATGATTATATATTTAATTAGATAGTTTTGAGTAAATTTAGGGGCTTTGTGACATGGTATTTAAGCAAATAAATTTTGTGCAAGTGTTACTATTATTAATGGCTAACCCAAGTGAAAGGGAACCCAAAGTCAAGGATGCTAGAAAATAAAAGGTCAAATATTCTAAAATGTTCTGAGGCTTGAATTTTTTTAAGGATCCTTTTTTGTAGACCTTTTTTTTTAAGGATATATGAATAATTGATAGTGAGTACTCTAGTTTTTCAGCTAATTACACTTGGTAATAAACCAGAAAGCTCATAGAACAAGTCATTGTATAATCTAATTTCTATATAATTGTAAGTTGAATGTCATGTGGTTGATGGT
Organism: Sechiopsis laciniata; assembly: GCA_037833695.1. Classification (NCBI taxonomy): domain Eukaryota; kingdom Viridiplantae; phylum Streptophyta; class Magnoliopsida; order Cucurbitales; family Cucurbitaceae; genus Sechiopsis; species Sechiopsis laciniata. The sequence continues at coordinate 7,547,328 of JBBMKA010000018.1, forward strand.
GGGTTAATTTAATTAAGTAAAGATTAGTGAATTGAGTCTTAGATTATATATACTCAACGTCTAAACTCATTTTGTAGATGATGAAGTAGTATTGAATCTATCATTTTTTAAATAGATAATTGATGTGACATCATTTTTTATCAAAGTACATATGATTTTGGTATCATATAAGCCCATTTCAAGTTATTATAAGAGAAAATTTTCTATATACATAAATGTGTAGAGGAGTTCTACATTTTGTATATGTGGCACATTTGATGCTACATAAATTTATTTTACAAATAAAAATATTAAAAAAAAAATTATTTGTAATATCATACCTACATTAGGAACATTAGGTTCATTTTGACACAAATTCGAACTAAGTGATAACTTAAATATTGAAGTGTGCATTTGTTACAATAAAAGGGGAAAGAAATTTGAAGAGTAATAAGTTACAAAAGAGGTTTGTTATATGCTTTTCAAAAGGATAATTTATAAATATGAATCACATACATATTATTAACCTTGGTTAAGTTTGGTTAGGGTTTATTTAGCCCTAACCTTTTGAGTCTTTTTATAAACCACATATAAGACTCATTATGCATGATTAGTCTTTGAGAGAGTGAAATCCGCCATTTTGTAAACATTTTTTTATGAATGAACAATTATAAATGAGAATCATCTCATAAATTTAAAAAGTTGATGTAGGAATATTCTCGAACTACTATACATTGGTGTGTTGATTTCTTTTATATCCCTTCTTCTACTTTCTTCGGTTATTTGATTAGAACTTTGATTTTTGATGAATTTGCAAGAAATTTGAACAAGTTGATTTTTTAGACAAGTTCAAATGTTTTGATGTATAATTTGATAATTAAGAAATTATGAATTTGAATCTCTCACCTCAATTTTTGTTGAATTAAAAAAAACATCTACATTAATAATACTTGTTTTACGTGTCGATTGAAGCTATATTCATGTTGTCATCTAATTCATGTCCTTCACCTTAGATCTAATGTGTAATTGAACCAAATTTAAATATCAACCGAGAAAATGAAATCTTCCATAATAAATGTTTGTTTAATATAAATTCATAATAAATTATGTAAATGAGTTGAAGTAGGGTGGGCTAATCCTGATAAGTTCTTCATGATGTTATAAGATAAATCACCAATTAATGTTACAATTGTATATAATTAAATTCAGGGGATATTATATATGTTGGACTTAATAAACTCTACCACCTGTTCTAAAAAAATAAATAAATAAATAAACTCTACCACCAACAAGCCACCACATCATTAATGGAACTTTTGTATAATATATTCGTGTTTCCAAAGGCATCCAAATCATTATGTTTAAATAATTACAAATACAATAATACCAATAATGATATTGATTATTATTACAATTATTATATTGTTGTTTCTTTTTTTGGACATATATTATATTGTTGTTTTAAGAACTATTATGTTGTTGTTTGGTATTAAATGACTAGGTTTTTTTAAAAGAAAACGTGTGAATTCAAATAAAATAAATTAATTCTCTCTTTTTTAGCTATCAATATTTAGAGGGGAGATATAATGTCTTACCTTTTAACAAAAGTATATGAAAATACTATCTTTGCTTTCATTTTTAATTTAATAATGGTGGAGTGGAAGAATAAACCATTAACAATCTTTAGAATAATATAATAAGTGTCCGATTGACTTTAAAATTGAAATTTTAGATTAAAACACATGATTTAGTCTACTAATTTTGTGTCAACAAAAACATCATTAACTCACATAAAATATTTATTTATAATAAAAAAAATCATATATTTGAATTCTTTCTACTCTAAAAAAAATCAATCTACCATTCGAAATAATATTTGTAATGCATCAAAGAATAAAAATAATGCATATTATACGGTTTATATAGAACTAAGATCAAATTTAATTATACATACAATAAAAGCAAATCAACTTTGTAATTTCTTAATGACATTGAGAAAGAATAAAGCAAAGCACCGGTCATATTTAAAATTCTAGGTTCCACATTTGTTTATGGAACAAAAAAATTGATAAATTTCCATTTAAATTTCTAAAAAATGTAAAAAAAAAATTAAGGATCTAATTAGTAAACTAATTTTTAAGAAATATTGATCCAGTGACTTGTAAAAGTTAATACTATTGTACATGAATCATTCTTCAATTTTCACAAGCTTCTTCAATTTTCACAAGCCTATAATTTTTGGAAAGAAAAACATCTTATTTTACATTAAATCACTTTTTAAAAAACAGAAAATTGTTTAGAAAAATTTTTTTCCCAACATACAATGCCAAACCATCATCAAACCAAAAACATAGGTTAAGTTATAAGTTATCAGGTGGTATATATTGTTTTCTCCAAAACAGAACAGTTGACTTTCTAGAGATTGAAAATCCCATTTTTAGAATTCAGTCCCCAATGGATCTAATTTCTGAACTTCCAGACCCCATTTTGCAACACATTCTTTCATTTCTCCCCATCAAAAAAATAGTTCAAACCACTGTCTTAGCCAAACGATGGAGCCATATTTGGCTCACATTTCCATCTTTAGAATTTGACAAAAATTTCTTTGAATTTGAATCCAAACAATCAGCTGAAAAGAAGAGAAATCAGCTCATCAATTGTGTGGAACAAACTCTCAGGCAGCTGAAATGGCTGAGGAAGTTCAAGCTTCATGCTGACTTCCCGGGGCCAAACTCATCAGCCGTCGTCAACCGGTGGATCGACTACGTGCTCGAGAGCGGTGTCCGGGAACTCGAGATCGCTGTCACTGTGGAAAATGGCAAAATGTACAATTTGCCTCAGAGGATTTTTGCTAACAAGTTCTTGACAGTTTTGACAGTTGGTGATTGCAAATTGACCCCTCCATTTGATGGCTTCAAGTTGTTGGATTTGAAAAAGGTGAGCCTTTTGGGAGTTTTTGTTGAAGATGAGACTTTAAAAAGATTAGTTTCAAATTGTCCTTTCATTCAACATATTGAACTCAATTCTTGCCTTGGATTGAGAAATCTTTGGTTATGTGAAGAAGCTAATGAACTCATAACAATTGAGGTTCAAAATAATAGTGGCCTTTTTGAGCTTGGGATTAAAGCCTTAAATCTTCAAGTTTTTGAGTTCAGTGGACAATTTCAGCCTTGTTTCATCAATATAAGTTCTTGTAAGAATCTAAAAAGTTTGAAACTTTCCATGGTGGCTATAACAGATGATTGGTTTCATGATTGTATCTTTGAACTTAATTTGCTTGAGATGTTGGTAATTTCTTATTGTCATATGTTGGAGAACTTGAGAATCTCAAGCCCCCATTTGAAGAAATTCATCTTGTGTGGATGTGAATCCGTGACGAGAGTTGACGTCGACGCCCCACGTTTATCGGTGCTCGAGTTCTCCGGAGACGTGGTTTCTTTCTCTTTGAATGCTCCTATGCTCTCAAAAGCCGATATCGAGCTCTCCCCGCAGACTTTCAATAATCCTTGGCTTGTTAAACAGATTGAGTTCCTTGCACATTTCAACCATCTAGAAGTCTTGACATTGCAAAGTAAAACTGGAAAGGTTTGTTTTATTAGACTCCATTTAATATCCCATTTTGTTTCTTTGTATTCTTTGGTTAAAAATGTATTTCAAAAGCCAAATGGAAATTTGAAAAAAAAAAAAATAAATAAATAAATA
>JBBMKA010000018.1:7556500-7582823 GCA_037833695.1 Sechiopsis laciniata
CCTCATTTAATAACCATTTTGTTTTTAGTTTTTTATTTTTAAAATTAAGCCTATGACATATCTTATGAATTTTCTTACTTTGATCTCTACTTCTGATTTATGTTTTTGAAAACCAAATCAAATCAAAATTTGGAACCTAAAAAAAGTAGCTTGTTTTGGGTTTTAAAATTTGATTATGATTCACATAATTTGTTTCAAGGGATGATGAAACCCTTTCGCAGAGAATTTGAGTGAAATTAAACATAAATTTCAAATGCGAAAAACAAAAAACTAAATGCTTATCAAGATTTGCAACTTCTAACACTCAATTTAAAACCAGAAAATGAAGAACTCTTTCATTTGCACAGAAAATGATCAACAAGATGCTTACTTTCAACTCTTCACTATGCTTTTGAAGGATCTTTGCAGCACCTAAGACCATAGCAACATGAGCATCATGACCACAAGCATGCATCTTCCCAGGAACCTTACTCTTATGTTCCCACTCTACCATTTCCTGCAAAACCCCACTTCTTATTCAGTCAAAAATTCTACCAAAAAATTAGACCATATTTAATAACCATTTTATTTTTAATTTTTGATTTTTGAAATTTAAGTCTACAACAACTATCTTATCATATATTTTTTTCAATTTATATATGTACATTTTACCTATATTTTTATAAATCAAACCAAAATTTAAAAACAAAAAAAAAAATTGTTCATGAATATATTATAAGAAAGATTATAAATTAAAATTTGAGGAAAAACAGGTTTAAATTTCAAAAATTAAAAACAAAAAATGAAAAGTTCAATTTATTACCGAAGCAACAAAAGATAACAAACAGAAGAAAAGTACAATCATTGATATTCAGGCATATAATCAAACACCTGGTGTGCAATCAAAAAAGAGTTATAAACCTGCATAGCAAGAGCATCCATATCAGCTCGAATGGCAACAAAAGGGGGCTGACCAGAACCAACAAACCCAATAACTCCAGTACCAGCAACTGGGTATTTATAAGAAATGCCCAAATTATCCAACTCTGTTCTAATCAGCTTACTGGTCTCAAATTCCTCATAGCCAAGTTCTGGGTTCTCATGAATTTTCCTTCTGATTCCCACCATCCAATCAAACAGCTCAGGTTGCTTAGCAAATTGGAGGAACTTAATGGGAATTTCTGCAAGATTATGCGAGTTTGAGGAAGGATTTGAGTGCACAAATGTTGAAAGAAACAAATTGGCCATCAAAATCCAAGAAACCCATTTGAGGGAAGCCATGATTGATTGGCTTCCCAGTGGAAATAAGAAATTGAAGAGTGATTAAGCAGTTGAAAATGGCAATTGAGAAATGGGTTTTGTTGGATTAAAAGAGCCACTGGGAAGAACCTTAAAAAGGCAACGAATGAGACTTATCATAGTGGTGCCCACTGCCACAGTTCTTCCACGTGCTTATTTCCCATTCTCAACGTGATTTTTTCTTCATTTTTTTAAATTAAATTATTTTGGTCGGTGTTTGTTTAAATTTGTTGATGCTTTTTAGTTTTTTTAGTATAATAATAGGAAGTTGAAGGTTGGAATTTGTTTTCTCGTGATTTAGTATATTTGTATTTTTCTGTTAAAGTTAATTTAGGTTTAGCTTTAATCAAATTGGTCGGTTGTTTGATGGTTTCATTGTTTGAATTAATTTAGTTAATAGATTCAATCTTAAAAATTGGTATTTGACTCTCGATTATTTGAGAGCATTATTACTCTCTTTGTAGTGATGGCATAGAGTGTTTAGTCCCGTTAAAACTAATTCGTGGTTAAAATACCATTTTAGCCTTTTTATTTCATTTCGGTTCATAAGCTAATTTTAATTTTTAAAATTTGATGGTTCATCTTTAAACATTTAAATGTTCAATTTTTTTTCATATGTACTTTTCAAAAGTTTAAAAACGGTCCCCAAAAATTAAGGAGGAAAAAAAATAACAAAAATTGAATGTGGATATAGGAAAAAGTAATAACATAAGTTAATGGCATTAAGAGAAATGGAAAAAAACAATAAAAGTCTATGTAGAATAGATTTTAGGGATTGATTACATAATGTTGGCATTGCGTCATTCGAGAGAAGAATAGCAGTGTACTTTCGAGAGAAGAAAAGTTAATCAGATGTAGTCATGACTGAAATTCATCTAGCTCATATCCATACCAAACTGTGATACCATGTGTTAGGATAACTAATGTTGACATTGATAACACGTGGTTTCACAGTTTGGTATGGATATGAGCTAGATGGATTTAAATAGCGGTTTACTTTCGAGAGAAGAAGAGTTAATTGGATGTAGTCATGACTGAAATTCGTTATATCGGAAGCAGTGTGTACTCTCAAAAGAATAGGAGTTGATCTCGATAGATTGACTATTTGAGAAAAAGTTCAGTCTTCGTCTAAAGGGAGGCTCGATGATACTTTATTCGAGGGAATGAGTCTTGAGATACAAACAAAGTTGTCAAGCACTAGATACTTAAGGGGATGATCATAGGTAAATAAGTAATGACAATTATCTCTATTGATATGAAGTTTTTTGGATAAAACAAAAGTAAAATCATGAAAGCTAGGTTCAAAATAAATAATATCATATTAATGTACATATCAACTCAAAATTGTTGTCCTTATCAACTAAATTTTTAATAGATTGATTGAGATTTTTTGTTTTGTGAAAGAGTTGCAAATGAGCATTTACAACTCCTTAAAAACCAAAAACGAGATATTGCAACCATTCAAAATAACTATTTATTTATAATAACTCAAGTTAACTCTTAATTTTTGTAAGCCTAGTACAAAAATTTACATCCAAACCACCTATTGGTTGCAATTTTTTTACAAAAATTTATATTCAAACAAGTTATTACTACCACTTCAATTTCTAATTACTCAAAATAACTTCACATTCTAATAATTCAAAACAACTTTTCATTCTACCCACTTAAAATAAGGAGGTTGCAACTCATCTAAACACCCCTTAGACAAGTATTGGAAGTTACATTGATGGAGAATATTTAAAAGCTTCCAAGTCCAAACAAAAATAAATACAAAAGCCAAAAAATAGGGGATTGCGTATAATTCGGAAATGGACAACATATCATCATTTAAAACGAGGGAAAATAGTATATAACAGTAGAAAGGAGGGGAAAAGAATAATTCTAAAAAAGGAAACCAAATAGATCATTTAATCTAATATATTTTGAAAAAGAAAAATTACATTAACATAAAAAACAATTGCCCATTGATCTCATAATATAAATAATAAAATTTTACAATCAACTTGACAAAGCTGTCAGTTTTCACAAACTTTCCTTTCATCCTCATCAAGTTGAATTCTACCTTTAATCATCACTTGCAATTTTTATGAACAAAAAAGTTGCAATTTTTGTAATTCCTGCTAAATCAAACTACTATTTTATTTTAATTAAATAAAATCAGAAACTCAGTATAAATTTATTAATTAAAAAAATCGTTGATGTTCTACCAATTTTGCACAAAATATAAATTTAATAAAAGGAAAACTTGTCTACTCACAAACAAATAGGTAGTTCATACTTAATGCATACGTGACATGATGTGAGTCACACAATTTTATTTTTTATACATAAATTAACTTTTGATTAAAAATTATGTGGCTCACATCATGCCACATATGCATAAAATAAAAGATTGTCAAATAAGATCTTAGAAACTAAATTGACACAAACTTAAAAGTTGAGGAATTGCCAACATAAACAATATCATGAATGCACATCACCTAAAGGTTATAGGGGTTGTTTGTTTGTCATATTTATGCAAGATTTAGTTGGAGGATTTACAAGTTCTTCTTTGAAAATCTACATCTAAACGAATTTTTACTAACTCTTCCTCTTTTTTACTTTTAAAAATAATTCTCATTTCTAACCGTTCATTTCCAATCATTCATTTATAACTATTCAATCATTTCTAATAACTCATTTTTAATCATTTATTTCAAATGAATCAAAATAACTCATTTTTAATTCTTAATTTTTTAACTACTCAAGATAAAATTTCATTTTAAATCTACATTCAAACAAGGTTTTGACTTTAACTCCTCTATACAAAAACTACATCCAAACAAATTGTTTATTACAACTTTTAATTTTTAACTACTCAAAATAACTCTTCAATATAACTCTTTAATCTAAATCCTCACTAAATATGGACAAACACCCATAAGTTTGATTACTCTCACCCCAATTATTTTTAACTAAAAATAATAATAATGAAACATTTTAGATATTAAAAAAATTATTATGTTTCCCCTTTTTTTTTAACGGATTATATTTCCCAATGTATATAAATTAGTCCATTGATTCTCTTCTTTGTTGGAACTTTGATGAATCGCCCTCAAAACCATTGACAAGGTGATAATTTCTTTATCAAATCTTCTTTTTACAGTTCATCGTAAGTTCAACTTCCTTAATGTTTCTCTTTGAATGTAAAATTCGGAGGATTTTGGTTTATCGATGAAATTTTAGAATTATTTCTGATAGAAATCGAGTGTTGATTTCTGTTTATGATTCTTGAAATCTGGAGTTCTTGTAGTTAATAATTTTGTTGCTCTGAGTATTCTAGGTTTGATAGTTCTTGTTTCCTGGTTCGATGTTTTTATGATGTTCAATTTGATAAAAATCGACTGTGATTATTCTTGGTGTAGACATTATTTATGCTGCATTTGGATTTTGATCTATTTGGGACAAAATTTTGTAATGAACTGCAAAATCTTTTTTTCTTTAAGTTCTAAATGCTCTAATTCACGTTCTGTTATGTCTGTTATTATTTTCTTTGTTCATTTGACTATGAAAAAGAGGGGGAAGTCGTTCAAATATACGGTAAGGCTTAAGGAAAGTGTTTTAAATACTTCAGAAGAAAAAAAACATGGACGGGATTCGAAAGAAACATAGCAAGGATGTGAAAACAGTCGAGCAAGAGGTTGAGTCGATCGATTGGATCTCGGGGTTGCCCGAATATGTTATTCATCATATCTTTTCGTTCATTCGTTCTCCGAAAGAGGTTGCTAGAACCAGTATCCTGTCAAAGAAGTGGAGAGATACATGGAAGTCCTTCGCCATACTAGTATTTGATGAAGAAAGCTTTCTCAGGACAGAAGTCCATATTTGTAGTAATGAGCGAAAGCAGAAGTTTGTTGACTTCATTGATGACTCATTTCTAACCTACATTGTCCAGAAATGGCTTATTTACAAGCTAGTGTTACGCATAAACCCAACGCTCCTCCCGTATGTGAACCGGTGGATTCGCATGGCTCGGGCACAGGGTTTAAGTGATCTAGATATCCATGTCAAGACCAATCCGCCGGCCTTAATGACTAATTGTTTTAACTATCCGCCACTGTTTTTGCGTTCTGCCTCGGCTCTAACTGCTCTGAGATTGCAAGGTATGAACTGGTCAAATTTTCAGGCTTTAAAGTTCAGTAATTTGCAAAAGCTGCATCTCATTGGACTACATGTAGATCAGCAGATAATTCAGGAATTGGTTTCTATCAGTCCTTTGATTATGGATTTGGGAATTGTAAAGTGTCATGGATTTCAAGCTCTGACGATTTCAGGTTTTCTAAAGCTTGAAAGGGTTGCCTTGTATAGATGTCATGGTTTAACAAATATTGAGCTCCAAGTTCCTAGTCTGCAAACATTTTGGTATTGTGCAAATATTCATTCAGCCTGTAAACTTAACATGGAGTCATGCATATCCTTGAAGAATTTGAGATTAGAGGACCCATTTATGACACATGCTTTCCTTAATAAGCTACTTCTCAGCTTTCCAGTCCTTGAAGAATTGGATGTTATCAATTGCCACAAGTTTATAAATATTGAGATACCAAATGTCGAGCTTCGTTGTCTAGCCTTGAGAAACTGTAATAATCTGAAACTTGTTGATATTGGTTCTGTAAATCCTTGTTCATTTGTCTGTGAAGGGAGGAAGATGGCTTATTTGTGCGGTCGGTTGTATGTAAGGGAGGCAAAATTTTCTGTTTCAACAAAGGAAGATGATGTAAATGATATTCCATCACGAAATGAAGCCTTCTATAATTTTCTATGGCATTGTCGTCAAGGTTTTAAAATCATTGTGTTTTTTGATAAGGTAATAATGCCTGCCTGTTTTTTTTTTCATATTTGTTCTTGTTGAGATTTTGGCGTGGTTGTCTCACATTGGAAAAATTTTGGTACAATATTAGAAAAGGTTGGCTTTGGATTTTAAGTATCTCAATTAGAAATACTTTTTAAGTTTTCTGTACTAATTAAATTCCTTTTTATATACACTTTTAGGAGGAGAGTGGAACAAAGAGTTTGAGTGGTATAAGCTTTGAGGAGAGTTTGTAGGTAATTGGGGTCGGGAAGGGAATTATGTATGATTGTAATAATTTTTCACATAGTATAAGGTCTATGATTTTTCTTCAATTTGAAAATTTGTCCACTGAAATTCTTGTGTTTTCTTTAATTTCTTTGCAATTTTTTGCTTCCTCTTTAACGCATCTTCTGCTTCCTCTTTCTTGCATATGATTGTGAATCAAGAATATCATAATTCACGATGAGAACAAAAACTTCTTCTTTCCTTCTTTCCTTGATGTCAAGTATCATATAATCAAATCATCTACGAACGCGAAAGATTTATTAAACCGTTTGTTGACGACATGTCACCCGGAGAGGATAGTAGTAGCATCGTCTCCTAGCAGCGATGTTCAGAAGGTAAATCCTTTCACATTAGACAAGCACATGTGAGTTAGCTTGGTTCAACTCTTACACAGCACTTTCGGCATCAAACACTTGACAAACTACGGTTGAAATGTAGGCGTTGCACGAAATAAAAAGATGCGAGCAACCAAGCTGCTGCAGATACAACAGTTCAAACCGATGCTGGCGCCATTTTTTGAAGGACGCCAAGATTGTAGACCTTGAAGAAACTGAACGCGAGCCTAACTGGTTTCGTGGTATGAATTTTAGATGTAGTGTAGACCAAATAACTAGTATGCGGCTACATTGGGAGCCTTCTGTGCATTTAGGGTAAAGTGCATGTTTTTTATGTATCACAAATAGAATGACAGTGATCAATGTGATCAAGGGCTATGAAGAAATGTCAAATTCATGTTTTTTTTTTATTTTTCAATGCAAGGAATGAAGAAATGTCAAGTTCTAGACCCCTTTTTTTTAATGCAAGGAATGAAGAAATGTGTGGGCTGAGGCTGTGTGCCTCCTTTCCATTGAGAATGTTTTTTTTTTTTTTTTGAAAAGTTCCTTTAAGAATGTTATTTTAGTATTTTGTAGGTTAATTACCACTATAGTCCTTTAAGTTTTAGGTGGTGTTTGTTTGTTGAATTTATGGAGGATTTAAAACTAGCATTTACTAATTACTCTTCAATAAATTATATCCAAATGACTTGTTGTAACTACTCAAAATAACTCCTCATTTTTACTACTAAAAATAACTTCTCATTTCTTACCACTCATTTTTAATCATTCATTTCTAACTACTCAAAATAACCCTTCATTTCTAACTATTCATTTTTAATCATTAATTTCTAATTATTCAAAATAACTCATTTTTAATCATTTTCTTTTCACTACTCAAAATAACTACTCATTTTAAATTCACATCTAAACAAGTTATTGTCTTTAATTCTTCTATGAGAAAATCAAATCCAAACAAGTTTATAGCAGCAACTCTCAATTTTTAATTAACAAGTTCTAAATTTTGACTTTTGGGTATATAAATATGTTAAATAATTCTTTGAACTTTTAATTTTGTGTCTAATAAATCTCTAACATATTTCGTATTAATTACTTATTTGACACATTTGAAAGTTTGGACAGCAAAAAGTTCAACGAGTAACTAGAAACTTTCTAAAATGTAGGCGTTTAAAAAACTTTAGGAATATTTTATATAATTTAACCTCTTAAATACCCTACTATTCTTTACAAATTACAACTATTTTTATGGTTTATAAATATATTACACATCCAAATACTGAAAAAAAAATTAAATAAAATTCCACTTTTCAGGGAATTCATTCATTTCTAAATTTATGTTTCTAGATCATTAATAAAATGAAAGTCAAATTACTTGCATCCCTACCGAGCATCACATGAAAATCAACTTGAAAATTGTGCACTTCTTTGTCTATTCGTTCTTTCTTTGATCGCCAAGATAAGCGTAATAAAGAAAACTAAGGTACTAAAAAAGAAAAAAAAAAAAAAAAAAAAAAAATGAAACAAAGAAACCATCACCCATTTGCAAGCTCCTTCCACAGAACCAAACTATGATGAAACCTGAAGTCGTCAAACTCGAGAATTAACTGAAAAATGTGGTAACTTGTAGCTCATTCTCATAAGTATGAGATAGCCATCATGGTTCACCCCTTGACTAATTTCGCAAAATCTAATTTTATAACATTTGGTTGTCAAAGAAACTTATAAGAAATCAATTCTTTCGTAGGTGATTATCATGTATTGGAAGGATTATTCTTAACCACTTTATCATTGCACCCATCCACTTAGTAACTCTAATATTATTATTTTTTGGATAAGAAATAATTTCATTGACGTATAAAATTTCAAAAGAAATAAGATCCCGAGAAAGAAGATTAGAAAAGATCTCTCGAATAAGAAATAATTTCTCGAATAAGGAGGGTAGCAAAACTATAATGATGAAAAAGGAGGAAAGCTTACCAAGATATAACCAAAACAACAAAAATTATCAAGGAGCATTTAAAAAGGGACAGCCTTATCTTGGAAAACTATGCATGAAGTTAGCCAATGGATAAGATTAGAATAACCTTTTCTCTTCCTACAAAGAAGACAAGATAAGAATAACCTTTCTCTTTCTAACATCCTCCAAAACTCCAATGTGGATTTCTCATGTATTCAACTATGTATTGTATAACTAAGACATGTTTTTAATTAGTTAGCTGAGTTAGGTTGATTAATTTACAGTCATCTTATATCAATCGAAACAGGTTTCTAAAATTCAGATATCATGAACTTTTAAGAATCACTAATTCATTAACTAATTATAAAACTATCTAAATTAGACAACGCGCCTTGAACTAGAACTTTCGAGTGCTAAGCTGACAATACATAATACAAACTTTCGAACCCTAGACTCGGTGGTGTTTAGAAAGGTGTGGGATGAGGCACAGCAAGGGCACCTGGGTTCAATAAACTGACATGGTTGACATTGCCAATTAAACAGAACACTTACTTTCCTTTACAAGTAAAGTAACCTCAGTGAAAGGAAAAGAATGTGCAATTGCAAAAAGAGAGGACTATGGGTTTAACAAAGTTATAGAGAATGTTACAGAAAAGATAATTGGCAATAAGGGTAATTGTAAGAATTTGGGTATATTTAGCCATGACCAATTAGAAGCATAAAAAAAAACCATCCAATCCGAATGAACTCAATAAAAATCACGTTTCCAATCTTAAAAAATACTCTCATCTCCCTTTCTCTCTCTCTCAAAAATTCCAGAACTCCAACAAAATCCTTTTTTTTCTTTTTTGGTTTGACATGTTGGGTGAGGGATTCAAACCTCTAATCTCTTGGTCAATAACATTGGCTTAACTAGTTGAGGCATTGCTAAGTTTTGCATAATCCAACAAAGTTGAAAGCATAGTTTTTATGCCAACCTTCACCTTCCAAAAAACAGCTTGAAATACTCAATTGGCATAAGTGCACCTCATAACTTTTTTTATCATGGGTTCAAATCTCCCTTCCTAAGTTCTTCACATGGTTGTTAAATAAATAAATAAATGTCTTCTACTCAAGGACGTATGGCCAAAAAGTAATTTCATGAAAACTATATGTTTTTTCCAGAACACAACTCAAAAAGGTATGAGATAAAACATGAAGGGAAATATTATTTTTGAAAAGGCATCAGTTGTAATAAGCAAAGCAGTATGCACTAAGCATATCATATAACAAGTGCTTCAAATTTATACATATTATGAGTTCTATCAATATAAGTCAGTAAGGAAAAACATAGATTTTACAAATGGCAGAGACATGATAGTAGGATACCATTCTAATTTAAAATTGTTTATCCTCTGGCCTTAAGCTCAGCAAGCCGCCTCGACAAGTCATCCTCGTCGACTTTCTCGGTCTCCCGGGCCGGCACAGCATGACCAGCAGGCTGTGGAAGACCCACAGAAACCTCCAATCCATAGTCATCAGCCACCTGTTGCATCAAACTATTAACCTCTCCTTCCGGAGTCGACAAAGAAGTCGAACCCGCCATCGCATTCTCCATAAACTCAGCTTGAACCTCCATATTCACAAACTGCTTCTCAAATTGATCCATAGTCTCCGACATCTTCTGCAGATTCCCAGTCGCCAAAGTACTTTCCAATGATTTCACGATCGAGCCCATCGACTTGTTTATAACCGACATCTTCGCCTGCGTATCGAGCCGAGCCACCACGGCATCGAGCCGCGAAGCGAGTCGGAGATAGTTCATCTGCTCCGTGCGCTTCCGGATCGCGTTCTCGGCGTAAATTCGAGCACCATCCATGTTTCCCTTCTCCATAGCCTTCTTGATCTTGAGCTTCTCGGATTTCTCCTCCTTTTCGCACTTTCTCGATTGGCGTTGCAGCGATTTTGCTGTGAATTTCAATTCCATAATCTGGTTCATCAATTTCTCTGTGTTACCCATGATCGCAACAGAAATTTTCTGAGGAAAAAGAAATTAGATACAGAGAATTTCAATTGGAAATTCTAGGGTTTGGAGAATGAAAACGAACATATGGAATTTGACGATGAAAACGTGTGGGGCTTAGTTTTAATAATATTCCATAGTTTTTCCAATTCTTAATTGAAACGGATAAACTAAAACTTTTCATAGGTACAAGTTTAATTAAGAATTCTTTTTTTTTTTTTTAATAATATTCCATAATTTTACAATCCCTATGAAAAATTTTATTTTATCCATTTCAAATTTTATCAATAATTTTGAAATTTGTTTCAAAAAATGAACCATAAAGTATTTTTATATAAAATAAAAGAATAGAAATTGACGTACTTTATGTGTTTGTCTAACCATATAAAAAATTAAATCTGTATTTATCCGCTAACACAAATATAACTTTAATATATAAAATATAATTCAGTAACAAAAAAGCGTTATGGATAAAATAAATCGTTTTCACCATTTACTTTATTTCATAAGATAATGTAATCAATTTATTAACTATCATATTTGAATAGAAATTTTTTTTAGTGTGTTCCTAACTAAATGGTAAGTACTTTTTTCTTTTTTTGAGATCAAATGGTAAATACTTTTAAACTAAGATTTGTGGTACTCAACTTAATTTGAACTATAAAAAAACTAAAAACAAAAGCAAATCAAAAGTTTAAAGCTAAAAACAAAATCAAAAGTTAGAGCATTGAAACTTACCCAATTTCATGGGTATTTTGATAATATACAGTTTTCTTATCTAATTAACATAAATATAGTGTCGAATAATTTTAAGCATTCTTTTTCTTTTTTTATAAATAAAATCATTTTAAACTTTTTTTTTTTTTTGTACAAATTGAAATCATTTTAAATATTCAAATATTATTTAATCTCTTCCTATTCTATTTTAACTTTCTATTTGTTAGGATCCATCATCGGTCTTTTATAAGTCTTTTTTTTTCTCTTTTTCATAAACGAAGCAAAATTCATTCATATATGAAATATAATGAACTTAGAAAAATTCTAAAGGTGAACACATAAATTTAAAAACCATCATTTAGTAATTATCTTAGTGATCAGGAGAATTTTGTTAAACTAAAAAGTAATGATCATCGTGTATGTCTTTTTATACCCACACAATTAATGAAAAAGAATCAAATCTAAGGTTGTGTTAAGAGGATGAGTTATTTATAAATAGTTGACTATTTTAAATCGTGAATTATTATAAACTTTTAGCCCGTACGTTATTATAATATGAATTATGATAAACAATGTTTGGAATGCAAGTTATATTATGAAAATGGAACAACAATCAAAGAGGAAAAAAATAGAAAATATGAGAAAAAACACGATTTACATGTTTCACTAAATATGTGTTAGCTACTCCCATGAATAAAGGAGATAACGATTTTATTAAGAAAAACACAAATACAAAATGTCGATCAAGATGGACTAGGGTTAACTTTCAAAAAACTTTATTATAAAATGTTGCCAAATGCATTCAAATTCATATATAAAAACATAAACTCAATTACATATTTTATCTAGGTTTCGGGGGCGTCGCTCCAAAATCTCGATTCGTTGAGCTGGCAGCAAGACCCCGACTAAATAATCGTAGGATATTATAGTTCAAGACATATCTCAACAGGTTATTATAACAAAAAGATGAAATAATTAATCTCAATCGAAAGCATGAACTATGTGAAACGACGACAAAGATTATGTGAAACACTCGCTTAAGTTTAGACCAGCCCACCAATTATTATAAGCGGTAGGACCAAACATAGGTTATGTTATAATAACCAACCTCATTTACCGAAACAATTCTAATTTAAAAGTAGATAAAGTCCTTGAAAACTTTTCTATTTCTTTCCCACCACAAAAACCATAAGAAAAAAGAACATTGATTAAAAGCAAGCTATTTAGTTTTTTTTGTACCCTTGAAATGATACCGTGTAAATATCAAAAGTTAATATCACCAAAGATCAAGAAGCATCAAAGAATAGTTTGCTTACATTCTTTTTTAGTAAGTGATAAAAACTGAACCTAAAATTTAATTGTCTTCACCATTCTCGCTTTCACCATCTCGGCTTTCGCCATTCTCACTTTCGCCATCTTCGCTTTCGCCATTTTCGCTTTCGCCATTTTCGCTTTCGCCATCTTCGCTTTCGCCATCATCGCTTTCGCCATCATCTAATAACAAATTTGGGTAATTGAGTGGATCAATGATTACCGGAACATATATAACCTGCAAAAAAACAACCCAAAATAAAATGATGTTTTAAGCAAATGAGTACTAGGGAAAAAAAAAAAAAAAAAAACAGAGGAGCTCACCTCGATCCAAGATGCGGCAATCAACGGACCCATTACAACGCCGCTAACGACACTGGAATCATTCATAATGAACTCGAGCCACAAATTGATCGAACCCGTCACTCTATCAATGTGTCCATGCAATTTCTTTATTTCAAATCGACCCTGTTTTCAAAATCATAACTAAAATGAGGCTTAAAAAACTTCAGTTAGACTAGACAACCCAAATTCTAAAGTTAATTTAAAATTTCCATATAATTTTTTGCTATCAAATTGGTAAGAGTTGCGGTGGGGTTACCTCGTACGAAACGCGGCCTGTCGTCCCCAAGAGCATTACGCTCGAAATTAAACCTGTGCCGCTAAGAATGGTGACTGGGAGGGAATTCTCGTGAGAGATAGACAGAAATCGTTTCACGATGTTTTCCCCCTGCGAAATATCGACTGCAACCAACTTGACGCCGGAAGTTGACAGGGTGGTATTTTCTACAACTCTGTCATTGTCGCCGCTGCCGCCTCTTGCCGGTATGGACAGTGCAGTGGTTAGATTTTCAGCTTGAACCGTTTCCTTTTTAAACATCAGCCTCACTCTGTTTTTGTATTTGATTTGGTTGTTAACCAAATCCATGAAGTAAAAGGACGGGCGAAACAGGGGGTTAGACGAGACAGAATCACGGAAGTTTGGAGCTACAAATGGTGGTTGAAACAGGCGATTGGGAGAGAAAGAATGGCGAGTTAGAAATCCCAGAAATGGTGGTCGAAACAGGGGATTGGGAGAGAAATAATGGCGAGTTACAGGTCGGGGATTGGAGGATAAAGAACGGCGAAAGTGTAGGGTTATAATGTGAATGGGAGTGTTTGAAAAGCTTCTTTCCCCCTCCAATGGCTTCTTCATCTTCCTTGCATCCATTTCTTCGGACACTGTAATTTGGGCAATTCATTGTTTTGGATTTGGATTTATAAACGCACGATCATAAAGCAAATTTCAGTGGTAGAGTGTTTTAACGTGATTTCATGTATTTAACAAATTTTAATCATTCTTTTTTAGTGCAATTTGAGGTAGGGGGGCCACAAAACTTTAGAGGTGAAAATTTCCATCATTTATAACAAACTAACAAAAGCATAATTACAGATTTCAAAAAATATATATATATAATAATTACATGTTAATAAATAAGTAATTTATTCTCCTTTTTTTTTGTTTGGAAACAATTTATTCTCCATTTAAATTTTAAAAAAGAAGTTGTACTTTAATGGATATACATATTAAAATAATTTGATCATAGAAATTAGTATTAGAATCATAAATCAATTTTCCTACGTGAGTAGAGTTCATTTTGTATGACCTACTAATTATGAAGTTATAGATTCAATCTTCTCTTCCTCCAATATATTTATTCAAAAAAAAAATTGTAAATCAATTTTAGTGTAACCTTTTTAAAAGTTTTTTTTTTTTCAAAAAAACAAATACTATATGCTTATGATGTTTGCAAGTAACAGGTCATATTGAATTTACTTTTTAAAAAATCTCATAAGCTTTTAATAGATTATTTTATTTATTTATTTTCTTCTGAAAAGTAGATTATAATGAATACAAAGTGAAAATTTGAGGAAGGGGACACAAACTTATAGATAAAATTTTCAATCATTTATAAATAACTAACAAAAGCATACTTAAAAAAAAAAAAAAATTTAAAAAAAAATCCTTAGTAATATAAGAAAACATACAAACCATCTCCCAAATAATTGGGAGCAAATATAGAACAAACTACAAGGGAACTCACTAATTAAGAAAATTTCAATCCACTACTTAGAACCAAAATCGACAATTACAAGAACAATCAAAATTGAAGAAAATTCTACGAGGATCAACATAACCTTGTGAATTGATCTTTTTATACTTGAGATTGAAAGAAATCATTATAAAATGCCAACTAAAAAATTCTAACACTTCAATGGTTGAGTTTTGAAGAACTATAGAAGTTAAACCAAATGATATAAGTCATATTGGCGTACATGTAGTCATCATGACAAAAGAAGAGAGCTATAAAACTGTAGATGAGTGAAGACACCTTCGAAGATATAACTCGTTCAACCTTATAGTAGAGAATCCTTTTTCAATCAACTCTTTCTCACAAAAGACATGACGAAAACCAAGCTTTACTACAAAGACATGCAAACCAACTTCAAAAATTTGCACATGCCGAACAACAAACTTGCCTTTATTAAATGACTCCAAAATGGGAAATGGAAGTGTATCCACTTCTTTGTGAAAATGAAGTGTCCAAGCATTCCCCTTCGCTCGAACACTCCAGACACAATGACTTAGACAAAATGACTTATTGCGAATGATGCCCCAGACTTTCACGAAGCACCACATCAAACATGGTTGTGTAGTCACCAACACTAACAAAAAGCATACTTACATGTTAATAAATAAGTTATCTATTTTCAATTTAAATTTTAGAAAAGAAGTTGTACTTTAAAGAATTTCCATATGAAAATAATTTGGTCATAGAAATTAGTATTAGAATAGTAAATCAATTTTAGTATAAGCTTTTTAAAAGTATTTTTTTTCAAAAAAAAAAAAAAAATCTTATATGCTTTTAATGTTTGCAAGTAACCGGTCATATTGAATTTCCTTTAAAAAAAAAAAAAAATCTCACAAGCTTTTAATAGATCATTAGTCTTTTTGGTATAGATTGATACAAAATGGTAAAAAAATAACATTTGAGCTGAATGTTTTAATAAATTTTTTTATAAAAAAATGACTAAATTATTTAATGATGATTTTTTTTTTATTCAACAATGCTTAAAGGTAGGGAATTCAATCATATAATCTATTAATTATTAGATTAAACACGACCTTACAAGAATTAGGTTTTGGTTGATAATGATGAATTTGTTTATTAATCCAATGGAAATAGGTGTATAACATAATATCATTCAAATGAGTAGATTTTACATTAGACTGTGAATTGTAATCTAAAATTAATATGATTAAAGTTAGTACAATATATTAGATTATTTAAGGTTTATAATTATGAAATGGATTAGCAATTGGACTTGCAGAATCTGTTACAGTTGGTTTGGATCTTATCAGTAATATTGTTAGTGTTATACAATTCATCTCTATCAAAATTATTGAATATTTTATTTTTAGAACTTATGTTGTAACAACCTTCACAACGTCCAACCCACGTGGGGTGAATCCATCCGCGTTATACGTCCAACAAAATTAGGATAATCTCGTTTAAATTATTGTCGACACAAAATAAATGTTTATCAAAATCAAGATAACAATGAGTGATTAGGTCGATTAATTCCTTTTCAAAAAAAAAAAAAAAAATGTAGAAAGACTCTAATACCAATTGTTGAGCCAAGTGATATTAGAGACACAAGTGATAACTCTCAAGAATTGAGAGTTAGAGTATATAAAAAGAATATATTTTCATAAGAATTTTCTAATATTTAATTAAATTAATATTGAATTTCGCCTCATCATACCAATTATTATGCTTCAGTGAAACATTATGATGCATTTTAGAGGTTCACAAATTTATAAGTGTTAAAAAGAATTGATTCTTTCTAGGTTTGTCTACAGCATTCCTGATGAGCGAAGCAAAATTCACGCAAGAAGGCTTGAGCAAGCAAAAGTCAGCCCAGCGAACACGCCTTGAAAATATCCCACACTGCAGCGTAACATGAAAAATCGCTAAGGTTTTCGTTAGGCGAAATTGATTCTAGCGAAAGAACATGCTTGGGAAGTTAGCGAAATCAAGGATGCTCTGACACAGCCGACAATACGGATCGTGGAGCAGAAATGTCAGAGCACGGTAGCTTTCGGCTGAGCGGCGATCGTAGAGTAGGCTTTAGACAGTGTTAGGACCGCGGAGCAGACCTTGTCGTTTGGAGCTAAAGTATAAATAGCTGTCCTTGTCCTTCATTTGAGTCGGTCACCCATTTTGGGTCGTCACACATTCTTGGGGTCGATCCTCTGTCTTGAGAACACCGTCGAGTTAAATTCCGATCAAATTTCCTTAGTTTTAGCCGTAGCTTAGTTGTTTTTCCCATTTCTAGTTGTTTAATAGTTTAGCTTAAGCATAGTCGTAGTTAGAGGAGTTGCAGAGATTTCGCTGGAGCAGAGTCAGAGTTGTTGTCTTTACGATTTCGACCAGGCTTCTTCTTATCTTTGTTTCCCCTTTTATTGTTTTTGTTTATTTTCGCCTTAGCATTAGTTTGTAGCAAACATTGTTATTTGATGTTTTTAATGAAGATGAACTTTTGTTTATTTTCGCCTTAGCATTAGTTTGTAGCAAACGTTGTTATTTGATGTTTTTAATGAAGATGAACTTTTGTTTTTACATTGCTTTTAAATTTAATTATCGTTACGAGTAGCTAAGTTTGTCATTTGAAGGAAGTAGGCAAGTAGGAGAAGTTCGCCTAAGCAAAGCTGTAGCGAGATGTCAAACTATTATGCATGCTGCATTAACTCAAAATACATTCTGTCTGATCCACTCGAGAGAATAGAAATAGAGCAAACCTGCATGTATAACATTAGATCTGCTAAGCTTTACTGGCTAATTAACAAACACTTTAGAGATAAGGTTCGCCTAGTGCTGTTTGTGTAATTTTAGCGTTGTTTAAATTCGAGAGAACCGTAGTAAGAGCTCGAGAGAGCCAAGGAGAAGTCGTTAGTAGTTCGCTTCTCAGCTTAACGTCATTTCGCCTAAGCAAAACTCTCTGAAAAGTCTTATTCTCTTCCGATGCATTTTACTCTAGTTTCATTCACATTACTTTTATTTCGCTTAGTTTAGGTCACTATAACAATTTATGACATTAATCACTAATTTCTGTGGAAATGATTTTTACTTACATTAAAACTTAAACTTACTAGAGCAGGACTATGTATACTTACACACTCTTGGGGAACCACACACATTTTTCTTAATAATAGAGATTTCGCTTTAGCGAAATCCAAGTTGCCACATCATCATTCTCTTTAATTATTATTTCTCTAATTTGTGTGTTAGATAATTCAGCAACAACAAGCAAAAACAAAAAAGATATAGCAAAGGAGATAGTGAAGGCACATGAAATATTTAGGGTGGTTCATCCAAAATTTAACTAAAAACAAAATGGTTATTAAGGACTTCAATTATTTTTTATTTTAAATAAATTTTAAGGACAAGTATCAAGGAAACTATTCATTTGGGAAAAGAGATATTTTAACCACATGGGATATAAAATAAATTTTGGGTGTTGAAATCAAAGAATCTTTCCCAAATAATATACGTGGTTGGTGAACAAAAAACATGTATAGAAATTCCTCTAGATCATACTCATGTTCAACTGTATTTCTATCAAACAGTGAAACCACAAGTCACCGTCTCTTTCAATTATACCTCATAGCATTTATTTTATAGAAAATGTACACAAATGAAATAATTAATTAAAACTAATGTAGATTCAATGCTTGCCACTCAAGTTAATATACGTAAAAGCTTGATAGTGCAAAGCCTAGTAATTAAATAAATAATATCCAAATAATAAATAGGTTAAATAAATTTGTAAGGAAAATAATATAAACTAAACTAAAGAAGAAAAAAAAATTTTAATTTTAAAATATGAAATAGAAATTAATAAGACTAGAAGAAATGATGGGGATGCTAGGGCAAATTTGGTAAATAGATTCTGCACAAAGGACAAGATTTGGAATAGGTATGCCAAGCAAGAATACATGATTTATGATAGGCATGTTTGCATGGAAGGATCGTTACGGCGTCGATGTTTTGACAATTGAATATTTGATCCAAACAGATACTGCAATCCCCCAAATCATGGTCATTATTATCATCCTCACCTTCTTCTTCATTCTTTTCCAACTTGTCCATTGGTAGCAAGATAGTTTCCTCGCTGCCATGGATAGAGAGCACGGCATCGAAGTCAAGTTCTGTGTTTTCTTGGGTAAAGTATTGGAGGATCAAGGAAACGACATGTGAGGCGATGAGCTCAGAAGCGGAGGCAGTAATGTAGAGTGAGTATAGCCAGTCCTCGATTAAGTCTTCGAAGGTCTTTAGGTCTTCGTTGAGTTTGTGAACAGGGAGGGTATAACTGTTAGTATCATAGCCGACGGCGTACGGTGCATTTACGTAAAGGATTCTGTTTGAAACTCCAATAAACAGTTTGACGAAAATGTACGACGATCTTGATACTTCACCACCAACAACTTTATCTGTCAATTGTACTTCAGCAACATGTCGTCTAGTTGTCTTGCCCTTCACGTTTATCTTATACTCAGTCGACGTCTTTATTAAAGCTTTGTAATCACCCATGATAGTGATTTATTTGGATATCAAGCACGGAAGAGAGTTTGAAGCTTTTTTATATTTTTAAGAGAAGAATTTGGATACAGTCAGGACTCACATGAATGACATTATGGCAGTGTGCAACATGATTGTACCCAAATTTTTCTATGTTTTTAATTATCTCAAGGGATCAACGCCAGCTTTTTCGTCAACCAAATCTTGGATTCTGATTTGAGTTATATATACTATTTTTGGTTAAAATGTCTAATTATTTACGATATCTTATGTATTTGAAAGTTTTAAATTCCATAAGATCTTTTTTTCGAATCAATTTTTTTTTTCATTTTGGAAATTAGAATTTGAATCTAGAAATTTCAAATTAGGAAATCAATCTCCAAATTTATCTATAAATACTTGATATTTTCTATGGATGACTCTCCCCCCTCTACTATTGCTTTTATTTTTTCGGCGTAGCCGATCTCCTCTGTCCCTGCAGTTTTTTTTATTAAATTATTATAATTCATGTTTAGAAATAAACTCGTAAATTCAAATAGATGGTATCCACAATCTATTAGCTTTCACATCATTACCAATTAATGTTACTAAAGAAAAAAATATTTATAATTTTTGAAATAGATAAAAGTAAATTATTATTATTATTATTATTATTTTTTAAAGATTAGCCTAAATAATCCGTTTAAGAAAAATAATTATATTTATGGTCAAAATAAAAATTATTAGCATTCGTATTTTATCGTTTTTATTTTAATTAAATACAATATTTTTAAATACCAACTTTTCCCTAATATAAAATTTTTAATTACAATATTTTTAACTATCGCTATAAAATCTTTATATTTTCTTCTATTTTTTTTCCGATTCTATAAAACCACATTCCTAACATTCCTATTTTAGTGGCTTTCATCGTGGTTGTTATTTTTCTTTTTCCTATTTGAGGGGCTTCCCAATTTGGTGGTTTTTTTTCGATTTTTTTTTTTTTTTTAACATAGGAAAACATTTTTAATATGAGGGTTATTTTTAATTTTCCTATTTGGTGACTATTATTTTTTCGAAAAATAAAACATTAGATGTTCTCATTCAAAGAGAGAACGTCTCCCCCCAAAACTTCTGGCATGAAAGTATATTATTTAAAAAGAAATATTGAGGTCAAGCTAATCCACTTATGTGATTCAATATGAATTACATTATATTTTTATTTATTTTATTCTTTTATGTTTTGGATTTAAAATGAAATAGAATATGGTCCATATTCAACTACATAGGTGGACATTTAATTTATAAATCATATTCGGACATGACTTAAATATTCTTCTTATTTAAAATGGATTGAATATATATGTATTTGACCACATATGTATTAAGTGTATCTCTAAACAATATTAGATATTTTCGTGACCATATTTATTATTATTGTTTTTTTTTAGAATATTTCCGTAACCATATTAAAATTATATTATTGAAATTAGATTCATGCATTATTATTTAAACTGTATTGCAAATATTCATGTTTTATTTAATATCTTATGATACCATAAAAATATCGATTTAATATATTTGTACCAATATTATATTGTATTTATATTGCTCCAAATATTCAAGTACGTTTTTTTTTTAATAAATATTCAAGTACGTTTTTTAGTACTTTCTAAAAAACTAGTGTGATACAAATTCCTAACGATACATTAGTATAAATACTATTTACATACATCTATATTAATTGTTTAACATTTGAATAAACATTAATTGGTTAAATAGTACGTATTACATAAATATAGTTTTCAAACAATCGTTAGAAAGTTCAATATAACGTCTTTAATAATACTCATTATCAATACTTCCAAATAAATGCAATACACAACTAATTTTTGTTCTATTTGATGAAAGATGCTTAGAAACAATCCTTAAAATACCTAGATACAACATAAAAAATATGTACATGTCATTTACGTTGTTTTTAAAAATAAATTGTCGTACATTGGCTTTGATTTCAATATGATCGTAATTATTTAAAAAAAAACGTAGTTATTGCTCGAATCGGCAACATAACTAAGTCAACTTCGGCAACACCAGGTTATTGATAACTTTCAAGAATTGAGAGTTGAAGTAAGTAAAAAGAATATATTTTTATAAGAATTTGTTAATATTTAATTAATTTACTATGGAATTTCGCCACATCATACCAAAAGTTATGCTTTAACGAAACATCCTTTAGTTTTCTGATTATGATGCATTTTAGAGGTTCGTTGCTGCGAAATATGCTTGAATGTGTGTAAATTTGTAAGTGTTAAAAAGAATTGATAGTTTTTAGTTTGTCAGCAACATTCTTGATAAAGCGAAGCGAAATTCACACAAGAAGGAGTTCGCTCAAGCGAACGGCAGCCCACCAAGCGTGCCTTGAAGATATCCAACACAGCATCATAGCATGAAGAATTGCCAACGACTTTGCCAAAGCAAAGGTTCCAGCGAAAGAATGTGCTCGTGAAGGTAGCGAAGCCAAGGACGCTCTGACAACCGATAATACGGATCGTAGAGCAGAAATGTCAGAATAAAACAGCCTTTTGACTGAAAAGTGATTGCAGAGCAGCTTTAAACATTGTCAGGATCGTGGAGCAGGCTTTGTCGCTTGGAGTTGGTGTATAAATAAAGGCATTCTCCTTCAGATCAAAATATCACCCAATTCTGGGTCAATCTCCGTCGAGCTAAATTCCGATCAACCTTCCTTAGTTTAGCGGTAGTTTAGTTGTTTTTTCCGCATTTCCAGTTGTTTAGTAGTTTAGCTTTAGCATAGTTGCAGTTAGCCGGAGTTACAGAGACTTCGTCGGAGCCAAATCAGAATTGTTGTCTTTTCGATTCCGACCAGGCTTCTTCTAAACTTTGTTTCTCCTTTTATTGCTTCCGTTATTTCCGTCTTAGCATTATTTGTAACGAACGTTGTTATTTGGTATTTTAATGAAGATGAACTTTGGTTTTTACTTTGTTGTGCATTTTTTTATTGTTATGAGTAGCTAAGTTCGTCATTGGAAGGAAGTAGGCAAGTAGGAGAAGTTCGCCTAAACGAAGCTATAGCGAGATGTTAAACTATTATGCATGTTGTGTTAATTAGAAATACATTATGTCTGATCCATTGTGTGTATGTCTTTATTTCACTTCGAGAGAATAGAAATAGAACAAACTTGCATGTATAACATTAGGACTGATAAGCTTGCTTAGAGATAAGATTGCTTGCGAATCAAAGAACTCTTAGAGATAAGGTTCGTCTAGTGCTGTTGCGTGATTTTAGCAGTGTTTGAGTTCGAGAAATCTGAACTATGAGCTCGAGAGAGCCAACTTCTAGAGTTCGAGAGAGCCAAAGAGGAGCCATCAGTTGTTTGCGTCTTAGCTAAATGTCGTTTCGCCCAAGCGAAACTCTCCAAAAGTCTTATTCTCCTTCCAATGCATTTACATCTAATTTAAATTACATTACGTTTATTTCGCTTAGTTTAGACTCATCACAACCATTTTCACCCGTTACTTGACTCTCTTCATTTCGCTTAAGCATGTATTAATAACTAATCCCCGTGGAGATGACTTTTACTTACATTAAAACTTGCTAGAACAAAAACTGTGTATACTTGCAAAACCTTTGGGGATCAATACCACATAAATATGGTATTGTAAATATCCAATATGTAAATATCCAATATGTATTATAATACAATACCACATAAATATGTAAATTTATTGTAATGTGGGTATAATAATTAGGGGTGAAAGAAAAAAAACCGAACCGACTGAACCGAACCGATCCAATGGATCGGTTCGGTTTTTTAGAAGAGAATTGGATCACATGGTTTCAAATGATAAAAAACTGATTTTATCCTGTTCGGTTCGGTTTCACATTGAAAAACCGACAAAAAAACCGAACCGAACCAATAGTATAAATAATTTTAAAAAGAAACCCTAACTCAAAATTACCTTCTTCAATCTTCAAGTGTTTTCTCTCCCTTTTTCTCTCAAGCGCCGTTTCACACCCTTTTCCTTTTTTTTTTCATTTCTCATTACAGTTTCTTAATCCATAAGAAGCTATGTTCACCACCAAAATCGAAGCTTCCATACGTGAGATTTGGAAAGCGAAATAGTGAATCGGAGAAGAGAAGACAATTTCCTTCAATCCAAAGCTATCAAAGTTCATTTCTTTTCTCCTCCAATTTCCTGTGTTAAATTTTCATGAAATTTGAGCTTTTGTCTTTTGAGAATTACACTGAATGTTATTAATAGAGATATATTTTTGTTTCAATTGAAGTAGTGTGATATACCTAGCATTTTGGGTTTGATTTTTGTTATTGTTTTATTTTGCCTTTTATTTTCTTATGAAAGTTGGAAGAGACAGAGAAGATGGCTGGAAATTCTTAAAAAAAAAAAAAAAAAAAAACAGAGACTGAAGGGGAGAAGAACAGACAGAAGGGAAAGAAGAAAATGGGGAAAATGGGGTATTATTTTTAAGTTTTAAATGTTAAATAAAAAAAGGGAAAGAAGGAGAAGAACTTGTTTGGTCAAAGCTTACCTCCAAAATAAAGTTAAACCTTATCTCAAATCTAGTCAAAGCTTATCTCCAAAATTAAAATCATAATGAGTCTATCAAATTACCAAAAAAAATAATTAAAAATGAAAAAAGGAAGCTTATCTCTAAATTCAATTTTTTAATTCTTTTGAATCTTCTTGTTTTGTTGAATTTCTGCTTGTTTCTTGACTATTGTGGTTCTTTTAGTGTTGGGATTCAGTGTGATTTTGGTGTTGGTTTGATCTTTTTGGTTTCTATTTGGAATTGGGACGGAATTTGTGATTAGAGCAACTTTGTTCTTTGACTGATGATTTACTGTTCTTGTTTGGCTTTTTTTTTTTAAATTTCAGCTTGTTTCTTGATTATTGTGGTTCTTTTTGTTTTGGAATTGACTTTGATTTTGGTGTTGGTTTGATCTGTGGTTGATCTTTTTGGTTTCTATTTGGAAATGGAGCAGAATTTGTAGTCGGATTTGTGTTTGGAGCGGCTCCAAGTTCTACCTTTAATTTTTAAAAATTAAATTAAGCATGGTTTCAAAAAAATTTAAATAAGCATCACTTTTTTTTTCCTTTTTTTTAAGATAACATACGTTACGATACACGATTTTAATTTCGATACACGTTACGTTTTACGATTTAAAAAACTTAGTGATTTTATTTAATGTCTATTTTGTCATTCCATAGTTTTGAATTCTTAATATCAGAAGAATTTAAAGCTCATAAAGTTCATGTTTATTTATTGTTTATTCTTAATGGTCAATACTTGATTTTTATGACTTTATACTATGATCTTTTACTTTCTTTACTTATTTATAGCTAATGCTATCTTTGACTTGAAGGAATAAGATTGATATATGGTCATTTGATAATACATAGTCTAGCTTTGACCATTGTCTTTTTGTTTATTAAATTATAGATGGAGTCTCTAGTTCAACCTTCTATTGATATTGATGTCGATGCCGAAGTGGAAGATTATATAAGAGATCACGAGGATACAATATCAGGAGAGCAAATAGAAGATATTGTAACACAAACAACAACAATCCAATCGCCAAGGAATAATAAGAAGGCTAGGAGAACAACTAAAACTTCAACTGCATGGGAACATTTTACCAAAATTGGTACGCATTCCAATCCTAGAGCACAATGTAAATATTGCCGCTTAACTTATGCATGTGACACTCAAAGAAATGGAACCACAAACTTGTTGAAACACATAAAAATTTGTAAGAAGTATCCGGGAAAAGTGAATGAAGATAAACAAAAACTTTTAACTTTTGTTCAACCAAAAGAGGAAGATGGGAGTTCTTGTTTAACCACAACTACATTCTCTCAAGAAAAATGTAAGATAGTGCTTGTTAAGATGATTGTGAAGGAAGAATTACCATTCAAATTTGTAGAGTCTGAAGGACTTCGAGAGTATAGTAATACCCTTCAACCAAAATTTGTTTTGCCGAGTCGTATGACGATTGCTAAGGAGATTTGGAATATGTATATGAGTGAACAAAAAATATTGAAGCGAGCATTGACAAAACCAAATCAAAGAGTGTGTTTAACAACGGATACTTGGACATCAATTCAAAATTTGAATTATATGGTTGTTACTGCACATTTTATCGATGATAATTGGAAATATCACAAGCGAATCTTAAACTTTTGTTTAGTTTCAAATCATAGAGGTGATACGATTGGAAAATGTTTAGAGAGATGCATGTTAGAATGGGGGATTGAAAGAATTCTAACAGTGATGGTAGATAATGCAAGCTCCAATGATGGTGCTATTTCATATCTAACTAGAAAAGTCAACAACTGGAATGGAGACATTTTGGGTGGAGAATTTATGCATGTTAGATGTTTTGCACATATTCTAAATCTTGTAGTTAATGATGGTTTAAAGGAGCTTCATGAATCTATTATAAGGATTAGAAATGCAGTAAGATACGTAAGATCTTCACCTTCTCGGTTGGCCACCTTTAAAAAATGTGGAGCGGATGAAAAGTTATATTCCAAGAAATCTGTTTCTTTAGATGTTCCAACAAGATGGAATTCTACATATACCATGCTAAGTGTTGCTGAGATGTTCCAAAAGGCATTTGAAAGACTAGAGCTTGAGGATGAACATTATAGTATAGAACTTAGTGGAGGTGTGAACGATAATGATAAAGGAAGAAAAAAAGGACCCCCTGTGAGTGAAGATTGGGATAATGCTCGTGTGTTTATAAAGTTTTTAAAGATATTTCGAGACATGACATTGAGGGTTTCAGGTTCTTCAACATTGACAGCACATAGATATTTTCGAGAAGTTTGTTTGATTCAAAGACAACTTCAAGTATATTTTAATTCCAATAACATTTTGTTGACTAATATGGCTAGAAGTATGAAGTCAAAGTACCTAAAATATTGGGGAAATAGTGGCAAGACAAACTTTCTCTTGTA
>JBBMKA010000018.1:7603878-7622678 GCA_037833695.1 Sechiopsis laciniata
ATTTAATTTCAAAATTTTAAATTTTAGTACCACTTTAAAGTAAATATTAATTATATAATAAAATGACTTATTAAGTATATTAAAATTGAGTAGTTGAACAAAATTAAATAAATGAGTATTTTTATTTACAACTGTGTTTTTCAATACCTTAATTTTCATTTATAGTTTAATTTAAAACAAAATTACAAATAATACTTTTTTCAAATTTCATTTATTTTAGAAAATTTTGAAATACCAATAATCTTGTAAAAGAAAAAGAAAAAAGAAATTATGTTATATCTTATTATGTATATGTTATCTTAGAATAAAATTTAAATAGATTTCGTAACGTTTTTTTTTTTTTTTTTGAGTATATATCAAGAGAATAGTTGGTCTAAAACAATATAATTAATTTGGAAAATATGTTATATGTTTTGTTTTTGTGTTTTTTTTTTTTTTTTAAAAGAAAAAGAAAATATGTTGTATGTTATTTTGTATATATTATAGACTTGGTTTTAAATATGCTCTCATGTTCTGCAACGGTTTATTTATTTGACAAGAAAAAAAAAAAACAATCCTTATATTTTGCTATCTTGAATTTGAAAATTTCAAATATCAAATCAACAATGTATTTTTTAAAATAAAGTGAAGATAAGATTTTATTTTATTATTACATAAAAT
The DNA here is from genome assembly GCA_037833695.1 of Sechiopsis laciniata. Classification (NCBI taxonomy): domain Eukaryota; kingdom Viridiplantae; phylum Streptophyta; class Magnoliopsida; order Cucurbitales; family Cucurbitaceae; genus Sechiopsis; species Sechiopsis laciniata. The sequence continues at coordinate 7,604,539 of JBBMKA010000018.1, forward strand.
TTTATAAACCTGCTCAAATCAATACTTTTTTTTTTTTTTTTTGAAATGTGCTCAAATCAATCCTAATTAAATAAACTTAGTTCCTATATATATATATATCATAATTATAGCTAATTTTAATTCATTTATTCTATTTATTTATTATATTAAATAATGATTTTTTAAAAACTTTGATAAACAAAAATTCATATTATGATTTAAGTTTTCGAAAGATTCTAAAAAAAGAAGTTCTCGAATGGAAAGGGTAGTTTTTTGTACTTCCTTTTAATTTTTTATTTATTATTTATGATTAATAATCCATTAATTTACAAATATATAAACGAGATTTAACTTCCCTACTTATGTGTTTGAGAAGGTAGAAGTTTTTTTTTTTTTTTTTTGGTCTTCAGAAGATAGAAAATTTTCAATTTTGTTATTTAAGTAGTGGGGTTTTGAATGGAATGCTACTTTATTTTTAATTTTTAATTGTGCTATTGTAGTTTTAGAAAGTGGGTGATTTACGTTTTTTTTTTTTTTTTTTTCTTTTTCTCTTGAGATTGGGTGGTTTACGTTTGGTGTCAATTCATTTTCACTCCACGGTCACGAGTTCGATCCCTACGATCGATATTTGTAATCCCTCTTCTCCCAACAAGATCAAACTCAAGAAGGCCATGGAGAAAGGAAACATGGGCGGAGCAAGAATTTACGCCGAGAACGCCATCCGGAAGCATATGAAGCAGATGAACTATCTCCGACTAGCGTCCCGGCTCGATGCCGTCGTGGCTCGGCTCGATACGCAGGCGAAGATGTCCATTATCAACAAGTCTATGGGCTCGATCGTCAAATCCTTGGAAAGTACATTGGCGACTGGTAATTTGCAGAAGATGTCGGAGACTATGGATAAATTTGAGAAGCAGTTTGTGAATATGGAGGTTCAAGCTGAGTTTATGCAGAATGCGATGGCTATGGATTGGAGGTTTATGTGGGTCTTCCACTGGCAGCTGGTTATGCTGTGCCGGCTCGGGAGACCGAAAGCGTCGACAAGGACGACTTGTCAAGACGGCTAGCCAAGCTTAAGGCCAGAGGGTAAACAATTTATCTTAGAATATGATTTAATATCACAAACTAACTACGTATTTAGTTACTGATTGACTTGTATTAGTACCTAGAAAAACTAGTAATATGATTATGTATAGATTTGGAGCATTTGATATGTGATAGATTGTCTATTTAGCTTTGTTTTGGAACCACTGTCTCCAACCTTTTTATGATTTTAGTCTCAATATCATTTGAGATGTCTTTTTGTAATTAGTTTCGATCATCATAGTGCTAAAGAAAATATTGGATAAAAGGTAATGGGTTCAATCTACCTAAAATTTAGTTTCGTACGAGTTTTCTTGATATTTAAATGTTGTAGGATCAAAATTGTCCTAACATTGGTCGAACTTGGGCTCACTCAAACAGTCATAGATAATGAATAGTAATTACAAGGACAATCCATATTCATCCCATTCCCTTTTTAAAAACCCTATTGTTCAATAACCATCATGTACCACTGATTAATTTATCATCATTCAAACTTACCTAGAAATTAATTTTCTATGAGTTTACTTGACATTCAAATGTTATAGGATCAGACAGTATGTTCCGTGACATTAGTTAAGGAGCGTGTAAATTGGCCCAGACAGTTATGGATATAAAAAAAAATCATTCAAACCTTTTCCACTTATAATTACATGCACCCCAAACATAGACATTTATAACCCACCAACAATCATAATCAACCCATTACCCAAATGTTCATTTATAGTTTTAAACTACTCTTTGGCCTTACGTCCTGGGGTGGAAGGCATTTTGTTTCAAGCTGTTCTTTGGCAGGCTGGGAATAAAACTATGCTTTCATTTTTATTTTTTTTAAGTGAGTGTATATAAACCTCGACTATTTTTCACGAGACATACCCTCAACCCTTTAACATTTAGATGTCAAGAAAATTTATAGGAAATTATTTCTCAAGTACACAATTATCATGAATTGAACTCATCACCAAAAAGTTATTTATAACATTCTTGACTACCAGACCACTTACGATGGTTCTTTCAATTTGTTCGAGTTCTAGCATAGCTAATTTACTATATATGTCCTTAATCGGTCGAAGTATTGAATAGCCTCCCCACCACATGGTAAATTATAAAAGAAATTGTTGGCTTGTCTAATGCACTAGTGATTCATAAAAGTTCATGTGTGTGGTTTGAGGTCTTTGAAACCTCAATTCTATGATGAGATTACTCTAAAAAAATCTGTAGACAATAGGTAGCTACCATGAATTGAACTCATCATCTTCAGTATCTCAAAACCTTCATTGACCATTTGAGTCACTCCATGATGGTTCTCAACTTTAGGCACTAAACAATACAAAGTTAAGTCTATGATGACTATTTTAAAATTAATTTTTTACGAATTTTCTTGACATCCAAATATTGTAATGGTATGTCTCATGACATTAATTGCGCACAAGCAAAAAAAAAAAAGGACTGCAATAGCATTGGAACTTGGAGGACATCCCTTTCTGTAGGAAGGGCAAAGGTTATTTGTTTAATCTTAACAAAAGCAGTGTGAGAGAACATCTATGTAAACTTTATTTTTTGGAAAAAGATACTATAACATCTATATAAACTTATTAATCTCAATAATATTAAGTTATGCATAACTTAGGCCTATTTAATGAACAAATCAATCAATTATTAGTCAATCAAAACAATATCTCAATTAATATAAATATGTATTATAATAAGAAGTTATGAGTTACAAGTTCACACTTTTAATTATTGTTGAATTAAAAATTCAATTAATCATCAAGCAAAATTGTCAACCCTCAAAGCATATGAAAATATTCTTAACAAACTTTCATCGAAAACGTGTTTTGGTTCCAATGGTAATTACTTAAGTAATTATTATTCATCTCAATATAAATAAATAAATACACACACATATATATATTTTTTAAATCGAAAAATTGGAGTTTTGTTTCATTATATCTGGAGTAATCACGCTCGTCCTTAGATCAGTGGGAGAGATCGAGTCTCGAACCTAAAATTTTGAAGGAAGTACGTTTTCAAAACTCAAGCCTCCAACCACCTATGTCAACCTTTGATGGATATCATCTCAATATATTTTTCAAACCACTTAAACCAATAAACATTATCATATGATTTACTAATATATTATTACCTAAATATTTATATCCATTCCTAGCATATGAATATTATGATTCACATTTCGAAGGGGCATGAACATTATGATTCACACATTTTGAATGGGCATGAATATATAATTTATAGAATAACTTGCATTTTTAAAATTATTTGGCATTTGTATACTATTAGAACTTGTAGCCTCGAATGCTCCCACAGAAAATAATGTTTTTTTTTTTTTTTTTTTTTTTTTTTTCAGGTAAAATTTTCCTACCTTTGCAAAATAGTTTAGGGAAAAACATCTTTTAGTCCCTTTTTTTTTAATGAAGTTTCTATTTAATTTTTGGTCAAACATTTTTACCTTATATTTCAACCATCTTCAATTTTAATTCTTAAGAAATAACATAATTGATAATGACATAGCAAAAGGGTGATTAGGATAATAACTAAACTAATACTAATTCAATTAAATTGATTTATTCAAAAAAAAAAAAAGATTGATGATATACAATTTTGATCTTAACATGAATTTTATTTTAAAAGAAAATAAGTTTCAATAAACACATAACAACTCAGGGTTAAAAGAAATTTAAAATTCATAATGACTCACTACCTAATATGTATAAATTAACCCAAATATTTATAGATATAAAAAAACAAAAGACTAAATTGAACATTTTAAAAAAGTCGAGTTTAAAGAAAATAAGTTTCATCTTTATATTAAATAAATGAAAAAAAAAACACGTTGGGATTGGAAATGAGCACGTGGACGAAGAAGTGCGGCCGCCACTCTAATTGGTCCTTTCTTATAATATATAAATCTTTTTTAAATTAATTTTTGGAGAATTTTGTACCAAAAAAAAATAAAAAAAACTTCTCTTCATCACCTCTTTATGATCTTCTCTATGGCCATTCTTAATCCAAGTCCCACCTAAAATCACTTGTCAATTCCTTCCAGTTTTTTTTTTTTTCCCTTTTTCAATTGTTAAATCACTCATCTAATTTCCGCAGGGAATCCAATCATCAATCATGGATTTCCTCAGGTGTGGTTCTTGGATTTTGATCGCTCATTTGTTTCTTTCAACGTTTGCGCATCCAGATTCTTCGTCAAACCCAGATAATCTTGCGAAAATCCCCAATAAGTTCCTCCAATTTGCTAAGGAGCCCGAGCTGTTTGATTGGATGGTGGGAATCAGGAGAAAAATTCACGAGAACCCAGAAGTTGGGTACGAGGAATTTGAGACCAGTAAGCTGATTAGAACAGAATTGGATAAATTGGGCATTTCTTATAAATACCCAGTTGCTGGAACTGGAGTTATTGGGTTTGTTGGTTCTGGTCAGCCCCCTTTTGTTGCCATTCGAGCAGATATGGATGCTCTTGCTATGCAGGTTTGAATCGATTTATAGTTTTTATGATTCGATTGTGTATGGTTAGTTGTTCAATGTAGAGTGAAGTTTGCCCACAAGGTGTTCGTTCATATGCCTGGATGTCAATGATTGTATTTTTGTTCTGTTTGTTATTATCTTTTATGTTCGAGAATTGGAGCTTTGCTCTTCTATATCATAGGCACCCGTGCCTGTCCCAAGGCTCAAATCTTGGAGACATTGAGAGATTTTATAATTAAGCTCACTCGTGCATCTCGAACGTGAGATGTCCAAAGGAGCATAACTTAGAGACCCCTTAAAATGAATTGCACAGTAATTTTCCGGGGCTTGTTTGAATTTTTGACTGAGTGAGATGTGTTTTTTTTACAGGAAATGGTGGAGTGGGAACATAAGAGTAAGGTTCCTGGGAAGATGCACGCGTGTGGTCATGATGCTCATGTTGCGATGGTCCTAGGTGCTGCAAAGATCCTTCAAAAGCATAGTGAGGAATTGAAAGTAAGTGACCTTCTTTCTGTGCAAATGAAAAAATTCTGCATCTCCTGGTTTTAAATTGAGTGATATAGTTTTCCAATTTTTAAATTTCTCAATTGGAATTGTATAGTGTTTTCGGGAAAGATCTGGTATGCACTTTTGTGCTTAGTTTAGGATCCAGATTTAAGGTGTTGTTCTGTGATTGTTTTGGTTGGATGATATTTGATTCAACAGCCTGGGTATTGATCTGACACTGTCTCATTTATGGAGATCATGAATTATAATTTGAATCTTTCATAGTTACCTTCCTTGGCGTCATTAGTCTGTAAGATCATACAAGAAAATGCGAGCGTTCAAAAGCGCTTCAAAATGTTTTTGTATTATTTAGATGTTCACACTTTTGTAGGAATAGAATTTGAAAAATTATAAGATGGACATTGAAGTTTATTTAATATAGTGAATCGCACTTGGTTGACTAGTGGGTTGCATTTGTTCGAATTGGATGCACTTTTTGTCTTTCTTTCTACATTGTTTCTTGCTCTACTTAAGCTTATTGATATCCTGACACACTAAATTTGTGTTTAAGGGGCATTACCTTTACTCACTCAAAGATATATATTGTCTTTAGAGACAAATACATCTGCATGACATAAAAATGATTTAGCATCTAGGTATTTGAATTGGTGATAGTTTAAAGTAGGGAAGTCGTCCTCTAGGGGTGGCGAGGTGGTCGAAGGCTTGGACTTTGAAGGTGTGCTCCACTCAAGGTCCCAAGTTCGAGACGTGCCTATGACACTAATTTGTAGACACCTCCCATGTCTCTATTCCTTCAATGTCTTCTAGTTCCTGGCTTAGGGACATGCGTGGTTATCCTGGGTATAGTGGAGCGAAGCTCCGATTTCCTAAAAAAAAAAAAGTAGGGGAGTCACAGTTAAATGCCTTCTTGAAGAAAAATATTATGCTATAAAATTATTGATGTTCTTCCCCCTACCCACTTGTGAGGTGGATTTTCCCAAAACTTTTGCACCTTTACAATACTCAAGTCCAAAGCTAATATATGCTTGATGGTTTGCCTTGATTTTTATTCACTCAACAGGGAACAGTTGTACTAGTTTTCCAACCAGCTGAAGAAGGAGGTGGAGGTGCTAAGAAAATAGTAGAAGCTGGAGTATTGGACAATGTTAACGCTATCTTTGGGTTGCATATTGCTCATAATATACCTCTCGGTGAAGTGGCTGCACGGCCAGGACCCATGTTGGCTGGAAGCGGCTTCTTTGAGGCAGTAATCAGCGGAAAAGGAGGCCACGCCGCCATCCCTCAGCATTCTATAGACCCACTCTTGGCTGCATCTAATGTGATTGTGAGCTTACAACATCTCGTTTCAAGGGAAGCCGATCCACTCGATTCACAGGTAAGCCATTTTGTCCTATTCTGTTTTGATAAGGAATTATGTAATTAATATATTGGGCTATTAATCATTTCAAAAGCAACCAAATCTTATGAGCATTCCCTTCACATATAAAAAGGGAGAAAAAAAAAGAGGACAGAACTCAATATATTAATTATTAGCTTCTACTTGTGTAGAAAGCTCATAATGAAAGAAGAGGAATGAATGCTCATGAATTCTTCTTAACTTAAACACATAAAGAGCTATGGAAGTGAGCATTATTCCAAGTATCAAGAATATCTTTAATTTTTTCTAACAAGCATGGACATGATATGTAGATACAATATTTTCCTATTTTCTTGTCTCCTCTATGTTCCTATTTTCTTAAGTTATTAGGGCATATTTGTGAGTGGTTTTAGTGAAATGCTTTGTTTATAAGTAATTTATAGTTGCCAGGTTGGATTGACAATCAATAATAGCTTGCTTTTATTTGCAAATAAGAAACCAGTGAATATGTGCAGGTAGTAACAGTTGCTAAGTTTCAAGGAGGTGGCGCGTTCAATGTAATTCCAGATTCTGTTACAATAGGTGGCACTTTCCGAGCTTTCTTGAAGGATAGCATGATTCAACTTAAGCAACGTATTAAAGAGGTATTTAAATTTGAGTTATGAATTGCTCACTTTTCACTGAGTACTTCAGCTTGTTCCTTTCCTCAAATTACAAATTATATTGAGCATTCGACACTCTATTATTAAGAACATAATGGTTTATGATTGTTATTAACGACTTTACTTTGAACAAGATATGTTCTATAAGTTGTACTATCGAGCCCTTAATTTTTAAAGTTAGATGAAATGTAATATTTTATCTAACTTTATAGTATATTGTCGTTAAGGGGCCTCTTCATTAGTAGAGCTTAATTGACCACTTGGTATGTTTTATTGGAGGTTCCAGTTTTGAAACTCACAAGTGAGCTTAGTTGTAAAATCTCTTGTTATCTCTCAGGTTCAGGCCTTGGGACGGATACATGTGCCTAGGGTATATAGTGGGCCAAAGCTCCGATTCCTAATTTTAAAAGAAAAAGTAATATTTTTGAGTTCAACAACTTGGAGGTGGAGATTCGAACTTCTGACCATTTGATTAAAAGTATATGTCTTAATCGGTCGAGTTATGCTCAAATTGATCAGTCGAGTTACGCCTTAGACTGACTGAGGAAAAGTAATTTTTGGAAGTCGTTATCACTGTTATCATCTTAATATGTTAATCTTCGACACGATAGTCTAATCTGCTCCTGTTATAGGTTATCACCGGACAAGCTGCCGTGCATAGATGCAATGCGACTGTCAATTTTTTCGAAAACGAGAAACCTATTTTCCCTCCAACTGTGAATAATAAAGAGTTGCACGAACACTTCCAAAATGTTGCAGGAGATATGCTTGGCCTTGATAAAGTCAAGGACATGCAACCAGTTATGGGAGCTGAAGATTTTTCGTTTTACCAAGAAATGATCCCAGGATACTTCTTCTTCCTTGGAATGGAGAACGAAATGCCAGGTCGGCTCGCTTCGGTGCACTCCCCTTACTTTCGTATCAATGAAGATGCACTCCCTTACGGTGCAGCTCTTCATGCATCATTGGCAACAAGATATCTTCTTGAACTCCAGCCACAAGTAACTTCACCAGAAGAAAAACGACACGACGAATTGTAAGTCGCATATCGACCTCCTCGATAACATGATCCGACCGGATTAAAGGACTTAAAACATCATCAAAATCCCATTGAGCTGCTACTTATGTGAATCCCTTTGCACAGCACCTTTGTTCTCTGTTCTTTTCATTTAATAACCTTCATCTATCAGAAATTAATCAATCAGCATAAATGTTTCAAGAAAGTGAAGCTTCTGCAAGTTTCATATTCTTTGTGAAAGATTTCTCTTACATTTATGGAATAACCATGATCATATTCTATCATGTATATGAGATCCAATATGATGGTTTTGAATGTTAGATTGGTGCTTTTTTTTAGTACAATAATAATAATATTTGGTATTTGACTCAACTTAGTTTGACTAATGTTAAATTGATGTTGATAAATGATAATATATTTTTTAAAAAATAAAATAAAATAAAACAAATCCGATGCGACACAACGCTCAAATATCCCATCATATTTTTTTAAAGTAAAAGCTGAGAATAATAGCTATCCATGTTCACATTTTATTATATTGCATGCGTAGTATTCGAAGAACCTGATGCCAAAATCAAATTCTTACCTAAACCACCGACAGATATTTATATGAGAATGTATATATATGATATCTTAAATATTTATTCCTTACATGGTTGGGGCATAATCTTATTGTTCCAAGATACACGTTTTTTTTATACAATAATATTGAAAGAAGAGGGATTCGAGCCTGTAACCTCGTGATTATTAGGTTATACAAAAAGTCGTTAGACCTCTGCTCTTGTTGGCAGATACACGGTTTTTTTAATCACGAGCATTTGAACCACTTTAAGAAATATAATTTATATTAAAAACTATTTTTAATTTTTTAAACTTTCGTCTTTAAACTAAGCATCAATTTATGATACTAATTTATAGAAATACTTAGTAGTTTAGCATGTGTTAATTTAATTGCTATAAATTAGTATCAATTTATTCTCTAGTAGGAGAATTAGTATTTCTTTAATACGTCAAAACTATGTCACAACATTTTATATATACATATATATTACTATAACGAATCCGACTTTTATATATGTATATAAATTCCATTAAAACTAAAGTTTAAATTAAAGCAATAAATCAACCGACTTAAGTATGCGTGATCAAGAGGTTATCAAACTCAACAAATTTTGTTACTTACAAATTTAGGAATTAAGAGTGTTTTTTAACCAAAATAATTTAAATGTATTTAATTATAAAAACTCTCTCAATATATATCTATATATATATATATATATATGAGATCGGAGAGCAGATTTTATTTTCTTTTTTCATGATATCATGTATACTAAAAATCTAATGGTACTATGTATAAAAAGAAAGTTGGGTAAACTAAGATTTATGAGAATTCTCATTAAAACCTCCAAAAAATGGAGCATTTCTGAAGCCTGGAATTTTGTCAAAACCCCATATCTTTTTCAGCTATTTCTAATAAGCGATCTAAGGCACTTGGAGCAAATTTTCTAGCAAAAAGAAAGCAAAGAGAAGAAGGCTGATCATTGTAAACACATTTCTGGCTTTCAACAAGTTTACTAAAGAACTCTTCTGTGATATCATACTTCCCAAATGTAGCAGGATGAGCTCCACCCCTGGACCAGTCCACAAACGTAAGGCTTCGGTTCGCCAGAGCATTTGGCGATTCGATGCTCAACATTGTTTGGAAGTAGTGTTCATCGACATAACAGCTCGGTCTGCAGAACTCTTTAAACAGACGGTAGTACTTTGTATCTTTAACTATCTTCACTGCAAGTTCGTGATTGACTTCGAACCATTGGTAACCCTTGCGCCAGTCAGTGAGGTTAATCTCAGGTGCCATTTTTTTGTTGTAACGTCCTCTTCCGTATGGTCCTTGCTCATCGAACGAATGCACAAAGCTGTAACGAGATCTTGCAATGTAGCGATAGACTGTGGTAAAGCTGTGGAGAGGAATGCATGCCTCGGACAGGAGAATAAACCATTCATTGGAGATATCAAGCAATGCATTAGCTAGCAGTCTTCTTTCTGCATCACACATATTCATCTCGCCCCACTCTGTAACCTACCCAGAGAAAAAACACAATGTGAATATTATAATTCTCAAAAAAAATTTTAATCAACAATATTTAGGGTGGAGGATTTTGAACCCGTAACCTCTTGGTGTTAGGCGTTCTAACTCTCAATTAGATGAGAGAACAAAATAGAGGATGAAAAGTTTGATTAATCTAAGGCAAGCAAACACATTCAAATGGTTCTTATGATAAGTTGAAAAGAAAATGTCCATCAAAAGATTCACTTGGAGGTCACTCCTACATAACAAGTTGAACCAAAAATGCATTCAATTAAATGTTATGTGACAGCTGAAGTACAAAAGAAGAGTCTAAAACAAATCTTGAATTAGCAATTTGAAATATTTCTGCAGACTTGGACAATTTAGACTAAGACGAATCTATAAAAACAAGATCCTCCTACAATTCTGTTGTTTCTTTCTAACCAACTGGTTTAATGAAAATCAAGTCACAACATTTTCTTCAGCATTAGAAGTCACAATATTGCTTTGCCTAACAACACTAAGTTCTACCAAAACTGAGAGGCCAAAGGGCAGAGTGATAGATTAGCCTACAAAAATACTACAATATCATCATTTAGAGGCAACTATCCCATTGGTTTTATGACAAAACACCATCCAAGTTCCAAGTTCCAAGTTCCAACATATGATTAAAGAAAACCCACAAATGATAAATCTTCAGTTTTCAGATATTTCTTACTTTCTAATGAACCAAAGCAAACAAAGCCTAAAAAGAACCACTAGTATAGTTTTCTATAGTTCTATAGAAAAGGAAACAATTGCCATTACCTGACTTGGGATCTGTCTTCTATAAAACACCGACGACGGCGGGAAGTCAGCAATGTACGACGGGGAGGTATGAACATAGATCGAATACAACTTCTCATGACCATCGAAGAACCGTTGCCAAAGAGGGGCCATAGGCAAAGGCCCTTTGGTCAAGAACATAAAGGCGATCTTGCGAACTCTCTTGAAAGGGTACTCTTTAACTTGAGGAACAAACGAAGCCCGCCATAGCAGCTCTTGATCATTCATGCTGTGAATAAGATTTGAAGGAGCCCTAATCCAACTTTCAATCCCACTTGGCTCTTCAAGTTCCAAACGAGGCTGAATGATATTAACTGATGATACTACAGGGACAACACTTCGATCTCCAAAATATCTAATGGTATTCATACTAATAATTGAAGCCCCTAAACCCAATACAATAAACACCAACAAGAATTGCAAAACCCTCATTGTAGAATATCTGATTTGATGAACTCTAACTACAACACCAAAATCCTTACCATCCTCCATAACAACTACTAATCTCAAATCCAACAACAATCGTTCAAAATCACACTACCATACCTAGAAAACACAAAATCAATCACATCGACAAAACTCGAGAATTTTCATTTTCACCACAGCGCAAAATCCAATCGATCGCCTCGAAACAGAAATTTCTCATCAGAACTAGCCTGGCAGTAGGAAAAAATCGAAACGCAGAGGAAACTGTTACCTCGTTCGACGTCCGTACAATGCCAATGGCGGCTGAAACTTCGAGGATCGAGTTGATCGCCGGTTGAAATTACCGAAATGTTGAGCTGTGGGAACAAAATCAACGAATTAGGGCTTTGAAAATCAGATTCTTCAGGTTGAAATTCACGATCCGTAATGAAGATGAAGAAGAAGAAGAAGAAGAACGGAGAGTTCAAGGAAGCCCTAGAAAACCGGCGAGTCAATATTCGTCTCCGGTGGCTGTAGATTGTGGACTGATGTTTTTCAAAATTAATATAAATTAGGGGCATTTAATCAGTTAGATTAATTTTATTATTATTATTATTATTATTGCATGTAACCGTAGCTAATTAATTATGTAACGTAAAATGTGTATTATTTAGTAAGAGAACAAAATAATAATAATAATAACTTGCCAAAGTTAGGTATTTTCAGTTTCTTTGTTTAAAATGGTGGGGAAATTTTTGAACTGAAATTAATTTTTGATAATTTTATAATTTCTTAATGGTTAAGCAATGTCAAGTTATGAAAAGTTTTGAGAAAGAAGAAACATCAAACACAATTACACAAGATCTTCACTCACGCAGGGGTATTCAACCTGAGCTTTATCAAGTAAATTAGAAATTTCTAATTCAACTGGTACAACTTCCATACACGGTATATCCTTCCCTTCCAACGCTGCCATTTTTTGTTAAAGATTCCACATAGAAAAGAGTTGAGACCTCATAACAATATAAAAAAGATATCGGTTACTTCCCTTATTGTCAATTGATGATTCTGCTCCATAGGCCTATCAATAGGAGAAATATACCTTCATTACTTCGAGCTACCTCAATGCCCAAAAAAATACTTCAATACTCCTAAATGCTTCATATGAAAACATGAACTCAAATAATCCTTAAACCTCAAAACGTCATCATTTGATCAACCTGCTATAATCAAGTCATCAACATACACAAGTACATGGATGGACACATTACCTCGAATATAGCTAAACAACGAGTAGTCAGCATAAGACTGTGTAAAGCCATAAGTTTCACTGTCGAGGTGCTTGTTTCAAGCCATATAAAGACTTACGCAACTTACAGACCTTCCCTGGAGTAGAAGCATAGTACCCTGGAAGAAGTCGCATATACACTTCCTCTTCCAAATCACCATGAAAAAAAGCATTATTAACATTCATTTGATGCAATTCCTAATTTAAGCTTACAACAACAGCAAGAAAAAGACGAACAGTTCCCATTTTTGCCACAGGGGCAAAAGTTTCATTATAATCAACACCTGCAACTTGACGATTGCCAAAAACAACTAAACACCCTTTAAGACGTTCAACTTCACCTGTCGACTTATACTTGATCTTATACTCCCAGCCACTACCAATGGCTTTCTTACCAGAAGGCAAGTCCTCCAAAGTTCATGTACCACTATGTTCAAGAGCATCAATTTCAACTTGCATCGCCTTACGCCAGCCTGGATGTTTTATAGCTTCTTGAAAAGAGGTTGGCTCTTTGCCCTTTGAAATTTCCATGAGAAAGTATTTATGCTTCATAGAAAATTTATTATAATCAACATAACAAGCTATATCAAAAGGTTTACCTGAAGAACTAGATCGAGAAAAAGGAACAATGAATGTAGAAGAGGTTATATGTTGTTTCACAGTAGTATTTGTAACATAATCACGAAGCTTCGTCGAAGGAAATTTTGCACGATGTCCACGACCTAGAACTTCAACATTACTTGGTCGTACCTCAACACCATTAGGTCTTCCTCCATCACATGAGCCTATACCAACACAATCAATATCAACATCACTATCTGCAATAGTACCCGTAGCAGGTATCTCTTTAGTTGGCTCGTGTTGAGGGGGAACTATATGCGCACCCAGACCGATATCGTGGTTTAGTTGGTCTTCTTGTTTATTTGTCTGTTACTCATCCTGAATTGAGTTATTCAGTGCATACTCTTGCACAGTTCTTGAGTGTTCCACAAGTTCCTAAGGGTTTTGCGCTACTTGAAGGGCACTCCAGGTCAAGGTATTTGTTGTAGTCTATGAGTGAGATGAGGTTGACTACCTTTTGTGATAGTGATTAGGCGGCTTGTCCATTGACTAGTCGTTCATTGTCTGGATATGCGGTTTTTCTTGGATCTTCACCTATCTCTTGAAAAACTAAGAAACAGACGATTGTATCTGGTTCGTCTGATGAAGCTGAGTATCGAGCAATGACTATTGCTACTTGTGAGTTAAAATGGTTGAAATCATTATTAACTTCCCTTGGTGTTTCGCAGTCTTTACTTATGAAATTATTTTGTGATAGTTAATCTGCTCTTCATATTACAAAAAATCTCGTCTTTCATGATCGTACTAAGCATATCAAGGTTGATTGTCATTTTGTTCGTAATGAGTTGTTATCTGGAAATCTTACAACCATCTATGTTCCCACCAGACACCAGATAGCTGACGTTTTGATAAAGGCACTTGGAAAACAACAATTTAAATTTTTGCTAAACAAGTTGGGCATTTGCAATTTATATGCTCCAACTTGAGGGGTGTTAAGAATTATAGAATATATTTACTAGATTTAGTATTGAGATATTGTTAGATGATTTAATATTTAGATATTGTTAGGATATTCTCTATGATTTAATATTTGATCTACTATATATATTTGATTGAAATCAATAGAAAGGCAGGATGTTTTAGCCAATACTTAGTTTAAAACTTATCATTTTTGCAAGAAAATGAGCTTTGTTATGGTTAAGCAATGTCAAGTTATGAAAAGTTTTAATTAATATGAAATACACCTTTTTTTTGGAAATTAATATCAAATATACTTAAATATGGTGTTATTTGTCAATATTAACAACATTTAAGAATTTCTATAAAAAAATCCGTAAAAAGTAATTTATAAAAAAACAGAAAGTTAAATTATGAAAATTACTCATAAAACTTCGTAATTTGTCAAAAAAAAATTATATTGTAGCAAAAAGATGTAGTATTACGTTCAAGTAATCATAAATATTTCAAAAATATCATTTAAGTAGAAATTTGTTAGAATATTGGATGGAAAAACAACGTGATGAATGAAACGTCGTTCTTTTGTACTTGAACAAGACAAACGTCACAATCATCACCAACAAATTTTTATTTCAAATGTAGTTTTGAAACATATATTTATTAATATATAAAAAAAAGAAAAAAAAAAAAAAAGAAACATACAAAATTCAAAGTTAATATTGGACACGTCAAAAGGAGTATTACAACTTTCCAAAGAATATAATGAGATATTATTGAATATATGCCAATAAAAGTTGAACTTGACATTGGGATGGTAAAAACGTTACAAGATATTAGTATTAATGAATTAAAAATATATTTAAAATTAGTGTCTATATTTTAATTATTTGATTCTATTTAAAGTTTACTCAAATTTCTACTTAAGATCAATTTACATAACGTACAGACTTTTTTTTTTTTTTTTTTTTTTAATTCTACAATAATTTATGGTTTTTTTTTATACCTATAGTTTGTGGTTAAGGGAATTGAAACCTATGACTTCTCCATCATTGAATTTTTACTCTTACAAATTTGTATACTTTTTTAAAACACAAAAAATATAGATTTCATGATTGTATTTGAATGCAATATTATATTTTTAAAAGATTAAAAAAAATTGCATATCAATTAATTTTCTCCTTCATTTTTTTTTTTTTTTTTATAAAAGTCCTAAAATTTTAATGGGAGGTTAGTATGCCTATCTAATGTTAAATTCTTAACAAATCACTTTTAAATTTAATTTAAGATAACTTATCATATTCAAAAAAATAAAAAATAGATTAAGTTTGAAGATTGTTCCACCCTTATATGTTGAACTAATGTTAAAAAAAAATTGTTTGTAATTTAATACCTAAAAATAACATGTAAGAACAAAATAGTTGTTTTGTAAAATAATTATGTACGAAAAAAAAAAGTATTTTAAACTTGTATAATCTATTGGAGTAAGTAATTTTTTTTTTTTTTTTTTGAAAAATATTGGAGTAAGTATTAACCTTTGATAAAAATTGATGGTGAATCAAGCTTACTGGTGGGAAATTTCTTTGGCAAGGAAAGTTTAGAAAATCAAAATAATTATTATTAATAAAAATAGTAAAAATCGTCCGTTTGAATTTTCCACCCGAATTTTGTTGAAGTAAAAAAATTAAAATTTAAATCAAAATGATTATTTGTGAATTTGTATATTTTAGTTTTGAAGATTTTAGAAAATAGAAACAATTTAACTGGTTTGTTTTTTCACTCTAATTACACACGCATATTCATTATAAGTCTTTGTTCGAGATTTATTTTAAATAGAAACTCTTATATTATAAGAAAAAGAATTATGTTTAAATAGCTTATTCTATTTTATATTTTTCTTAATAAAGGGAATAACAAATTTGTTTTGATTTTTCTTCATCAAACAAATCCTTGTATGTTTTCTTTCTTTTTTTTTTCTTTTCTTTTTTTTGAAACAAAAAATTGAGTTTGTTTAAAGCACTTTTGCCCTCCTCCTCCTCCTCCTATCACTCACCACCACCATATCATGCAATCATAATGTAGTTGTAATAAATTCAGAATTGCCCAGCTCATTTTCTTTGTCTTCATTTTATTATATTGTTCTTTTTAAAGTTTATTTATGTGTTAGTGAAAATTTAAATTTTAAACTCATTAACTTTCGATTATAATTACTATTTAAAAAAAAAAAAAAAAACTTTCGGTTATAACTACATATATTTTATGCTAGTTAAAGTTATTATTATTATTTTTTTATAATATAATAAAAAGACCATTCAAAGATATATCAAAGATATAACAAAATAATTGAGAGTAAAAATTCAAATTTATAAACTTTTAGTCATAAATACATTTACTATAATATTCATGTTCAATTCATTTAAAAAAAAAAGACCATTCAAAGATATATTTTATGTTAGTTAAAGTTATTTTTTATAATATAATAAAAAGACCATTCAAAGATACATCAAAGAGATAATAAAATAATTGAGAGTGGAAATTCAAAATTATAATTTCTTAGTCATAAACATATTTTGATTTTCTCAAAAAAAAAAAAAAATATTTTGATTCGATCACGAGAATCGGTACTTGACTCTCATTCGTTGGGATAATGTAAAATTTTTTTTAATACAAGTTGAGAGAATGAGGATTGAAGTGAAAATAGATTAACATCAAACCAGATAACCAATCGTGCCACCAACTCATTCAATGTTGGATAATGTAAATTTTCATATCAAAATTAATCGGTGATGAAAAAATATATCATAGATATTAAAATTATTTTATTTTATTTTATCAAGGTAGGACAGACGAAGATCACTCATATTTAATTTTATTTTTCTTTCCTATACATTTTAAAAAGGAGTGCCCGATCATTATATTAAGCTTTTATTTATTTATTTTGATATGGAAACGTGAAGTGGCATTCACTAATTCCAACTTTATCTTTAAACTACAAGCCATTTCAATTTTATCCTCATTATATCAAATTGCAATTTGCCATTAAATTTTCATTATGAAATAAGGGAGGAAACAATAAATAAGGGAGGAAGATTTAAAGTATGTAAAGTTTTTTAATTCAGTATGACAGGAAGGAAACCATAAATAAGAGAGGAAGTTCCAAACTTATGAACTATAAATCAAATCATGGAGTGGAGGGTTTTGGGGTGCTTAAGATAATAAGTTTAATTCATGGTGGCCACCTAGCTAGAAATTAATTTTTTACGAGTTTTCTTGACATCCAAATATTATAGGGTTAGGTGATATGTCCCGTGATATTAGTTGAGGTGCGCGCAAGCTAGTCCGGATAGTCACGGATATAAAAAAAAAAATCGAAAAGAAGACACTATCAATAAATTCAATCCATGATGACAAATTACTTAGAACCTTTTCCAAAAAAATCAAATAACTATCTAATGGGCTCCACGTATCAAATTAACCTTTTGTAGAAGGCTATTGTGATACCCTTGTTTAGATTGTAATTATCTAGCCAATAGATTTATCTACTTCTTTATTTAAATATAACATTGTTCAATTTAGATAAGATTTTATATGAGTTAGTTTTCAAATTTTACGAAAAAATCTCATACTAATAGAAATAGGGTATTAGTAGTAAATGATTTCTTTTTCCAAAATAAATCAAGAAATATCTACACTTTTGAAGACTTTAAATTGATGGCCATTTCAAATATGAAAGAAGAGAGAGAATTTTGTTTCCTAATATACCCTTTTTTTTTTTTTTATTTTAAACTTTTTCAATTTCTAATTAAAATTAAAATTATTTATAAATCCCACCATTTAAGGAGTCATCTCTCTCACCCAACAATTTTCCACAAAATATGATTAATATATTAATTTTAATTATTTTAAAGTATAGATATTTTAAATTTAAAATTCAATCT
>JBBMKA010000018.1:7622778-7645495 GCA_037833695.1 Sechiopsis laciniata
AACATGCCTTGTATGTTTTTATTTGAACTGTTTTACTTCCATGCATGCTGGTTAAGGACTAGGTTTAGGACCCTTTTTGGGTCGGGTCTTTACAAGTTGAGTGAGATTATGGTTAGTAGTGGTTGAGTGATAAATTTGATGTGAAGTTTAATAAAATTTAATGTAAAATTTGATAGAAAGATTGAAGAGTGATCAACAGTAGTTGTTTACTACAAAAAACAAACGAGAGGTTTTTTAGAAGTGGTTATTAACCACTCTTGATGTCCAAAAAACAAACACACCCTACAACTATTCTATATTTTTCATTTTACAAACCTTTTTTTACCTGTGTATATGATTTAAATTGTTTCTTTTTTAGAACTTGAATTTCTTTGTTAATCCATTGTAATTTTATGCTAAAGAATAATCAACTTACCTTGTCTCATTAATTAACTTGCGCGTATATATATAAAAGTATTTTGAGTTTAGTTGAGTTGAACGGAACAAAAGTTGGTCAATTCAATAACTAATCTAATCCTTATTGATTAAATTGGTCTTCCAATCTGTCAAAAATAAAAAGTTGATCTTCCAATTTGTTTGGTTGCCGGTCTTTTTATACACCTTACCTATTTTCTCATTTAGAAAGTCCAAAAAATTTCATTTTAAATAAAAACAATCTATTATTAATTAGCATTAATTGGCATGTAAATCTCACACCCTTTTCTTGTGCATGCCTTTTTTTTTTTTTTTTTTTTTTTTAAATTTTACTGCAAAACATATTGGTTTCTTGTCCAATGCACACATTACTCCATTTTCAATGAGAATTGCAGAATTTTTGGAGAAAATTTACCTCCTTAATCATTTAACTAATTTTTCATAGCCTCCATTGTCCAAGAGAATTTTTTTCTTATTGCTCCACTATAGAATGCCAACTCCAATAGAATCCCCTATAATTGGCATTCAAGCATATATTCACAGTTATTTGGGACATTTTTACACTTACAAAATTTGTACAACCTACAAAAACATATTACATCCAAAATCAAAAGAACCCTCGAGGTTAGGCCAAACTAAAACAAAAGTCCAACCTCTCTACGTGGCTAAACAAAACAAAACAAAACAAAACAAAATGCATTCCACAGCAAAAATAATGTACATGTTCCTATATTGAGGTTGGGGAGAAGGTAGCAAGTAAAAAATTATTCATTTTCTATGCAAAAGAATTCATTGACGAAATTCTTTGCATTCACCTCTACCTTTGAATGACCTTACCCGAGTCGACGCACTTGTCTAAAGGACGTCCGGTCTTAATCATTTGTATTAGCTCGTGCAAAATCTTTAATCCTTTCCTTCAGATGCTGCAACAATATATATACATGTTAAGAAACATAATGAACTAGACATAAAGATTTGAACTACAAAAAGAAAGATGGTAATGTGGATTTGTATAAGTTGACGTTAAACACCTTCAGCTCTTCGTGGAGAACGACGAATATCTCTTTCAACCTCTTGTGTCTCTGCAGATTACTCTTTATTCAAGTCAACTTCATTATATATAAAAAGTAGCAAAGGAGAAAAAAAAAATTTTATGATCGTTCTGATTAAGGCATACAAAAAATCGCTCATGTCAATATCAAGAACAAGCCGTTCCCAAGGGCCATCTCGTTGGTAGAAGCTTGGGGTCTCAAAGCATGGAAGCCAGGTTCAAAACTTACTAGTGAGCTTAATTAATTGTAAAATTTATTATCATTTCTCGGATTTAGGCCTTGAGATGGTTACAGGTGCCTCGTGGTATGTAGTAGGGCGAATCTACGATTACCGATTATCAAAAAAACACAATCAAGTGCAAGCCATGTAAAGCCATCTTTGACAGAATCCACAATCACTGGAACACATGAAGTTACACAATCAATCGAGAGAGAGAAAATATCGGTCACTACCAATTCCGTCAACCATGCCTTGCTGCATCTGAATCTACTGTCGGCCTTAATCCTAAACCTTTTACTTCCAATCATTAACTCCCTCTCCCTCAGGAGTACCAAATTTTCAAAATATGAAGAGCTTACAAGAACCTAGACTACAACGAGCAACAGCTGGATGAAACATCAGAGCCTTGCCAGAGTAAACATCGAGAGTTTATGCAAGTGTAATCAATAATGACAAATGAAGGCACGTAAAGGCCCAAAGATGGAGAAATGTATACTTAAACAAAAAAAATTATGAATATTATCAAACGCAAACTTATAGGAAAGAGACTAGGATGACAGCCATACCATTGAACACAGCTGATAAGTTTCTTTCAGCTGTCCTAAGAGCTTTAAGTATTTTTCCGAATCTTGTCCCCTAGTAGAATCAAGTTCCTTTCCGAGTTTGCAGAATTCAGCCCTACATAATTGTTCAATATTTAAATACTAAATGATTTTTTCTTTAAAGGAACAGTATTCCAGGACATAAATAAACCATCAAACTAGTTTAAACATAATAACCAGACATTAAGCGGCAGATTGCAACCTCGTCTTGGAACGAATAAGAATTGAACATTAGAGAAAAGAAGTCATTACCTGTAGCTTTCTAGGATTTTGTTCAAGGACAGGTAACATTCATATTTATCACGATACTCCTGTACATATTCCTTGTACCTAATAACATGTATACCTTTTCCTCAGTTATCACAGATATTAATGACATGTAAAAGAACAAGTGAAACAGAACTAGTAGCCTCAACAACTCAAATGAATTGTAGATGGAACTTACTGCGAGAAATCCTTGATTGCTCCCTTCAACTCTGGCTCATCCTTTTCATACTTGGAAAATGAACAACTGTTTTCATCTGAAGAAGAATCTCTTCTCTTTGGATCACTATTTACACGCTCGGTTGATATTGGGTTCTTTAGCGCAGTAACTTCAGTTATTGAATTAGGTTCTTGTCTTTTACTTCCATTTTTTGAGGAAAGCTGTTCTCGTTTCATATCCTGCTGCTGGAAAATACCAACAGATGCTTTCCTGTTGCTTTCCCCATAGCCTTCTGGACCAATCCCTTGATTAGGTTTTACATTTGCATCAACTGATTTTTCAACTTCAATATGGTCTACTCTTGAATTATACTGTGGTCCTTGTGGATGCGACTGCAGAGACTGGTGGTTAAGCCTTGTCAAATCTTCAACTTTATCTTCTGAATTCATCTTTTTATTTGAGCGTTCCAGATTGCTGGGAAACTTGGTGCTTATATGGGGTGAGGACTGCTTTCCAAATTCTAAACTAGTCTTCAAACTATATTTTCCTTTATTTAAATTTGAACTCCACATATCTGAGGTATTCTCTTTGTTCTGCAACTCTTTTGATGAATTATTTCTTTCAAATCTCTTTTTACCCAATGCTTCCTCAGGAAAGGGGTCACGAAGTTCACCTAATTCCAGTTCTGAAAGCTCTCTTTTGAGAATTCGACCATTTCCATTAACAGATGACCCGTCGGCACTAATTCTATTCTTATTATCTCTCGGTGAATACCCCATCTGCGAGCTTGAAACTGTTTTACCATCTTTGAATTTTCCATATATTTCACCGGGTTCACTATGATGGGAGTCAAAGGGTTGTATTTGTTTATCCTCTGGACCACCTGATCTAGAATTTCTTGAAACATTTTTCTCATTTGTGCCTTCATTTTCAGCATTTCCATAAAATTTATCTTTAAACGCATGAAAACTTTCATTAGCATGACCACCCTTTTCAGTGTGTTTACTGCCACGTCCAATGCTATCACCATGCTTGTCGGGTCTAAATGCTGCATCTACAGCCCTCACTCCACTTTGATCGTGAAGCCTCCAATTTGCTTGTGAAACATCTGAACTGTTTTTTTCTGAAACTATTCTGTTTCCCATTTTCGGTCTAAAATCAGAATTGCCTTTCAACTCACCTTTATTAGTAACTTGACTTGTAGGGATCCTTGCAGAATCTCTGTGGAGATTACTGGGAGATAAATTGTGAGAACTCTGTAATTGGACTTCCCAATTACCAGAAATTGGCTGTTGAGCAGAGCTTTCTGATTTTAATCTCTTGCCGTGATCAGATTTCTCTTCAAAGCATTCCGAATCAGAAGTCCTTTTAGACCTTCCTTTAGATATCCAATCTGTGCTGTCAGATTGTTCATGCCTGGCACTATTTACAATAGT
Organism: Sechiopsis laciniata; assembly: GCA_037833695.1. Lineage (NCBI taxonomy): Eukaryota > Viridiplantae > Streptophyta > Magnoliopsida > Cucurbitales > Cucurbitaceae > Sechiopsis > Sechiopsis laciniata. The sequence continues at coordinate 7,626,927 of JBBMKA010000018.1, forward strand.
ATTTTCCCTGTCCTCAAACAAACTGCCAATAAAATTTTGGCGCTCTTGGAATTCATCAGGTTGTGGTGAAAAGGACCTTGGTTCTTCCACAGGTTTTCCACCTCCCATAGGGAGTAAACTAGGACCATCCATTTTAGCTTCTGGCTCATCATCAAAATCTTTCTCGATGTCAATTGCATCAGATTCATGACCATCTTCCTTCTCATCATCTATATTCAACACAGCCCCACCATCTGGACTTTTCCAAGTAGCAGGAGATGTAGAAAAACCCTGTGCGGAAGCTTGCAATTTATGCTTGGATTCTTTGTCATCATCACTGGTCATGATATCCACATCCTCATCAGAACCCTGTTTGCTATTAGAAGGTGCGTCACTTTCACTATCACTGCTACTCTCACTACCCACGGGGCTTCGACTTCTACTCTTACTATGATTCCCACTATCACTTCCACTCTCACTGCTATCACTTCCAGAATCACTGTCACTCTCATTGCCAGAAGAACTAGCTGCCTGGCCTCCGCTGTTTTCAGACCCTTTTTTCTCAGCAAAAGGATCGGGTGAATGCTGTTGGATGTCATTTTTCTCCAAGAAATTTGATTTTTTGTTTGCTTGAGAGGTTTCTATCTTTTCCTCCAAATCAATGACACGTCTTGCTTCTAACTGCAATTCTGGAGCAAGTATTTGATCGTGGAAGTCATCATGTACAGGGGTCTGATGATGGCTGACTAAAGGAAAGCTGTGGGAAGTACAAGGCATGAATTAGACTCCTAGATGAACATCGAGCAATCCATATTATATCAAATACATCGGCTAGTAAATTACTGAGTGAAGCTCTCTTTTGGTGGACCTGCTACAATCTCCACTGTAATACTAATACTCTTTTCATGAAGTTACTTTTTCTTTTCTTTTCTTTTCTTTTCTTTTTTTTCTATAGAGAATATTACAACACATGTGAGGACTTGAACCTACAACTTCTTAGAAAAAGTAAGGATGTCTTAACAACTAGGTTATACATTGGCATGAGGTTATTTTGTTAATCATAAAACCTTGCATGTAAGGCTTTCTGCTTAAAGACTAGTTAAAGCTTTCTACTAGATAGCCTTCCTCACAAAGCATAGTTAGTTGATAATCCATTTAATTTTTTTTTTTTTTAAAAATTTATATCCGTGAATATCCAAGTCAACTTATGAGCACCTTGACTATTCTCATTAGACAGACCATCTAACTCTACAACATTTGAATGTTAAATAAACCCGTAGAAAATTAATTTTTAGGTAATGGTTATGGTAGATTGAACCCATAATCTTTTGGTCATCAATAAAACTAAACAGGATAGTTGAGACCTTTCAACATTTAAAGTAAGGTTGTCTAACTAACAGCATCCCAAAGTGTATAGAACAAACAACCCGACTTAAGATATTGCAAACAACTGTTTAAATCAACCAGATGAAATCAAACCGTCAAATGTTGAAGGATGTACCTTTCACCTTCAGATGAAAGTTTTTTAGAGCCTTCCAATTCAACTCCTGAGTTCAAATAGTATCTCCCTGGAGCTTGGTAGGTTGCAATCTAATAGTCCAGATTAAACAAGAATATAAGAACTAATTTAGTATGTGTGTATCAGACAAACTTACATTTTTGCATGGTCAAGTTCAACTAATGCCTTGTCATTTTCTCCTGTTTCAAATTGATAGTTCACGTGTTGGATCTTATTAATTAAATTATTATTCAAGACAACGTATGTGGGGAGTATCAAGAGATTCATTGAAATAACTGGATAAATTCTAACCTGGCAGATTATGCAATATATTTCTAATAATTTAACATTTACATCACTTACTTTTTTAATGATTGGCTCGATCTTTTTTACAGCATTTGGGATTTTATCACCAACAGCTTTCTCCAAGGCCTACACGAGAGAGAGAGAGGGAGTGACAGAAGAGTTAGCATTGAGAGAAGTAGAAAACAGTAAGGCCATATGTTTTCAAACAGGAACAATGCTTCAGTAGATGAAAAATAACATTCTAACTATAGTAATCACCTATTGACTTTTGCTTTTGCATACCTTCAAACTCATCCCCTTGGGGTTCTCCAAGAGTAAAGTATACAACATTCCTTGCAATTCTGTTGGTTTTGCTCCAGCATTCACTTCCCGCCCTGGTGTTCCAAGAACTCCTTTTGCAGCTGTGGTTGGGATTTCCTTCTCACTGCTAGCAGCAGCATTAATCTTAGCTGTTTGTCGAGGTCTAATATCTTCTGCGATAACATGAATCTTTGTGGTATTTGCAAATCCATATTGAGGTATTGGGGTACCAGACTGCTCAGGTGGAGATGAAACAGGTGAAGATGATAGCCTATTCTTAGAAGCAGGTACTGATGGCATGGCAGGTTTAAATGTAGATTTTGAAGGCCCAACTGCAATAACGAATATTAGTATTCAATTACTAGGGTTAATGGACATTACTGACCATCAGAACAGTATATGCCAAAAAGAAAGAAAGCACTAAAAAAGGTAGAAAATGTTCTATCAAGGAGGAATAAAGCATATAGAAATGCCAAAAGAAAATGAAGAAAGAACTCAATATGTGTACACATAGTCACCTTGAGACAATTCGTTTTTATGCTTTTTAAATGGAGGCTCTTTCTTGTTCTTATAATGCCTCCATGTATTAGCTGCAAGCAAGCAAGGCATTAGTAAAGGCTTAACGTCAACATAGAAGGTTCAGTTTTGTAGTACTGCAATCAGATAACAGTAACAAAAAAGTGATCAAGGCAGGTAGATAAGACAACTTTACCAGCCCAAGAATGAACTAATCTCCAGTTCATACCAAGAATAAAATAATAGAATTTACCCGCCCTAAGCAAATCCTTAAAATTACAAACCTTCGGCAGCAGCCAATTGCTTTATTTGATTCTTCATAGATGGATTCCCAGGTTCTAATACAATAGATCTGCACCCAGAAACACAAAATATGTGCATGCATGTGTATTACTATAACAACATACAAAAACCTTTTTACAGTTTAGAAATCACCAAGTAAGAGATTTGTTAGTAAAAGTATGATAGGTAATGGCACTCATACTTCTTTTTGCCATGATATTCTTTTATATCCGCGAGTGTTTGAGGCAGCTTACATGCATCTCAACTATTCTTATAGGACAACCGTATGATCCTACTACATTTAGTTGTCAAGTTAACTTGAAAAAAAAAATTAACTACTACGTAGGTGATCATCATATGGATTGAGCTCATAACTTCTTAGCGCTTTGTGATTTTCAAGGCCCTTATTTAATCACTCAGCCAATCCATTGAGCTTTGCATCTTTGTCTTCATAAGGTTTCCTCACGGGCACAAAATTAGAGTAAGCCATTGCCTACGAATATCTTTTTATCCTTTATCCATGATTTTTGTGGGGCTTTTTTTCAAAGGGGAGGCAAAAACTATTTGGATGGCTTTCAATCACTCCTTTTGGCACGAAAGGAACCGACAGATCTTCAATGACAAATATATTGCTCTGTTGAGAGTTTCTTTGAAGTTATTCTCTTTAACAATTTGTTTTGGTGTAAATGTTCACACTCTTTCAAGGATTATAGTCTTTCTACTTTACTAAACAATTGGACTTTTTCTTCTAATCCCCCTTAGGTGAACTTATCATTTCATTTATCTTTTTTAGCTTATGTATGCCTCAACTAATCTCACGAGAAAACTGCTTGATTTATCAATGAAATCTCTTTTTATTTTGATTCAACAACATTTTGGGGTGGGGGATTTGAACCCACAAACGTCTTGGATTAAGTCATATATGATGTCACTTGAGCTATACTTCCTACTGATCCTCCTAACTCACCCTATTTATTATTTTTTTTTTTTAGGAAATATCAAATTTTCATTGAGAAAAGAATGAAAGAACAATATAAGGGCATACAAAAAGGCATTCTGAACAAAGGACCCTCTACTACTCACACTATTTATATTCAACACAACTTTGATAAACTTACTAGGTAATTACATATGTTAGTGCTAATATTCCTAACGTATTTTCTTTGCCCTGAGCTATCTGCAAAAACTAATAAATGTATGAGAACTAAGGAAGCACATAAACTCATCCCACTTCGTTACGTAACAATGCATGTAAATTTTAGATTCTCTAAATTGAAAAGGGTAGAATTCAGTTCGGTCAAATTTGCTGACTGCCAAAAGCTAGAGGAGCAATAAACATCCTCTATACATGATTGCATACCTACGCAATTTAGATCGAGGGTCAGCTTCTTCAGTCAACTTCTTAACATGGTTTGTAGTTGATTCATCCAAGATACGCTGCACATTCAATTTTCTCCAAGCATTGCCTGATTCAACAAGCAAACCACTTCCATCTTCACCACTTTTACGTTCTTCATATATGTCACAAAGATCACCACCAACTTCTCTTGACCAAGTGAACCTAAACTCTTTCCCGCCAACATCAATCACCTGATGTCAAATTTTAATTCAAGTACAACAATCTTAAATTACCAAAGACCACGCAAAAAAAAATCTACAAACAGAGAAGCAGAAATCAGACCTTATGGTGCACGTATGATTGTAAAAGTTGATTAACAGGAAACATTGATATGATGAGAATATGTCAAGATTCATGCATATATTATGAATTTAACACATCGGCCTTGGGGGAGTAAACAGAAAGTAAATCCAATAGAGAAGGGCTTGCCTCCTTATTCATAAGGAGGCTATTTTCTCAATCCAATATTATTCCTCGTATTCAGCCTTTACACTACTTGTTATCACCTTCACAGCTGTTCACTGGAAAGTGATCAAAAAGAAAGAAAACAAATTGCAGAAATAAGCAATTCCTCTAGACTCTTAGACCCTTCATAAAGAACTATATATGCATCACAGACACATAAAAGCAAAGATAATACTTATTTGCACAGCTCTCCATGCTGCTACTCAATGGAGTAATCTAATCCTTGACCCTACAGTATTTATATTAACCATTTCAGGTAATAGCCAACTGCTGCCCAATCAAAAAGGTTAAAAAAAGAATGCATAATTAGGCAATGATCAAATTGGCGACAAATTCCACCTAAACAGAACAATATAGACCAAAATATATGTAATGAAGTAGCAACTACACAAATCGATTCCACAGAGAACATAAAGCCCATAAACTTAAAGGTCAAAGTGACCACCCCCCATTGAAATCCAACAAATAGTGAAGAAAAGCATAAGCCGCACAAGCTACTTAACAAAAGTTCAAATCATCTAAAAAATGCCACGCCCAGAAAATTACACAAAAGTACTACAAATCTTCACTATCGCATTGATATGGATGACTAAACTAGAAAACAAGCATTACATAAAACTTACATTACAACTAGAATTCTTGGCATTCGCATCAAACTTAATCTTCGGAGTTCCCCCCTGCGACTCAACACGCTTGATCTCATCGATCAAGTCAGGAACCAACCGAATTGTCATGGCAAAAGCCAACGGATTACTACCAGTAACGAGACTGAAAGTCTCCTCGGCGGATTGAGGGGCTTCGGGTGCAGTAGCGATGGAGGTTCGATTCCGAGGATTTGCGGCAGAACCGGCGCCACCGCCGCCGAGAGAGAGACGGCCGGAGGGGCGGTGAGAAGGTGGTGGAGGAAAAGAGGAGGGCGGCGGCTTTCCGCCTGATCCCCGGCCAACGCCGCCGCCGGCTCGGCCGAGCTTGGATGGGCCGCCGTACATTGTGAGAGATGACGACGATGGAAGGTGGTCAAACCAGATTTGGGACCCAGATTTCAAGTTGGTTCTCAATTTCCATGTTTTTATGGTCTTCTCTTTAATTTCAACGAGTTGTGGGGACTGGTTTGCAATTATGCTAATTCCAGTCCGTATTTCGGATTTACGTTTTAATTTTCATGGGCTTGAATAAGCCCAACTTGCCTATTGATACACCAGCCCAAATCAAATCAGGGTGTTATTTTATATTGGAAATTTGTTATGAAAGAGCTATTTTAATAAAACAATTACAAACTTACTCAAATTTTAAAATATTTATATTTATAATCATTAATAAGTTTCAATACTATATATATATATATATATATATATATATATAATTTTTAATACTATATTATTAATATTCAATAATATAATATTATTTATTATTAATATCGATAATTATAGTTGCTAATTTTATTTAAAAGTGACTATATTTATAATTACTTTCTAAATTTGACTAATCTTGTAAGTTTACCAAATTTAAAAGTGAAAATTATTAAAATGTTGAGATTGAAACTAGATCCAAACCTAGAAATTAAAAATGAAAATTTCCCTAAAAAGTATTTTAACTTGTGTGTAATAAATTATTAAATGTACATAAAAAAATCATTAAATATAAAAGGAAAATTGTATTAGATAGTCAAATTTCACAAAATAATTGTAGATGTAGGCAAACTTGAAAATATTTGCATCCATAGTAAAAAATACAGTATTATTAATACTTATTATACAGTATAATTTTATTATTAATAAAGTATTTTGTATTATTAATATATTATTATGTATTATTAATATAATATTATATGTTATTAGTACAGTATTGTGTATTAATATAGTATTATGTATTAATAATACCGTAATTTTACTAGGATTGTTTTTTTTTTTTCTTTGCCTAGTAATATAAATACTTTTTCAATTTAGCCTATTTCTAAAAAAATCTCTTTTTTATTGCAAGTTTTTTTTTTTTTTTTTTTGAGAAGCTCTTGCACGTAACCTTTAATTACTAGTTATATACAAGTTTAATCTCCAAAAAAAAAAAGTTATTTAAAAAGTTGCTAGAATTATGCTGTTGTTGCCTAAAAAATGTTTTAACTCATTATAAGAAAAACAGTTGAGTTATTTTCAAATTCTTTTAAAAGTTGGGACAAAATAGACGTAGAATTAAAGTGGACTAAATTTATTTTAACCTTCAAAATATAACTTTCTTTTAATCCAATTTTGTCGTAGAGTTTTATTAGTATTATTATTTTTTATTTTTTATTTTTTGAAAATGTTATTTGTATTATGTATGAATTAGTAATCATGAAATTAAAAATTCAAATTTCTTCTCAAGTATTATTGAATAGAAAAATTGGTAGCTCTTTCAAATGTTTATTCATTCAAATTGTAGCTCTCCTTCCTAACCAATTTTTAATCACTTAAAAGGTATACTTATGTTGACATAATATGTGTGCCAATTTATTACTTTTATAACCTCACATCAACTTCTTTTTTTTTTTAGAATAACCTCACATCAACTTCAAGTGATATATTTCAAAAAAAAAAAAGAAAAAAAAAATCAACCTCAAGTGATAATCAAATGGATAAAATTTATAGTCATTTTTTCATACCTCATTTTGGTTTTTTTTTTTTTTTTTTTTTTTTTTTTTTTTTTTTGAATGTTTAACTAAGATTGTGCTTGATAAAAGATATGCCGATTTTATTTAATTTTATTTCAAACCGACAAGTATATATTTTATTATTAATATTCGAAGTATTAACAATGTTTTAATGGTCGAGTTGTATCTAGGTTGACTATTGATATATATATTTTTTTAGTACAATTGACTATTGACTATTGATAATTAGTTGTTATACCATAATTAGTTTAGATTGAATTTGATTAAGACAATTTTTTGGATGGATTAAAAATAATTATTAATAATAATTTTTTTGGATTGGTCTATCCAACTTAAAGAAACGAACAGTCTTTAATTTTTTTTGTAATTATTGTTTCACATTCATCTCTTTTATCTTCTCTAAGATTCATCTCATAGTCTGTAAATATATAAACAAATAAATAATACATGATATACTATACTTAAATTTAGATTATATAACCCAATACAAACTTAAAAAATCGTAACTCAGTCCAACCTTTACAATTTAGGTCGAAGAGTCCAAGATGTCCAAATTGTCTTTTTTTTTTTTTTTTTTTTAGTAGAGACCTTTTGATGTCATGTTTGGTTCATTATTTGACGATAATCCAGTTCAATATCACATTTACGAGTTTTGGTATTTAACTCTCATTTATTTGAGAACAACGACATCATCTATGAATAGTTTTTGGTCTTCTCTCTCCCAATTTATTCTAAAAAAAACAACTTAACCAATTGATGATTTTTATTTTTTATCAAGACATGTTGTCTTTTGCTAATTTTCACAAATAGCAAACACTTTCTGTGCTAACACAAGTTATTTTTATTTTTATTTTTTTAATTTATCGAAATACTCACAAATATCTGATAGTAAAGAAATGTATAAGCTATTGAAACATGAAAATGTATAGAAAGAAATTATATTGAGGAAGATGATGGTGATGACTAAATTGTATACCACACTCTTACAAAACCTAACTTCATTTTTATATATATGGAAACAACTATCATGGAGTAATTCAAGTGGTCAATGGAGGTCTTGAGATGCTTTAAAGTGATGAGTTCAATTCATAGTGACCACTTAACTAAAGTTTAATTTCCCATCGATATTTGACTTTCATTTTTTTGAAAGCTGTGATATCCTCTATATAAAATTTATTGTTCTCGTGATATATATTAAAAAAAAAAAAAAGTCTAACAACATCAATAGAATTTTACTCCGAGAACAAACAAGTCGCTATTGACGTCAACAGGAGAAGTAATGGCTTGCGTGGTCTTTACCTTCCAAATTCAAGACTTAATTGTATATTATCTTTTAACAATTCAAACTATAATAGCCAATCAAAATCTTACTTAAAACAAAAGGAACATAAAATCAACGATCGAATGAAAAATATTGAAACTATTTGTTTAAGACTTAGAGGATTTTATTTTGGCAGTCAAGTTTTATCAAATGTTATATATCTACTTGGAAGAAAAAATAAAAAATAAAAAAGTCTCTCGACCTTCCACAAGAAAACTTTAAAATTCATCAAATTATTTTTAATTTTTTAAATTTATCAAACGATGGAGTGGAGATTCGAATGTATAACATTGTAATTACAATGTTATAGATGATATTATTTAATGTATGTTATTTTTTACTTCATCAAATTAAATTATACTTTAATAAGTAAGATCAATTTTATTTTGTAATATGTATTTGTAACTTTAACCTACAAATTTCAAAAGAGATAACAAAATTGGTTAAATTAGGTGATTTCAATGAAGAATATCAACTGTTCTAAAAAAAAAGAAGAAAATGAAGAATATCAATAATTGATTAAATCTTAAATAACTCACCAATTAAAAAAAAAAAAAACTTAACCATGTTATATTATTAAATCGAGTAAAGAATTATATTTTTTTGAAACGTAACCACGCCTGTTTCTAGGTCAGACATCTGGAGACATCGAATGAGTAATGTCACGGATGAGTTTCGAATCTGAAACCTTGAGGGGGAGTATACCTTCAATCAAACTCAAGTTTCCAACTACTGCGCCACCGCTTGGAGACGTAAAAAATCACATTGATAAACTTAAATATTGTTATGTGGTTAATTTAATAAATTTGATTCCTTTCATTATTCTTGAAAATGGAGGATTGAGTGGATTTTTTTTTTTTTTCAATAGTATTTTCAGTACAATAGCGAAATTGCATCACTCGAATCAATACTAATTCAATTATGCTTACTTTGACCTCGAATACTTTCTTTTTTTCCTGGAAAGTGTATAAGTGACTTTGTAAGATATCAAATTTATATTGTAATGTTTATTTAGATGGAAGGTGTAAAGTTGAAAGTAATTAAGCTAAATTATATATAAACAAATATCCTTAAATTTCGTCCTTTGGTAGAAAAACATCAAACTTTTTAAAGTTAGTTAGCCATTTAAATAATACTATGTTAGAATTGAAGATGAAAAAATCAACATTATTCACGATATTTTTACATCATTAACTTAGGCAAGCATTATAGTCCCAATCACGTCATTACACGTTATCATTAGGGGTGACATTGAAAATTAAAAAAAAAATTGGCGCTGTTATGAAAATCGAAAGTTATTGGTTTGACTCAATTTTATATGAAGAACCAATATAAAAACAAAACTAAATTAGATATATAATTATTATTTTTCTCATGAATAAATGTTCAAATTTTTTTTTTTTTTTTTTTTGAGTAAGGGAATAAAAATTAAATTGAAAATTGAAAATCAAAGCATAAACGAAAATGTAAAGTAAATAGAATTGAGATCAAAATGGAGAACCAAATCTAATCTAAACCGAACAACAACTATCACCCTAATTATCACCATGTCGCCTTTTCATTCAACACTTTTATCTTAATTTAAAAAAAAAAAAAAAAATTCCATTCAACATTCTAACACCCTTTAATTTTTATAAAATTTTTGGAATATTTATAAAATATTAAAGACAATGTTGTAACTCTTAAAAGAATAAAGTTTTGTTTTAGCAAAGGTAAAATTAAAGTTGAAGGGCATTTGTTTTTAATTTAACAAATTTTTTTAGCAAAGTAATTAAATGTAGGCATAGAAATTAAACTTTTCTGTATTTCAAAAAAAAAAAAAAACATTTGTGGTTATTTATTAATGACTATTTAAATAATTTTTTTACAAAAAAAAAAAAATGAATGGCTATTTAAATACCCAATCGTTTCTTGTACTTTTATAATTTGTAAAGTACTAAGTAACAACATTTGGCGGGCAATATTAAACTCTGATTTGACCAAGCTCTGTTCCGTATCAAACAATAACAATGGCCTTTTCATTTCAATTTCAGTTTCATTTCTCCCATACCCATCAAATAATAGGTCCAAATTCACATTTCTAGTCCGCCATTGAAGGTCGTTTGAAGGTTTTTTCCAAGCTTCACCATGGAAAACCCTAATGTCTTCTCCATCTTCATCTTCTTCCTCTGTTTTAGCTTTCGAGCTTTCTCAGCCATGGCGGCCGACGAAGCAGTTACAGTGAAGGTGGGTGTCGTTCTCGACTTCGATTCGTCGATTGGGAAAATGGGTTTGAGTTTTATGGAAATGGGTCTCTCAGATTTCTATGGATTTCATCGAAATTACAAGACCCGGTTGGCTCTGTTTCCGAAAAACTCCATGGGCGATGTTGTTCAAGCTTCGTCTGCAGGTTTTAACCTAATTTATTAACGCTTGTGATTTCTAGGGTTTCTCTGAGTTCTTAGGTTTCATTTGGTTTTTTTTTTTTTTTTTTGTTTAACTGAATAGCTTTGGAGTTGATCGAGAAGGATGAAGTGGTAGCCATTGTTGGGCCACAGAGCTCAACTCAAGCAGCTTTCATGGCGGATATAGGTAAAAAATCTCAGGTACCCATAATTTCATTCTCCGCTACAACCACAACCCAATCTGCGATTTCTCATCGGAACCCTTACTTTTTCCGAGCGACTCAAATCGATTCATCGCAAGTGAAACCCATTGCCGCAATCCTTGAAGCATTCAATTGGAGACAGGCAGTGCTCATTCACTCCGACGATGAATACGGCGAGGGGTTTTTGCCCGCCATGAGAGACGCTCTTCGAGAAATCAACACTCGAGTCACTTACGAGACTGCGATTCCTCAATCTGCATCTGATGATAGAATCGCTAAAGAGCTTTACAAATTGTTGACGATGCAAACTAGGGTTTTCGTTGTTCATATGAGGCCCGAGCTCGAATCTCGGGTTTTCGGAATGGCTAAGGAGATTGGAATGATGGGGTTGGGTTATATTTGGATTATAACTGATGGGATGAGTAATTTTCTCTCTAGGATTGATGATTCCGCCATAGAAGCCATGAGTGGAGCTTTGGCTGTAAGGACTTACATTCCAAGAACAAAAAAACTTGAGGATTTTCAACTGCAATGGAGAAGGAAATTTGAGAAGGAAATTTCTGAACTGAATATATTTGGTTTGCGAGCTTATGATGTTACTTTTGCTCTAGCCAAGGCTGTGGAGAGAGTTGGAACCACAGAGTTCATCTTCAAGAAATCGAATGTTTCGGGAAAATCTACAGATCTTGACAATCTTGGCGTCTCTCGAACCGGTCCAAGGTTGTCCGAGGCATTGTCGAAAACGCATTTCGAAGGGCTTGCAGGAGACTTCAAAATGGTTGAGGGGCAATTGAAATCAACAACATATGAGATTATCAATATCCATCCTGAAAAAGATGTTCGAGTGGTTGGATTCTGGACACCAGAAAATGGATTGACACAATCATTAGACTCCATGAAAATGAGCTCAAACATTTCTGTTGCTAATCTCAGCCATATCATATGGCCAGGGGATGATACCAATTCTTTCAGTTTCCCAAAAGGTTGGGAGACTCCAACAAATGAAAAGAAGCTGAGAATTGGAATTCCAGTTAAAACTGGGGTCAGTAAGTTTGTTAGAGAGATAAGGGACCCGTCGACTAACAGAACAAAGAAAACAGGGTACAGCATCGATATCTTCGAAGCTGTGATCAAAATACTTCCATACGCGGTTTTGTATGAATACATTCGGTTTGGAGATGACGATGGAGTAATGTATGGTACCTATGATGACCTGGTCAAGCAAGTGTCTTTGGGGGTTTGTATACTCTTTCTCCTTCTCAACTGCAGTAGAATTCAATTTTTAATACCCAAAATCAATTTTTCTTTTATGATTTTTGGTATAGGACTTCACTGATAAGAAGGTTAGTCTTGATTGCAATTTGTTGAAATGTCTTGAACTCTGTTGCACTATGAATACTCACTACGGGAGTCTCACTAACACATGGTTAATAAACCATGTAAATATGCGTGTTCTTTGTTTCACGTTTTCTTTTTCTTAGTTGTTGTTTCGATTTTTGTATAACACAATCATATTGAACAATCTTAACTTTGTCACTACGCTTGTTGTGTCCGTTGACTATGGAGGCTCAACTCATCTTCTCCAGGTGAAGTTTGCTTAGCCCTTTATGTTCTTAGCATGTTGCATTAGCTTTAACTTTGCATTATGCCTTCTCAAATCTTTATTTAAAATGAGCAAAGCTTATAGAAAATGTATTACTAGATTGGAGATGGAGAGGATTCCTTGAGAAGATATTGAATATACTTTTCACCTTAGTTTAACAACATTAAATTGGGAGATGGGAGATTTAAGGGATGTTTGAAATAAGGAGAATGAGAATGATTATGGGAAAGATAAGAATACGAGGGAGAACGATTATCATCTGTGTTTGGATGAAGAGAAAGATTATCTGTGTTTGATGCACAAAAAATGATTAAGAGGGAACAAAATAGTGAGTATAGAGAGAATAGAAAGTGATTATGGGGAGAATGAAAAGTGATCATGGGGAGAATGAAAAGTGATCATGACTAATGATAGTCAGTAGCCCAAACATGGATAAAAGAATTATTTTCTCCATAATCATTCTCATTCTTTTTGCTCCAAACACCCCTTCGATATAGAAGTATAGTAATAAATCTCTAAGTTCAAACTCTGAAGAGGTTGAGAGTGTATGCAATTGATTTAGAAAATGATTTTTCAAACTTCTGTACTAGTAGAAAAACAAGTTGACAAGTGATGTTCTAATGGGAACTCCTTAATTCACAAAAAAACCCTTTTATTCTGAATATTTACCCTCATTTCTTGAGCAGGTATATGATGCAGTTGTGGGAGACATTTCCATTAGAGAAAGCAGATCCATACTTGTGGACTTCACATTGCCATACTCTGAAGCTAGTGTGTCAATGGTTGTACTAATTCACGATAACAACAAAAAGGCTTGGCTTTTCTTGAAGCCTTTATCATTGAACCTTTGGTTGACCAGTGGTTTCTTTTTTGTTTTCATTGGACTGGCCATCTGGATTCTCGAGCACCGAATCAATGAAGATTTTAGAGGTCCTCCCTCGCATGAAATGGGGACAAGCTTCTGGTTTTCTTTCTCAGCTATGGTGTTTGCTCAAAGTAATCTGTCCTTTCCTTCTAGCTTTGATATCCTATGAAGCAGTAGGAAAAAATCCGTGTCAGACACGTATTCTTCTAGAAATTTCTTGGTCACATGTCTGCCATTTTAAGCGTCTTTATTGTTGTTATCATTGTTTTAACTGTTGGACACGGTTCGGACATGCCTAAAACACATATCAGATATTTTAAAATAATAGGTGTGGTCTTTTAGCCCAAATGTTAAAGGTCCAAACCCAAGGCAAAAAAAGAAGAAAAATTGTCGCCTCTCATTTATCATGAAAAAAGTCAATCGTCTTTTCCTCTTCTTCACGAAACTTAGTTTTCATCTTGTGAAATACTTGTTTGCCTCTGCCCACGCCCCACCGGCCACCATTTTTAATTTAATTTGATTTTATTATTTTATTATTTTTTGAAGTTATAACATTTTGGAGTAGGAGATTTGAATCCATGACCTTTTAGTCATAGGCCGGTTGAGCTATTATTCTTGATGGTGACGCTATGCTCATTATTTATATTATATGATTTTTTAGTAGAGTACATTTAGTATATATGTTAAATTTACATATTTACTAAAAAAATTAACATATCCTCAATATTTTTGCGTCTTAGTTTTTTAGAAATTGGCATATAACTATGTCCTGTCGTGTCTGTCTCCAAGTTTTCATAATTGATATCTCATTTTTAATATCTTTTGCTAGATGGTTCACTAAATTCATTCTCTATGGACAACAGGGGAGAAGGTGCTAAGCAACTTGACTAGATTCGTGGTAATAGTATGGCTATTTGTGGTGTTCATATTGACTCAAAGTTACACGGCGAGTCTCACGTCGCTGCTAACGGTTCAAAATCTCGAGCCAATGTTTACTGAGATGAACCAACTGAAGGAGCACAGGGTGAATGTTGGTTACCCAAGTGGTTCTTTTGTTCGAGATCTGCTGATAGCTGAAGGTTTTGATACATCAAAGCTTGTAATGTATAACAATATGGCACATTGTGGATCATTGTTCTTAAATGGGACCATAGTTGCTGCCTTTGATGAAGTTCCTTATCTCAAGTATCTTACAACAACATATTGCACCAATTGCACCATCGTCGGTCCCATCATGAAATCCAATGGCTTTGGCTTTGTAAGTGTGAAATTTTCCCTTGTCTTTCATGTTGGTTCGAAGAGAAATACGACCCATTCATTTTCTTTTGATAACTGAGAATCAAAACTTCGCCTCACTACATATCCAGAGACGCCCACACCCATTTTATGTTGCAGATCCGAGAAACAATAAGAAAATTTTCAATTAAGCTCACTCGTGGATTCGAACCTAAGACCTTTAAAGTAGTAAACCTTGAAGACCTCAAATTTTTACTAACAAGGTCTCCGTTGGAGACGCAACTCATTCATTAGTGTTAAATTACTTCAAACCCAATATGTGAGCCATTAATATTATTGGATCGGAAATAACCACCATGAGTTGGTCTTAGTCAATAAGGATCATGTAAATAATAAGGCGGTTGGAGGAATGAGTTTAAACCCACCTACAAGTTTCTTTGGCAAGGAAATATGGTAGAGTTAGACGAATATCTCGTGACAATAGTTGAAATGCATGAAAGTTGGCATGAACACTAAATCACATCTAATTTTAAAAGTTTGGTTCTAGTTTCGATTGGTCCATAGTATCTTTTTCGTATTATCAATGAAAAGGTTTGTTTCCTATAAATTGTAGGTCTTCCCGAAGGGGTCACAACTCGGGCGCGATGTTTCGAAGGGAATACTTGATATAATGGAGAGTGGAGCTCTGCAAGAGATTGAAAACAAATGGTTTAAACTCAATAGCAGCCCTGATCCCAATAGCTTAATTTCCACCACACTTGGTCTTGAAAGCTTTTGGGGGTTGTTTCTTGTAACAGGGGTTGTATCTTCATGTGCACTCATTGTAGCTCTGGCCAAGTTTCTCCATGAACACAGATATGTCTTGAAGCTTTCCACTTTCTCAATGTGGCATAGGTTTCTTTTACTATTGAAAATTTTCAATGAGGAAGACCCGACTTTGCCGGCGCTGAGACGAAAGCCTGGAATCTAAAGATGTCAGATTAGAGCCTCAAGAAAGGGAGGACTTTCACTTTGTAACTTTGATGATTTCCATGGTGGTTTGAGTGCAACTCCTCAGCCATCACCAAGCAGGTAATATCTTACTTTTAAGGGATTAGATGTTTGATTTTGATGAATTGAAAAAAAAAAAAAAAAAAAAAAAGGTAAATCAGAGTCCATGCAAATATGTAAATAGTAAAGAGCTTTTAGTTTTCGTGAAAGGTAGTAATGCCGAATGATTGTTTCGTAAGAATAGTTTAAGTGTGTGCAAGCTAATCAATATACTTACAAATATTTAAAACAAATAATCAAATATTTGTTGTTGAGTGGTTTACCATCATACTGGTGATACGTTTTACGATAATCTCAACATTTCCAGTGTCAAAAACATTATTATTCTCTTCATTATATACACAAATATGAGGTATTATATACGATCCAATTGTGTAAGACTGTTGAAAATCAATAATAACAGACGATAAAGAAAAGAAAATAAAATGTGAAATATAGAGCTTTTATGTGATTTGAGATCAAATGATGTACTAGAGTTTTGACAAATGCACATTTCTTATCTTCTAAATAAAATAGTTTTTCACTTTTATGCGTGGACGTAGCTAACATAACGTTAATAAACTACATGAATCTTGTGTTCTTTATCTCACACTTACTTATTCTTGATTGTTGTTATGATTTTTCATAACAGTTTTATCTCAAAAACTCTTATATAATAAACTACATTGCTCTGATAAAAATTATGTGAAAATTTTCTAAAATTGTCGCTTTATAATTCAAACCATCGGCCAAACTTCCCTTGACTCGCATACACTGGCGATTTGTCCGACAACCTAAAAACTGCCGACCAATCTTTTGCCGACAGTTCTTTCAAGTTCGTTAAGACTTCTGTTCGGTTATGATTACTGATGAGTTATAATTGCTTGTATTTTGATACATGTAATTATAATATGAATTATCCTTATCACAATTTGAAGTGCAAATAATTATAACATGAGTTACTATTATCTATATTTGAAGTGTAAATTATGATTGGACAATACAATTAACAAAATAGACAATGAATATGAACTGTAATCGTTAAAAAAAAAAAAAAAAAAAAATTCAAGTAACCATTATTCATAATAAAAAAAGTAACCATTATTCTATCCAGCACATCTTACACAATTTAATAACCATGAGATTACGGGTTCAATTCCGGTAAAAATTCGACCCTTCCTAGGATCTCAACCTAGGTCTCTACTTTAATGCATGCATTAAAACAACCACACGAGACATGTGGAACAACATCCATTTAATGAAATAATATAATACAAATTTAAAATTTCGGGTACCCTAGATAAAAACATAAAAGCTTATAAGTTCTTAACAAAATAGTTAACATGCCTCAAATCTGGTTCATGCGGAAAGAAAGTTTTAAGAATTTAAAGTAAGACTCAATGAATAAAAATAATGTCATCCCATTGTCCCTCACCTTCGATCAGCCAACCTGTACATCATGTGAGTACCTGTAGACATCCACAGAAAAATAAAGGGTGAGCCATAAACTCAGTAAAGATCCCTACGCAAGACATGTAACATATATAGGAGACATAGACACAATTAACAAATCAACAATGGGCACAAACCCCTCAATTATGTATAATGGGCACAAACCCCGAAAGGCTATAAAATAACCTTTAATTTGTGTAATAATTAAATATACTTTAGTCTACAACTAATTCAATAGTCAAAAGAAAGACATTAATTGGGGCAATGAACTCAAAGTCAAAGGCACATACACCACAAATTTGATTGGTAGGCAAAAGGCTTCTCCTACAAATAGTAGCTTTGTTATCCCAAACTTCAACTTCATGAATATTTAATAAGGAAAAAAAAACACATTCTCAATTTCTCAACCAAAAAAAAAAAGCCCCATATCCTATTAAAAGAACTATACTATACAACAATATATAATAGTAAATTATAGAAAGCTATGTGTCATGTTTTGATGAGGTTTAAAAGTTGACTTACTGTTAAAAAATATATATGTTTTGAGTTACATCCAAATTTGACTCTTATTATTCATAAAGTGAATATCATACCACATGATCATGAAATCTTCCCCTACAGCTAAAAAATGTGAATAAACAGCCAAATCCTAATGAGAGAACAAATTTGACATTCTAATGGATGAGGTTGTTAAGATTATGCCAGATTTGCATAATATCTCTTTTTTTTATTCAATAACATTTGGATGGAAAGATTAGAACTTCTTAATGTGTTTGTTATTAAACTATTTAAAACATTTATGAGTCATTTTGAATTTACCTAAAATGTTAGTGTTGTGGACCAATGAGAGTGGAAAATAATGAAGATGGGAATGGTGGACCAAAAATTAAAAAAAAATGAAGTTTATGATTCAACTCTCATGGCTGAAGAATATCACATCAAAGTTTTAAACACATTGAATGAATTCCAACCCCATTAAACTATTCAATTTTCTTCTTTTTCTCATCTTCTCATGTCCTATCTCTTTATATTTATATATATATATATATATATATATATATATAGACATATATAAAGAAAAAAAAGA
>JBBMKA010000018.1:7645595-7711001 GCA_037833695.1 Sechiopsis laciniata
AACCGATCCAAAACCGAACCGAACCAATAGAAAACCGATCCAATGGTTTTATATTTTATTGGACATTGGATCGGATCTATTTTTTAAAAATCGAAGATATCGGTTTGGTATAAAACCGACAAAAACCGAACCGAAATCACCCCTAATAATAATGCTAAATATGTATTATGATTTACTTGAGGTTAGTATAATGTTTTATTAATGAATGTTTTTCTTATTTTCAAATCTTTGAATTAATAGGTTAATAGTTTAGAATTTAGCTACTACTGTAATTAATTTCCTAATTTTGGCCAACAAAACTTATATATATATAAAAGATGATGTGAACATATTTTAAAATTTATAGATGAAAAATGATAATTTAATTTTAAAAAATTAACAAAAATATTTCATAACCATATTAAGTTTTTTTTTTTTTTTTTGTACAAAATCAAAATGGAATAATTTCTACCAAAATTAAATATTTAAAAGAGTTTTTTTAAAAAAAAAGACATTTATAAGTTAAATTATCAAAATGAACATAGTAATTGAATAGGTTGGTGACAATTTATTATCTTATTTGATATTAATCTATTTTATATCTATGTCACAGGTCCAAACTTAGAAACCATACTATAAATTCCAAGCCCAAAATATTAAACTAAGCTAGAATAAAAAAATTTACCAGAAAAAAAAAAAAAAAAAACCTAGAATAAAAATAAGAAATTGAACCTTAAAATAAAAAGGGGAAATTTCCAGAAATGAAAAAAGAAAGTAAAAACTGGACAAAGGGGAAGTATGGAATGTTGCTCACAGTTCTTCTTCTAGCACGCGTCATAGGGATCACCTGGATTTTCTCTCTCAAATTTCGTGCAGAAATCATTGCCAATTCTTCTATTGCAGTTAGTTTCCGGCGAGATTCGCTTCCACGCGCCACCGGGATAAGCTTCTCATTCTCTTATCCACTGCCGGAAGTTTCATCGGCAGTGGCTGATCAGAGAACCGGAGCCCTTGTAGCCGGAACAAGGAATAGGAAGCTTGGGGGAAGGAATTTCTGATTGGTGGCTACTACGATACTGTAAGTCTTGAATACTGAAATTATGGCTGAACTGTACAGTTTGAATGTTTGAAGATCGGGAAATAGTTTACAATTGGGAGTTTTCTTTAGCTTTTTGGTTGCTGAATATCATTTATGTCTTTATGAATTGTTGTTTATTCTGGATTTCGTTCTTTTTACTGTATTTCGGATGCAATTAACAGGGTATGGTTTTTTTTTTTTTTGTGTGGGGGTTGGGGAGTCAGTTTTTGGGATAAGACAGAAATTGCAGCATGGTTTTTGCTTGTTCATCAATTTTGTAATATTTTTGCTTAGATTAAAGGCAGTCAAGGTTTGGAAAAAAGAAAGGTTAGAATCATGCCCTAGATTGCGTAGAGAATTGTAAAACTCAATGTCTCTCAGTGCCTTGCCTAGGGACGAGCGTGGTTATCCCGATTATAGTGGAGCGAAATTCCAATTTTTTGGTTTCCAAAAAAAAAAAAATGTCAGCTCGAAGGGTATATTCTATGATATTTTCTACAGCCCCATGATGTTAAGTGTCTAGAAAATTAAAGTAATTTTTAGAAGTTAGAGTGATATGATTTCCTTCTATTCCAACAGAAACAAAATATTTTGAGGAATTGGTGAAATTGTCATGCTGGATGTTGCTACCAGTCGGTGGATTCGGTATGAATACCTCGATGGATGACATGAACTTGATTCAGCAGGCACAGAGGCATCACTTGGTAGTTCGAGAGCTTGGTGAAGAGATTGATTTGGAAATTGGACCTGGGGAGGACGATCCCTCGTTTGCTAGCACTCCTATAATTGGTGGATTAGTACGAGAACCGTCTGTTGAAGATCACGATGAGAGTAAGCACATAGTATTGGTTTCTCAACTTTCCAATGATGACCAAGATATGTCAAAGACACAAACAGCCAAAAGGAAGAAGAAGGTTGTGAAAAGATGGAGGGAGGAATGGGCTGATACATATAAATGGGCGTATGTTGATGTGAGGGATGGAACTGCCAGGATATTTTGCTCTGTTTGTAAGGAGTATGGCAGAAAGCACAGGAGAAATCCTTACGGAAATGAAGGTAGCCGAAATATGCAGATGAGTGCACTTGAAGAACACAACAACAGTCTGCTTCATAAAGAGGCTCTTCGGCTTCAGATGGCCTCGAAGGACAAGATTATTGTTGATAAACCTGTTTATGTAAAAGGTAGGGGTTTTCCGCTTTTTTTTAATGTTCTTTATGTTATTTCTCCCTCAATCTTTGGGTGAAATTACGTTTTTAACTTTGGTGGAGCCTGTTCTATTGACAAAAAAGATAATATTCTTGGGACTTCTAGTTGATCCATTGTACTCATGTTGATGAAAATAACATTTTGAAGATGGCTGCTTGCGTTAAATAATTAGAAGCTTTTTTGTAATATTTTCTTACATTTTTCTTTTTATGGCCATTATCTTCAAACAAAGCTCTCATGTCAAAAACTGCTGGATCGATCATTGAAGCTGCACTAAAAAGGGATCCTCATGAGGTTGAGTTCATACAAACAGTTCAAGAAACAGTAAATGCCTTAGAACGGGTTCTTGCAAAAAATGCTCAGTAAGTGTACCTTGAATATAAAATTTTGTGATGCTATGTTGTTTATAGTTAAGATTGGGAATTATATGTCTTATTATTTCAGCTATGTCAACGTTATGGAGCGCTTGCTAGAACCTGAACGCATGGTTCTTTTCCGAGTTCCATGGGTTGATGACAGAGGTGAGACTCATGTGAATCGAGGCTTTCGAGTTCAATTTAACCAAGCTTTGGGCCCTTGTAGGGGTGGTCTTCGTTTTCACCCATCGATGAACTTAAGCATCGCCAAGTTTCTTGGTTTTGAACAGGTAGTGAACTGGATACTGATATTCTTTTCCTGTTTGAGAAAGGGTATTCTATTTTTAAATTTCACACTATCTGTATGGATCTGGTCGAATTGTTTTTATAAATGGGTAAAGACTGATTATGTTCACGGAGTTGTTGCATATTTCTTTGAAGTAAAAGTTGATTTGATATTTTGAGGAGCCAGTGGCTAAGTTGTAGGGAGTAGTAATTTGTGGGTGTGCATTGCAAAGTAGTCAATTAAATTTCTTCTTTTTGAAGGAAATTTCAGAACATGGGCTGGTCGCTTTCTAAAAGACGTGAAAATGTAAACAATTAAAACTTATCCTAGCTGATTTCAATTTTTTTTTGTTTCTTCTTACTTTTGAATGGATTCAATAATGTTGCTAGTTCCCACTTTTCACGTGTATATGAGGTCACAATAGATCCTCTTTTGGACTAAATTCATCCAAATGGGTGAAAAACTCTCCAGGTGATGCTCTCCACTGAAACAAACTAAATTCTAGTTCTTGTTTTCTATCAGCATGAACAGAGCTAGTTGTCTCATAAAAGATTATTTTCTTCAATATGAAGTAAAGCAACAGCTCACAGATTTATCATATATGTACTTTCTACAAAGTAGGCATCTAAACTGCTTTTTTTGAGGCGAGATGAAGATAACAGACTAGCAAGCCATGATTTTTCTCGGAGACTTTTTGCTGGTGCATATGGACTCCTAAGTTAAGATACATTATGACCTGGCATGCGGGAACTTTTCCTTGCTTGATCCTCAGCAGCATGATTTTCATAACGTTTGCTAAAGTTTTTCATATTGACAACCTACCAGCTTAAGCTTTTAGCTTGATTGATGATTTAACATGATTCAACATGGTAAAGCATTCCTAGACGGGTCAGAGGCTTGCTTTCTCCTATTCTTTTCAGTCATTCTTTCAAGAAGGAACCTAATTTTTTTGGCCTAATCTTCCATGAGCTTTTAACTGGACCTTTACGCTGAAGAAAAAAAAGAAAAATTTCTTTGGGAGAAGAGAGGCTTTTTATGCTTTGGGGATGATGCAGTTTTCTTTCTCCCCTTGGTCCAAGCTGTACTTTTTTTTTGTTCTAAGCTCTACTTTATATGATATTTGTAATTCTTTTTTTTATAACTTGGCACAGTCGAGGTTTTCTTACTTTAAAATCTTTTGTTAATCTACAGACTTTAAAAAACGCATTATCGCCATACAAATTAGGAGGGGCAGCAGGTGGAAGTGATTTTGACCCGAAGGGAAAAAGTGATAATGAGGTGAACTGTATACTGATATATGATATCATCTATTTTTAACAATTTCATACATTTTAAAAGTCTCTTATAAAATAGCAGATTATGCGCTTTTGTCAAAGTTTCATAAACGAGATATATCGCTACCTAGGTCCTGATAAGGTAGATGGATAAATTTGGCTTTTTATTCTTTTAATATCCATGTAAATTTTCAGGTTCAAATTTCAGTGTATTAAGTGATGTCCTAAATCGTAACTCTTTTCAGGACCTTCCTTCTGAGGAGATGGGTGTTGGTACACGAGAAATGGGATATCTTTTTGGACAATATAGACGGTTAGCAGGTCACTTTGAGGTACTTTAGAACTTGTGTAGATACAAAATTTGTTCTCCACGAGTTTGCCTAATAATTTATAAGGGCCTTGGGAATCATAGTGTTTGGAGAGAATAAATTCAATTCATGGTGGCTACCTACCTAGGAATAAGAATTGATTTCCTATGACTTTCCTTTCACAAACAAATATAATATCGTAAATAAGGGCCTTGGGAATCTTACCGTGCTTAGAGGGAACGAGTTCAATCCATAGTGGCTACCTACCTAAAATTGATTTTGTACGAGTTTTCTTGACAAACAAATATAGTATAGTCAAACGGTTGTTCCATGAGATTAGTCGAGATTTATCTAAGCTAGCCTGGACACGCACAAATATTATATATATATATTTTTTAATTTATTTATAGATAAGGCAAAAACAGCATGTGTATCTTGTACTCTGCTTCATTATATTCTTCTGAAATTTAAAGTGGCACATTGAATAATTTTTAAGAAAGATTATTCAGAAAGAATTGTATAATTTGTTGATGGACTTAAAAAATTATTTTAGGACCTCTCGTGGACTTTAAGCACGTGAGCCTAACCTGCTCAACAACTTATACATTTCAGTTTACACTGAATGAATTTCATTGTAAGGTAGTTGTCCTTGAAAAAAGACTAAAGGTATATGTTGTGGTTCTTACTCGTGCAGGGAAGTTTTACAGGGCCGAGGATATTTTGGTCTGGGTCTAGCCTCCGAACAGAAGCTACTGGATATGGTTTGGTAATTAACGTCACATTTTTATTGCTATATCTATATGGTGGCCAGATTTCAATGGGAATATAGCCCGATTGTGGCTTCTTAGATGGTTACTCAGTGTCATCCATTTTTCTGCTCTCATATCTGTGATGGGTTGAAGTATCTCTGAACGCGTTAAGTTTGTATATGTATTAATTTTTACAATTTTCCCATGCACAAGCAGGTTTTCTTTGCACAGCTTATACTTGCAGACATGAATAAAGAACTCAAAGGATTAAGGTTTAATACTCATCCTTAGAAGCTCTTAGTAAAATCTCGGAGTTTTTTGCCACTTCATATGGAAATACTTTATTCAGTGGCTATATTTATGTTTAACTTATTTGTCATGCGTATAGGGTTTTGAGTTCTATCTTCATAAAATTTAGTTGTGTCTAAAAGCCTTACCTTTAATTCAAAGTACTTTTACGAATTGTTTCTCCAGATGTGTTGTAAGCGGTTCTGGAAAAATTGCTATGCATGTTCTTGAAAAGCTTATTGCTTATGGTGCCCTCCCCATTACCGTCTCAGGTGATTCTCAAATATTTCTTTAATCAGATGACTGGCATAATGAGGTAGAAAATGCTGTAGTAGCTTTCTTCTAGCATTGTAGGTCATCTTCATTTCCGTTACCAAGTTATCGAACTGGATGAGGAATTTTTTCTTTCAAGCTCTTTTTAGACCAAACAAATAGACCTTTACATAACTTTTACCATCGGGACATTTGTTTTCTTTATAGATCTGGATCTCTAAACATAACTTTTTTAAAGCTGGATTAGATTACCAGCAGTAGCAACTAATCCATGGTTTTATCTGAGTTAGATTCATCCGAAAATTCTCAGAATGATATATTGATGAAAAGAGAAGGTTGTTTCTCGTCTTTTATTAGCTACAACTGAAACTAGGATCGATCGTACTTGCGTTCAAAACTAAAGGTCTTACTGTTTCTTTCTATTTGCAACTACAATGATGAGAACTGATAGCTTGTTCTTTAATGTTACAATCAAATATTTGCTCAGATTCAAAGGGATATTTAGTGGACGAAGATGGATTTGACTACGTGAAGATATCCTTTTTGAGAGACATCAAGGCACAGCAGAGAAGTTTAAGGTTTCGTTTTACCACTTACACCTTTGTCATTCAAAAATTTTGGTGTCATTTTAGTAACTCATATTTCTTATGTTGTTGTAATGTGGTATTCTCAGGGACTATTCAAAGACTTATGCTCGATCTAAGTATTATGATGAAGCTAAACCTTGGAATGAAAGGTGTGATGTTGCTTTTCCTTGTGCTTACCATAATGAAATCGATCAAGTCGATGCCATAAACCTGATTAATTCTGGATGTCGTATTCTTATAGAAGGTAGTAAACGCTGTTCTATTTATTTTTTATTTCCATTTGCTGTCCTTTTATCCTTTTTTTTTTTTTTGCTTGCTGATGGTTACTTGCTGGTACTTTTTCCCCCTAGGTTCAAATATGCCCTGTACTCCTGAGGCTGTTGATGTACTAAGAAAAGCAAATATTCTCATTGCTCCTGCAATGGCTGCAGGTGCTGGAGGGGTGCGATTCACTTCATCCACTCTGTGCATGATGCATGTGCAATAAATATCTCTAAAAGAATTATATTTGTTTGGTTAAGGAAAAACTATTTTGGTTGATGTGGGTGTTCTGGAATATTCTGATCACCTCACTGCTATGCCAGTTCACTTTGAAATAGGAGATTCACTTCTTCTGGGAGCTCTAAATAAGAAAGCTATTTCTCCCTAGAAATATTAACCATGATCCAGAGTTTAGTGGCACTTGATGATAGCTCTCATACTTATGTACATGGTTAAAATTACAGAATGCTCTTGAAACTTTGCTAGGCAACTAATTTCTTTATGGTTCTTGAGAAGATTTTGATATTAAGCACTTCTGAAGTTTCACAATTTACCCTACCATTTTAAGCATAGCTGATTTCCAAATATTGTCACTTTGGTTGAAGTGTATATATCCTTAGAACTCAAGGACACGGTTATGAATCAATCTTGTTCAAATAAGATCGTTGTTAAAGTGAATATCATCATCAAATATTCAGAAACATAGATAGACACATTGAGAGAATCTATAGTTCAATAATATGAACTGAAATTAACATTCACGACTCAATTCGTTGACCTTCCAAATATTCTAATGCATCGGACATTTGATTCTTAAGTTTTTTTTTTTTTTTTTTTTTACCTTTTGGTTGATTGGAAACAGAACCTTTTTATTGATAATATGAAAAAGATATATCAATTTGATTCTTAAGTCATAGGAAAATGAATCTGTCATGTGGCTCTGAATCTTTCCATTTTTATTTCTTATCTGGTTATTGTTGCTTCCTTGTCGCAGGTTGTTGCTGGAGAACTTGAATTAAACCATGCATGTAATTTGATCCATTGGTCTCCGGAGGACTTTGAGTCTAAATTGCAGGTGAGGGTCTATCTTTAGCCTGCCTCTATAAAGATAATTTAATTAAGGGAAATACTTTTGTATATGCTACATTCAGATAATCAGCATTGTTGTCGTCAAACCTCAAAGTACTTTCATTTGTTAATATCTTATTAGTGATAATCGTTAGAGAGTGGCCAAGAGGTCCTTAAGTAACTAAGAGGTGATGAATTCAATCTATAATGACCATTTACTTAGGAATTAATTTCCTACGAATTTCTTTGACATCCAAATACTGTAGGGTCAGGCGGTATGCCCTGTGATAATAGTCGAGGTGCGCGTAAGCTGGCCCGAACAGTCATCAATTAAAAAAAAAAAAAAAAAAACTCTATCAATGTAAAAATTAATCTACGATCACTCTAACTTGAAGCTGGTAAATTTAAGAAATGTAAAAACTCTTTATCTGACATTTTCTGCTGGATGGATTCTGCCTGAGCTAAGATAATCTATGCTCGATTGCTCGGTTATCTAGAACGTGAATATATTGATTGTAAAAATAAGAAAGGAAATTGACTTGTCTGTTTTAATTGCTGGTCGACTGCTGACTTGAAAATTAATATTGTTAACAATATGGAGTTTATTATCCCAATTTTATGCTCGATAATTCTATTTAATCTCTTATTTATCTTGTTTGTGGAGTGTTTAAATCGTGTTTATAGTTTTTATATCATTGCAACTTGCAGGAAGCTATGAAACAGACCTACCAGAGAGCCCTCAAAGCCGCAGCTGATTTTGGTTACCAAAAAGAGAGTCCTGAGTGAGTTCTAATTGCTGAAGTTTTATCTGCTTAGAATTGGTGATTTCATCGGGAGGGAAAGAATGAAAAGTTAAAAATGAAATAAATAAATAAATAAATAATAAAATAAAATAAAAAGGAACCCGTCAGTCTCATTTGCAATTTTCCACTTAATTTCATACTTTTCCCACTGGTTAATTCTTGATTAAGTCAGTTCGGAGAAAGTTTGAACTTAGTACCTATCAATTTTTTTTTTAAGAGTTAGAATTCATACTCTCTAAATGACTGTAATTGAACCATAATTCACGGACTAAGCACACAATTCAAATATTTGATGCTTGATAAAAAAAAAATATCGATAAGTTCGGTTTTTCCCTTTTTTAAGCCTCGTGTGGTCTTCTTCTGCTTGATATAGGGCTCTTGTTCACGGAGCAGTCATTTCTGCTTTTCTGAGTGTTGCTCAAGCCATGACTGATCAAGGTTGTGTATAATAGACACGAGCACAATTCGAGAGGTTGCAAAAGTTGCTTTCCTCTCGTGTCAAGTACAAAGACGTCCTGCAGTGCCCTCATCGGCAAGCGATGTATCGTACCACCGCGAGCTCAGGTAGATTCAACCGATGCCTAGAAACCAAAATATACGACACCATTTTATGTGCCATACATGCACCATGCCATACCTGGGATCTCTAAAGGCAAAAAATGTTGAAATCAATATTTAAACTTGTTGTAAATTAGTGGGCTATTGCAGATTAGGATAGGAAATGGCCTCAAAATTTCTGAACTGGAATGTGTGTTATTTATTTGGCTTGTAATACTGCATATATATGTGGTTGTTACTCTCTTGTAATACATAGAGATTGGAAATAAAAATTTGTTCATCTTACCATTGAGTATTTGCAATGAATGGCTGCGTCATCAAGCTTCTGTTACTTGCTTTTATTTGTATATGAAAAAAGTTTTGGGATTGTTTGGGAGGGAAATTTTGGCAAATGAGCTACATGGTTTATCCCACAGCAAAAGTCAAACAAAGAACCAATGAAAAAGTCCAATTGGATAGGGGTCTAATTTTGTTTAGTTTTTGGATCTACCAAGGAGTTATTGAGTTTAAATATTATAAGGTGAAGCAGTATGTCTCGTGATATTAGTAGAGGTGCGTGCAAGTTGGTTCAGATAGTTACAAATAAAAAAAAAATTAAAAAAAAAGTTAAAATAATATTTTGGTTTAATTTACTCTAGCTATCTACTCACAAATTATTAGTTTACAAATTACTTTGATAACTAAATGTTTGGGTTAAACATTCATGTAAATAGTTGAAGGATACTTTTTTAGACCTCCAGTCAAAGGGTACTTAAGTTTGCCTGACAAGTGAATATTGGCATGTATAATTTTTGTATTTTGAAAGGTTGAAATTTATAATCAAAGTTTATGATATTTTTTCTTAAGCTTTTCTTATCTTCTTTTGTTAAAGACTTATTCCATAACTCATAAACTTGTAAAAGTAGTAATAATAATAAAATAAAGAAATTAGCATAACTTTAGACTCAAACCTAACTTACTTCTCTAGGAGTCTATTAAGAATCTATGTTATTATTTAATTATATTCTCATATATGTAATATCATTTTTAATTCGAGTAAAATTGAGTTGAGTCAAGCAAAAAATTGATTTAATTCAGTTAACTTTGTAAAATTATAATTCAACTTAAAGAAAGTTATAATCCAACTCAACTCTTACGACTTGGATTGGATAATCCTGATTATTCTCTTCGTTTTGAATTCCTTAATTCCAAATATTATTTTTAAAAAAATAATAATTATACACCACCAAGTATTGTTTAATGCTTTGATCCAAAACCCACAGCACTGTTTCAGTGTGGCACTCCACTTTAGCAGGCTCTTCCACTCCGCCTCATAGAACTCCATAGCTCATGAGAAGAGCTGATGATCAAGGATCAGCTTACAAATTACTCGCGGATTCAAAATTATTTCAAACACAAACATAATCAACAACACACAGTAGTCTTCAGTCCTCAAGTTTCTGATCGTTTTCCTCAAGATATTACTAGATCATCTTTACTTTCTGCTACCCATAAATCAAGGTTCCTTTTTTTTCGCTTCGGAAAATGAATTGGGTTTTGACAATTTCTCTAACCCCTTTGATTGTAATTTGCTTTTTCTAGGTTTTTGATTGATTGATTGCATGTACATCATTTGTAGGTTTCGGTTATTTATGCATTTGTTTGTGAAATCGAGGGGCTGTTGTTGAGATGGGCAGCTTTGAATTTGATGGGTCTAATTCCAGTAAGGTTATTGATGGATCGGTTGGGGGTTTAGTTTGGGTCCGCCGCCGTAATGGGTCGTGGTGGCCTGGCCGGATTCTGGGTCTCCAGGAGCTGTCTGAGAGCTGTTTGGTTTCCCCGAAATCGGGTACTCCGGTGAAGCTTCTTGGCCGTGAGGATGCAAGCATGTGAGTGCTTCTTATTGACTTCTTTTCAACTGGTTTTACTCAATTGTCGAGCACTTTCAGTTCACTTTGTTTAGATTTTTCAGTTTTTGTGTACTGAATGCTATCTATATTGTGGTTTAGGTTGGTTCAGCTTCATGCCTTCTAACCGAAAGGGTTGGAGGCGTGTTGCGTGTTGGCTTGGTTGATTGGTTGTAATCCAATTCAACTACATGGTCATGGGTTTGATCTTGAAAATAAGTATTTGTCTATCATCTTTTTTTAGAGCAGCAGTTCCTAGGGTTTGTATTCTCCCTCCCTAAGTTGAACTTGAAAAAAAAAAGCTTCATGCCTTCTATGATTGGGGCATATGATGTTTGTTTTTTTTCTCGTTTCCTTAAACCTTTGCCTTCTTGTGCTTACATTTGATGTTGATAATTTGTGTATATTGAGCTTTACTTTTTTGTATGATATCCGTGATTGTCGAGGTCAGTTTACGTGCACCTGCACCTTCACTATTGTCATAGGATATACTGCCTCATCTTACAACATTTGGATGTCAAGGAAACTCGTAAGAAATTAATTTCTAGGTAGGTGGCTACCATGGATTGAACCGTGTCTTCAGCCTTAATAGATTTAGTCGATCAGGATTTTTTTGTATTTTGCTTTAAAACACACCGCATTCCAAAACAAAAAAACCACCTGTACGACACCTTTTGATTTGGATTGGTCTCTAATCAATTGATCCTATTTGGCTTGTGATCATTGTTTTCAGTTTTCAGTTTTCAGATATGGTTCCATGAATGGATAGAACTGAGATGGTTGATCAAGGTTTCCAGTCCTTGAATCTTTGACTATTTATTTACTTCTGTATTAAACAATATTTTGTAGCTTCTAGATTTCAAGGTAAAAATGTGATTGGGCTAATATTGCGCTGAGGCTTTTTCAAGAATATAAATATTAAGGATTGGATGAACGTTCATCTTCCTTCCTTAACTTATTTCTTAGTTTATTTTGGTAGTAGGAAGTACGGTCGCCCAATTGTTTCTGCTTGCCTATGAGTCATTGTCGATAGACAATTATGAGATTGATGTATTACATATCATATTATAGTTTTTCTCTTTCTGGCTTGTGGTTGATGAAGCCAACTTGCTCTCCTTGTTTCTTCTTTCAGGGTTAAATATTAATTTCTTTTGTTATCTTCAAGATACTGGTTTCTATTTACCTTATAATTTCAACTATGCTGACAAAGTTCTTTTTATTGATATAGTGATTGGTATAACCTTGAGAAGTCTAAAAGAGTGAAGGCATTTCGATGTGGGGAGTATGATGAATTTATTGAGAAAGCTAAGGCTTCTATGGCGATTTCAAGTAAGAGAGCAGTAAAATATGCTCGAAGGGAAGATGCAATTCTTCAAGCACTTGAGCTTGAGAGTTCTCGCTTTGGCAAGGATCAACTAGCCTTTAGTTGTACATCTAGCAGTGAGCTTGGCATTTCTACCAGAAACTCGACAGCCATGGCTAATTCTAGTGAAGTGGACTTGACTGTTGATAAAAGTGATTCGGAAGACAGATCTAATTCCGTGCCAGAATTATCACAGTCTGGAATATCTTTTGAAGAGAATTTAAATTTTTCGATGGCTCGATCTGGTCAGAGTAGGAGAAGAACTCCAAATAACTCTGAGGATGATGGAACAGAGGGTGGAAAGCAAATGCGAATTAGAGGGATTGAGGACCTTGGTATACGTGTGGTGTCAAAAAGAAAAGTTCAGGCGAGAGGAATAGTTGAGCTGGTTCGAGAAGATACTGATGTAAACTGTAATTTAAATAGTCCCAATTGCTTGACTCATGAACATCCTCCAGAAGATAACAAAGTCAGTTCATCCCAATTTAAAAGAAAGAGATCCCTTTCCAATGTTAATGAATTCTCGAGAAGGAAAAATCGACGCAGACAATTAACAAAAGTTTTAGAAACTACAACTATGGTATCTGTTCCTTTTGTTTGCAATGAACTTCCAAATTCATGTGGTTCACCCCTCAGGGGATTGTCAGAAGGAAAGCTTTCCGAACTAGAATCTAACGAGTCAAAGAAGAGCTCCTCTGCAGCAATGAACAATAACTCAGACGGTACAATAGTTTCTTGTGAGAATGTGACCCCTGCAAATGCTCTTGATGCTTCTCATTTTAATATCAAGGCAAAGGATAATGAAGTTTCAAGCGTTTCTGATCGAGCAGAGAATGAGACTTCTGATCGATTATTTGATGAGTCACTCTCTGGGGAGGGAAAAAATCCCACAGGTATGTGTAGAATAGAATGCACATGAACTTCAAACATTTGTGGCTTATTTCTTTCTTTTTGGTTGTCCCTTTTACCAATATTTTATTTTCCATTGGGAGAAAAATTTTAGGCGGTGCACATGAGACGCAAGAATGAACTTGAAATCTCTTTAGTCTCTGTAAAGGTCGATAGTTCAATCATCCACCCTGCAATTGTTGAACATAGTAATGATTGATGTCTTGCTTATCTTGTTTGGATTGTTCTTGCTTTAAAACTGCATATGTTGTATGGCTCTCTAGGTTTTGAACTTTACTCTATTAAAGCTTTACTACTTGCTTCAGCTGAATATCTTTCATCTCTGTGCCTTTCAGCTTTCGTTTATATATATCTCTCTCATTCCTGCGCCTTTTACAAACTGGGTATTTTCTACTTCTTCCAGGTCTTTCCCCTTCCTTATCTAGAAGGTTTGTCGATGGCGCATCGATAAGACAATCCAGCCAAAGCAGTCAAGCTGAACCCCTATGCGTAAGCAATGAACTAAATAATGAATCTGGATCTACTAGTTCTGCTGTTGCTGATCCAGAGAGCAATATCAGTAAAACAATTGAGAAGAGCAGTTCAAAGTGGCAGCTTAAGAGGAAGAGGAATTCAAGACATACAAAGAAAACCCTGAAAAATGACTCGAGAATTTTTTTATCCACAGGCGATACGCAAGAAACTTGCATGGCTGGTATGGAGCAACTGGATGGATTCAATGTGGAATCTGATCAGAAAGCTTCCAGTAGCATTGAAGAACCTCCTCCCTCAAACAATATTTCTTCAGTAGAGCCTGCAAAACTTGCTGAAGATGGATTGAATGAGTTGGATTCTACTAACTGTACATCAGTAGACAAACTTCATACTAAGATAAAGCAGTTGCCGGATTTCGCTTGGGCCGCTCCGAGGTTGCTCCCTTTTCGCCAATCCTGCCTTATGGTTCACTCTAAATATCAGAGGTCAGAATTTTCCTTAACAAAATTTGGCAGTAATGCTTCGCTATATGATGTTGAGCTTGTGGTAAAAGCCAACTATAGACCACAACATGTTCCGCTGGTTTCATTAATGAGCAAATTAAGCTGTAAGGCAGTCGTTGGTCATCCGCTCACTGTCGAGGTCTTGGATGATGGTCACTGCAATAACCTGTTTTGCAAACCTGGAGTTGATCCGCAGAGTGTGGAAAGTCCTCATTCAGTACAATCAAATCCTTCAAAAGGGAAAACATTTGGCAAGCGCCGTGCCTGTGCATTTCATACACGCCCTTCACGAGGCAAAGCGTCGAAGACGAAGACATCTGGACAACTATCAAAAAAGACCCGAAAACTGTCTTCACTGGCTGTTCAGAAGCAGTTTGTAGAAGAGAGTAAACCACTGG
Organism: Sechiopsis laciniata; assembly: GCA_037833695.1. NCBI lineage: Eukaryota > Viridiplantae > Streptophyta > Magnoliopsida > Cucurbitales > Cucurbitaceae > Sechiopsis > Sechiopsis laciniata. Next base: position 7,660,204 of record JBBMKA010000018.1, read on the forward strand.
TTGAGAAGTCCAAGAGTCCTTTAATAGCTTGTATCCCTCTTACAGTAGTATTCAGTAGAATAAACGAAGCCGTGAACCGTTTGGACCGACCAACCCATTGCCCTTTAACGACGACAGCGAGTTAATAAATAGTTTTGTTTTGCTGAATTTGCTTGTTTCTCCTTCAATAGCAGTGTGTTTGAGATTGTTTAACCAAACTCAGTTAAAGGCTCCATGTGTAAAATTGTATCTCATTTTCATACCATAGGAACAAAACTGGCTAGGAGAATGCTTTTGGCTTTGTATATATGTGTATTATCACCTGCTGTATAAAGAAGGCCTTAACCTTATGAAAGGTACTGGCTAATATTAAGATGGTTTTTAATAATTTGGGATCCATTTGATTACTTTTTGCTCTTGGTTTTCTCATATTGTCCTTTTTGGTTGGTTCTATGTTTGGACTCTTGGTATTGGACAAATGATATGGAGTGCATTAAGGCATACAAGTTGTTAATTATATATATGTGTGTGTGTGTGAGGTTTGAGGTTTGGAAACTTCTCAAAAAATTGAATTCAACAACATTCAGAGAGAGTTCTCAATTAGGGGGTGGAGATTAAATCCATGACTTCTTAGTCATGATAATATATTGATGTTGCAATTCCTTTTGTTTTAAATCATTCATAATATATATTTATAATACTTTGAATGATCTAAAAAACAATATTCTGAATAAATACTTGTAAAAGGATAAAATTATAATATTGATCTAAATTTGCAATAGAATTAACAAAATTAAAAAATGGTAAATTTTTATTTTATTTTTCATTATTTTTTGAGTTATTGGATTTTGTACTGGTAATAGTTTTTTATTTTTTTTATTTCTTTTTTTATATTCACTCTTATAGGATTACTTGACATCCAAATGTTGATTATATAAAGGCGTTTTTCGTAAGAACTGTTAGTTGTACACAATTGGAGACTCACACATATATTTTTAAAAAAAACTTTAGTATATAAGATATTTTAAAATAAGAAAGTATATGTGAACAATAGTAATAGGTCAGCGGCATCAGTGTATATACATTGTTCAAATCCCCCCACCCACAAATTGTTTTAATTAAAAAAAAAAAAAAAAAAAAAAAAACTAAGCCCATTGAAGTTTCGGTTCATGTTTAGAATTAGGGTTTAGTATAAAAACCAGGCAACTCCCTCTTTCTTTTCTTCCATCAAAAACCCTAACCTCAAATCAGGTCTTTCGATTTGTCTCAACGATTTCGTTTGAATTCTCTTTTTTTTTTTTTCTAGCTGTTTCTGAAATAAATTCTACGCATTTCTATGTTTTCCTCTAGCTAGACTAAAGAATTTTTTAATAATTTTCCATGGCGTTGCAGGGCTAGAAGAAGATCATGGCGGCGGTTCCAGGACAACTGGTTTGGGAGATTGTGAAGAGGAACAACTCGTTTTTGGTGAAGGAGTTTGGGCGTGGAACAGCCGGCGTTCGGTTCAGCAAAGAGTCTAACAACTTGTACAATCTCAACTCCTACAAATATTCTGGTAAATTCATCTCTTTAATCACTTGATTATTGAGGATTTTGTTTGAATATGGAGATTCGGAGTTGGGATCATAAGTATATTGTGTATTTATTTGGAGGTTTATGATGATTGTTTCGTTCTGAATCAAAGGGTTCAAGTCGAGGAAAGTTAAATAATTAGGATATTGTCTGCTTAGATTTTTCCGTGAAGGTCTGCTAATGAGCTAGCAGATGGTTGGTTTATTGTTTGGAATCTAGATTTGATTGAAATGTAAATATATATATATATATATGTCCATATCATTCATGTGTTTGGCATTATGGTTATGGAGTTGGGCCAATTTGATTTAGAAGATAAATCATATGAATTGATTTGATTACACTGGTTCTTGTACTTGTTCAACTGAAGGATATGTCATTAGTTCTTGTGTTATTAATGTGCTCCAGATATATTTAGTGCTTGGGATTACATTTTTGACATCTGATTATGCAGTTTTCTTGACTAAATCCTCCTATTTGCTAATCTGTGTGCACGAGAAAAATAATAATTTGAGGATTTGACTCCTTCCTATTTTCTCTCTTAGAACAGTTTTGGTTTGTTTTTCCTTCTAAGAAGTTTCAGGGGTTTTATTTTTCCTTTTGATTGATCTTGTGTTAGATTTAAAATATCACTGCAAATATTGAGTTCAGTTTTTGTGTAGAGATTCATTAAGATTCTTGTGTCTTAGGTTTGGCCAACAAGAAAACTGTTACAATCCAACCTGGAGGCAAAGACCAATCAATCTTGCTTGCAACAACTAAGAGCAAGAAACAGAACAAACCTTCTTCGTTGCTTAATAAATCTTTGATGAAGAAAGAGTTCCGTAGGATGGCAAAGGCTGTATCAAATCAGGTATTATACGGTCCAAGCATTTTAAGTATCATTTTTTGTTTGCCCAATGGCATCATCTATTGTAACTTTTTCGATTGCTTTTTTGTAATTTTTCATCTATCAATGAAAGTTACTGTTTCACATTGAAAAAAAAAGTATCATTTTTTGTTTCCTCTGAAGATTTATTTTTTACAGGAAACTAAAACTTTCATTGTTTCCTCTGATGATATAACTATATTTGTAGCACATATCCCTGTTAAGCAAAGTAGCTGGCCTTAAATAACTTGGTACTTTTTCCTATAAAATGTACTTCATACAGATACAGTTAGATAGTACATAATCGGCCGAAAGAAAACAAGGAAGCCTAAGATTGGCTAAAAAATGCTTTGCTTCTAACCTCAAGCACCCACCAATCCTTCCTTCACATCCTTTTTTCTTCCTAAACTTCGTCCCATTCTTCTGAATCGAGTAGGATATGCAATGGAGATTAGGATGAGCTTTGCTGAATCGAACTTGCTTTGACTTTGCCCTCATGATATGCAGGTGGCAGATAACTACTACAGGCCAGACCTGAAAAAGGCTGCCTTAGCAAGGTTGAGTGCTGTTAATAGGAGCCTTAAGGTTGCTAAGTCTGGGGTTAAGAAGAGGACCAGGCAAGCATTGAAGTCCAGGAAGTGAGAATTGAGAAATGGGATGTTGCATTCTTCTTTGTGTTTTTTGTTTGAATGCCAACTCTGTAGTGCATTTTGTAATCCAAAGGGTAGTCTGGCGATAGATATTTTCCATTGCTATATGATTATTTACATGTGAACTCTTAGCAGGCAATCTTATGACTTTGTTTTGGTTAATATGTTATTCTAATTGCAGTTCAAAATTACTAGATATTTTGCAAAATTATTATGGGAAGCCCCAAAAATCAAGGTTAATAAGGGAAGCCCTGAAAATCTGATGGAATATCCTAAAAATTGAAGAAGAAAAGATGCTATTCAAGTGTATTAACCATAATGGGTTTAATTTCTAATAATTTGAAATTAGTGCTTTCCATTTCTTTTCACCCTTTGCTTCATAATATCTTGGGTTTGTAAAATCAATATCAGGAATACTTCTCAACAATAATGTGGACGTTTTGGTTAATCATAGAAAGTCCTCGGGCAAAAAAAGGTTTTGTTCATTATCTCGTATTTAAGTCTTCTTTCTGAAGCCTATGCTTTATTTAGTAAGCATTATAAAATGTAGTATAGACAATGAAGATATTTAATTATTTTTTGTGATGGATTAGAGATGTCCACGGGAATGGTTTTATCGTGCCCATTCCCACCACACATTTTGAAAGGATGAGGGCGGGGATTCCGTGCAGAGTATTTGCGGGTATTAGGTTCCCCATGGTTAATTATTAATGAGAAATTTATATATGATATGGTTTACAAAAGAAAATGTCATGAACAATCACAACATTCCAATACCAAAAGAGCAAACATTTTATATCAAATTATCTAAATCGTTAACAATAAATGTTTTTTAATCATCAAACCATAAATATTCATCAAGTATTTTTAAAAATAATTAATAAATTATACAAACGAGGTGGGGATGGAAAAATTGAGATTGAGAATACAATCTTCGTCCCCATTCTCATTTAGCTCGCGAGAATTTTTTCCCCGCTCACTTCTTCATTCACCGTCTAAACAGGCATTCTCCATCTCATTAAAGGCAAGACACCTGTAGAGAAAATGGACATCTCTATATGGGATGTAGAAGCAGCAAACTACCTATATAATTTATAAAACCATGTCATTAATAGCTCCTCCAATTTTGTAGTTGAACTGAAAAAACAAAGCCAACTATTGTAAATTTTTAAGAAAACTTCTATCAACTATATGAACCAACAATCACAATATATATTCCATGATTTTGCCTTTTTTTTTTGCACCTATTGAAGTAGTTTACGCATACTTGAACTAATATTATGCTACATATCACCTGATCCTATAATATTTAAATAAAAATTTTAAAAAAATCATAGAAAATTTATTTCTAAATAATCATGATGGATTGAATACATCACATCTAAATTTTTTAAGACCCTCTTAACCATTAAATCATTCATAATAGTTATTCCTTACACTGGTTTCTAGTTCAGTGTATTTTTTTTTAATGTGATACATGATTATAGATTATTTGGGATAAATTTGATCTCGTAATCATTTTAATATATATTTAATTATATAGAAACCGAAAAAAAATTCGTAACCAAAGGTTCTATCTAATTACAAAAAAAACCTACTACAAAGTGGTGAAGAAGCTGTAATCTTTTAAAGACCATACAAAATAAGCCCATGCCATTGCAAGAAAAGTACTAGTCCACCAGGTTGGTCCAATTTCTTGACATTCTCCGATAAAGTGCCGTCGTTTCAAGTCATATAGTCCACCAAAAGGCACTAAAAAATAAAAACAACAAAACCTTCTTTTCATCTTTAAAGGGATGGGTGTTCCAAGTAGGGGTTTGATGAACCAAACTCCCAACTCCATATAATTGCAATATCATTACCATATACATAGTTACAAGGAACATTTTTACACCTTCAAAATTTATACAACCTATAACATATAGATTATATCCAAAATCAAAGAAGGCTCTCAAGTATATACAGAAAGAGGTTAGGCTAAACTAAAACAAAAGTCCAACCTCTCTAACTAGCTAAACAACAAATGACACTTCATTTCAAGAGCAAAAAAAATGTACATGTTCCTATATGAAGAAGGTAGCAAGAAAAATGACACATTTTCTATGCACAGAAACTCATTGATGCAGTTGTTGCATCTACCTTTTAATGACCTACCCCGTGTCGACATTGGTTGTCGAAATGACATCCGATCGCTTAAACAGATGCACATCCCGCCTTTAATCATTGGAATGAGTTCTTGCAAAATCTTTAACCCGTTCTTTCAGATGCTGCAACAATAATATGCATAGTAAGAAAAATAATGGACTAGAGATAAGAATTCGAACGACAAGGCAAGATGGTAATGTGGATTTGTAAGTTGATGTTAATCACCTTCAGCTCTTCGTGGAGAACAATGAATATCTTTTTCAACCTCTTGTGCCTCTGCAGGTTACTCTTTATTTGAGTCAACTTCAATATATAAGAAATATAATATATAACAAGGAGAAAAATATTAACGGACAATTAGATTCAATCGTAAAAAAAATATTAATGCTCTAAGAAGTGATTAGGTTCAATCCATAGTGGCCACCTCCCTAGAAAATTATTTTTTATGAGTTTTCATGAGATAAGATAAGACAGTATTACCCTGAAAATAGTCTAGGTGCGTATTAAGCTAACTCAGACACTCACGGTTATTAAAAAACAAAAAATGGTAAAAAATTAATGTCAATTTCAAGTGCAAACTACGCAAGACATCTTACAAAATATTGCCTCAAAAAATCACCCCCTGAAAATAGTCTAGGTGCGTACAAGCTAACTCAGACACTCACGGATATTAAAAAACAAAAATTGGTAAAAAATTAATGTCAATATCAAGTGCAAACTACGCAAGACATCTTACAAAATATTGCCTCAAAAAATCACGAACTCCTGAAAATAGTCTAGGTGCGTATAAGCTAACTCAGACACTCACGGATATTAAAAAACAAAAAATGGTAAAAAATTAATGTCAATATCAAGTGCAAACTACACAAGGCATCTTACACAATATTGCCTCAAAAAATCACGAACTACCTCTGGACTGTCAATTTTTCAATATGAACCATAAGCTTACACAAACCTAAACAACAACTAGCTGGATGAAACATTTTGAGATTCTCTGCAAGGGTTTATTTTTTGAGTTTCTAAGCCAACTTCTTCCTCGTACTTCAACTAATCTCACGGGACAAACATTTGACCCTATTACATTTGGTTAGAGGCAACTCAGAAGATATTAAATCTAAGTTAGGTAGCCACCATACCTTGAACCCATTTCCCTCTAACGTCATTATTTACATGGCCTTTCATCACCACTGACCAATCCAGGGTGATTTGTGAAATGGTAATTAACAATGACAGATCAAGCCACAAATTCCCAAAGATGCAGAAATACATAATTGAACATGAAAAACTAAAAATATTATCAAGTGCAAACTTATAGCAAAGAGATTGGGGTAACAGCAATACCGTTGAACACAGCTGATAGGATTCTTTCAGCTGTCCTAAGATGTTAAAATATTTCTCCGAATCTTGTCCCCTAGCAGAATCAAGTTCCTTCCCAAATTTGTAGAACTCATCCCTACATAATTGATTGATGTAAACTGGATGTGTTATTTTTCTTTACTAGAGCAGCATACCAGGACACATATAAATCATCAAACTTGTTTAACCGTAATAACCGAACATTAAGAGACAGACTGCAAGATTGTGTAGGAATGGAAAATAACTGGGGCACTTATGAAAAGAAGTAGCATACCTGTAGCTTTCTAGATTTTTGTTCAAGGACAGGTAACATTCATATTTATCATGATACTCCTGCACATATTCCTTGTACCTATTGATAAGTATGCATTTGCGATCAATTATCACAGACATCAATGACAGGGTAAAAGAACAAGTGTTACAGAATTAGTAGCCTCAACAACTCAAATGAATTATAGATAAAACTTACTGAGAGAAATCCTTGATTGCTCCCTTGAACTCCGGCTCGTCCTTTTCATACTTGGAATATGAACAACTGTTTTCATCTGAAGAAGAATCTCTTCTCTTTGGATCACTATTTTCACGCTCAACTGATATTGGGTTCTTTAGTGCATCAGTAACTTCAGTTACTAGATTGGGTGCTTGTCTTTTACTTACTTTTTTTGAGGGAAGCTGTTCTCGTTTCGTATCATGCAGCTGGGAAATGCCAACAGATGCTCTTCTGTTGCTTTCCCCACAGCCTTCTGGACCAATCCCTTGATTAGGTTTCACATTTGCATCAACTGATTTATCCACTTCAAGGTGATCGACTCTTGAACTATATTGAGGTTCTTGTGGATGAACCTGCAGAGGCCGTTGGTTAAGCCTCGTAGAATCTTCAACTTTATGTTCTGGATTCTTGTTTTTATTTGAACCTTCCAGATTGCTAGGAAACTTGGTACTTACATGGGGCGAGGGCTTCTTTCCATATTCTAAACCAGCTTTCAAATTAGTTTTTCCTTTATTTAAATCTGAACTCCAGATATCTGAAGTGCTTTCTTTGTTCTCCAACTGTTTCAATGAATTATTTCTTTCAAATTTCTTTTTACCTAACGTTTCCTCTGGGAAGGGCTCACGAAGTTCACCTAATTCAAGGTCTGAAAGCTCTCTATGGAGAAATCGACCAATTCCATTAACAGGGGACCTGTCAGCACTGATTCTATTATTATTATTATTATCCCTTGGTGAATACCCCATCTGCGAGCTTGAAAATGTTTTGCCATCTTTGAATTTTCCTACTATTTCGCCAGGTTTACTGTGATGGGAGTCAAAAGATTGTATCTGTTTGTCCCCTGAACCACCTGATCTAGAATTTCTTGAAACCTTTTTCTCATTCGTCCCTTCATTTTCAGCAGTAGCATAAAATTTATCTGTAAACACATGAGTATTTTCGTTATCATGACCACCCTTTTCATTATGTTTACTGCCACGTCCAATGCTATCACCATGCTTGTCGGGTCTAACTGTTGTATCTACAGCTCTTACTCCACTTTGATTGGGGGGCCTCCAACTTGCTTGTGAAAGATCTGAACTATTTCTTTCTAAAACTATTTCTTTGTTTCCCTTTTTTGCTCTAAAATCAGAATTTCCTTTCAACTCATCTTTATTAGTAACTTGACTGATAGGATTCCTAGAAGAATCTCGGTTGAGTTTACTAGGAAATAAATTGTGAGAGCTCGGTAATTGGACTCCCCAATTATCAGAAACTGGTTGTTGAGCCGAGCTTTCTGATTTTAATCTCTTGGCGTGATCAGATTTCTCTTCAAGGCATTTCAAATCAGAACTTCTTTTAGACTTTCCTTTAGGTATCCTGTCCGTGCTGTCAGATTGTTCATGCCTCGTACTGTCCACGATAGTGTTTTCCCTGTCCTCAAACAAACTCCCAATAAAATTTTGGCGCTCTTGGAACTCATCAGGGTATGGCGAAAAGGATTTTGATTCTTCCACAGATCTTCCACCTTCTCCATTAGGAAGTGAACTACGATCACCAATTTTAGCATCTGGCTCGTCATCAGAAGAATCTTTCTCGATGCCAATTGCATCAGATTCATGACCATCTTCCTTCTCGTCATCTATATTCAACACATCCCCACCATCTGGACTTCTCCAAGCAGAAGGAGATGTAGAAAAAACCTGTACAGAAGCTTGCAATTTATGCTTGGATTCTTTGTCATCATCACTGGTCATGATATCCACATCCACATCAGAACCCTCCTTGCTATTAGGTGCGTCACTTTCACTGTCACTGCTACTCCCACTCCCGCTACCCATGGGGCTTCGACTTCTACTCCTACTATGATTCCCACTATCACTTCCACTATCACTGTTATCACTTTCAGAATCACTGTCGCTTTCATTGTCAGAAGAACTAGCTGCCTGGCCTTCACTATTTTCAGAGCCCTTTTTCTCAGCAAGAAGACTGGGTGAATGCTGTTCAATGCCATTTTTCTCCAAGAAATTTGGTTCTTTGTTAGCTTGAGAGGTCTCAACCTTTTCCTCCAATTCAATGACATTTCTTGCTTCTAACTGCAGTTCTGGAACAGGTATTTGATCATGGAGGTCTTCATGTACCGGGCATTGTTGATGACTGACTAAAGGAGAGCTGTGAAAGTACAAAACAATAATTAGACTCCTGGATGAACATCGAGGAATCCATACATCAAATACACTGAGTAGTGAATTACTCAGTGGAGCTTCCTTTCGGTTGGATATAAATCCAATCTCTACAGTAATTACTCTTTTGATGAAGTTATTTTGTTTGTTATTTTTGTACTAGAGAATATTACAAGTTGCGGTTCAAACTTACAAACAACCGCTTACCCTGTTTGGATGAGTAGTTGCATAAGGAGTTATTTTGAGTGATTAGAATGAGGAGTTATTTGAGTGATTACAAATTGGAGTTGTAGTAATATCTCGTTTGGAGGCGGATTTTTGTAGAGAAGTTGCAGTCAATAGTTTGTTTGGACGTGAATTTTGTAAAGAGGTTGCAGAAATGAGTGGTTAGAATTAGAAATGAGTGATTTTGAAATGAGGAGTTATTTTGAATGATTAGAAATGAATAATTATTTTGAGTGGTTGGAATAGCTCTTTTTTAAGGAGGAGTTGTAAATGCTCATTTGTAACTCCTCCATAAAAGCAAAAATCAAACAGCCCCTAAAGTAGAGATCTTTCTACTAGAGAGCCGTAGTTTATTGATAATCATTTTTTTATACGACGTTTAGCGATAAATAATAAACCCAAGCTATCAAGACAAGTTGAGATATTGCTACTTCAAGTTTGAATCCCACTGTTAAAGTAATATTCTTAACAAAAAAAAACAGTTGAGGTTGTCTGACTAACGGCATCCCAAATAGTACAAGAACAAACAACCCGACTCAAGGTATTGCAAATAACTGTTGAAGTCCGTCAAATGTGGAAGAAATTACCTCTCACATTCGGAAGAAGGTTTTTTAGAACCTTCCAACTCAACTCCTGATTTCAAGTAATATCTCCCCGGAGCTTGGTAGGTTGCAATCTAATAAACAAGATTAAACAAGAACATAAGAACAACTACTTCGGTATGTATGCAAAAAATCAAAACAACTACTACATTATCCGAAGATTTCAGGAGCACAGTCATGACTCTACTTATTATGAGTTCAAAGAAGATCGAGTACAGCCTTGTCATTTTCTCCCCATTAAAAGTTGATAGTTCACTTGGTAGCAAAAAAAATGTGATAATTCACTTGTTGGATCTTTTAAATTGATGTAATTCGAGACAACATATGCCAGGAATATAAGAGATTCATTGAAATAACTGAATAAATAATAGCCTAGTACATTATGGCTATGCGTTAGTTATCCAAAAATTTATCGTTTACATCACTTACTTTCTTGATGATTGGCTCGATCTTTTTTACAGCATTTGGGATATTATCACCAACAGCTTTCTCCAAGGCCTACAAGAGGGAGGGAAAGAGAGAAAGCAAGTGGCAGAAGCACTGATAGAGAAGTAGAGAACAGAAAGGGCCATATGATTTGAATGGAATTGGCAAACTTGTTTAAGGGAACAAACATAAAATGAACAGGAACATCCAACATTATTTTTATATAGGAATCAAAACTTCAATGAAGGTAAATGAAGAACAAAATTCTAGTTTTGTGTAGAAGAAACAATTTCATTAAATAAAGTTAGTTAATAACTCCTAGACACTAAAAGGTGTTTCTAACTAACTATTTACTTGTCCATACCTTCAAACTCAGCCCCTTGGGGTTCTCTAAGAGTAAAGTATACAACATTCCTTGTAAGTCTGTTGCTTTAGCTCCATTCCCTTCCTGTCCTGGTGCTTCAAGAACTCCTTTTGCACCTTTGGTTGGAATTTCCTTCTCGCTGCTAACAGCAGCATTAATCTTAGTAGGTTGTCGAGGTCTAATATCTTCTACAATAACATGAGTCTTAGTGGTATTTGCAGATCCAAATTGAGATAATGGAGCAACAAATTGCTCAGGTGGAGATGGAACAGGTGAAGATGATAGCCTCTCCTTAGATACAGGAATTGATGACATTCCAGGTTTAAATGTCAATTTTGTAGGACCAACTGCAATGACATCTTATATTAGTACTTAGTTACTAGGGTCAATCAAAATTAATGTCCATCCGGAGAAACAGATATGTTAGGGGAAAAAAGCACTAAAAAGGGTGAAATTTTTTTCTTCAAATGAGAAGAAATCATATACATAAGCAAAAAGAAAATGAAGAAAGAACTCAATATGTATACACAGACAGTCACCTTGAGACAATTCGTTTTTCTGCTTTTTAAATGGAGGCTCTTTCTTATTCTTATAATTCATCCTCCATGTATTAGCTGCAAGAAAGCAAGGTATTGGTAAAGACTTAATCTCAATATAGAAGGGTTCAGTTTTTGCAGGATTGCAATCAGATAACAAAAGCAAAAACTGTGATTAAGGCAGGTAGATAAGCCAACTTTACCAAACCTAAGAATGAATTTATCTCCCCGTTCATTTAAAGAATAAAATAATCGAACCTATCCGCTAGACAAATCCTTAAAAAATGCCTACCTTCGGCAGCAGCTAATGCCTTTATTTGATTCTTCATAGATGGATTCCCAGGTTCCAAGACAATAGCTCTGCAGCCAGAAACATGAGATATGTGCATGCATGTGTAAGAGCTAAAGATAGTAACAGTTCTATAAAAACAGATAAAAACTTTCTACAGTTTACAAGTCATAAAAGTAAAAGATATTAAAAAATCAGTTTTACGTCGAAATCACAAAAGCCCTTTTTCTCGATATTTTGGTTTGAGAAGGAAGATAGATATTATAAAATAAGTTGATCGTAATGTTATCATTAAACTCATGGCTTAGAATGGTGAAATACCCACAACCGAAATATATTTTATAATAGACCATTCCAATACTTCCAAGCAAATTAATATGATATAGTTTCATGCCTGAAATTCAATTAAATAGATAAATAACTTGCGCCTCAGGCTTCAGAGGGTCATTGCGCCTTAGTGCGCCTTGCGCTTTTTATAACACTATTCACAAGCACTTGCCCCTACTCCCGGGCAGCATATTGCAAAGTTGGCCCCTATTTTGTAATTAAAGTTTATCCACCCTACAATCTCAATGGAAATGTTTTTTTCGTAATTATGTCTAAAAGGACAATTTTTTGTGAACAATTTTATTAACCTCTCTCTACATTTTGTCTCTATAGTTTCTCGACAAAAAGAAACCCTAGCCATCCATATTCTTTCCTCCTCCTCCGATCTCACGTCACCTCTGGCGCCAGCGAGCTTTCTTCATCGGTATTCTCTTCCACGCACTACTTGTCGGCAACAAGAAAAGACCATTGCCATCGCCTCCCACGCTTTCCTTGCACTACTTGCCAGTGACGCGAGCCTATCCTCTTCCTCGCGTAGAGGTTCTCGTCACTATGAACCCTAGAGCCACATCTCCTCCACCAAACTTCCTAACTTACCCAATCACCATATTATATGCAACACAAATCTGATAAACTTACTAGGTAATTACATAAACTATAGTTTATGCAATGGTGCAAAAACTAAATATGTGAGAACTAAGGTAAGCACATAAACTTACCCCGCTTGGTTTTACAAAAATGCATGAAAATTTAGAAAGCCTGAATTGAAAAGGTCATAGTGCAATAGATCACGGTGCTAATTTCCAAAAGCTAAAGAAGCAATAGACATCCTCAATAAATGAATGCATACCTGCGAGACTTAGATTTACGATCAGCTTCTTCAGACAACTTTTTAACATGGTTTGTAGTTGATTCATCCAAAATACGCTGCACATTCAATTTTCTCCAAGCATTGCCTGATTCAATAAGCAAACCACCTCCATCTTCACCACTTTTACGTTCTTCATATATGTCACAAAGATCACCAACTTCACGTGACCATGTGAACCTAAACTCTTTTCCACCAACATCAATGACCTGATGTCAAATTTGAGTTCAAGTACAACAATCTTAAATTCCAATGATTTCAAAAATTAGCTTCAAACATAGAAGCAGAAAATAGATCTTAAGGTGCATGTAGGATTGTACCAATTGACTGAGAGAAAACATTGATATGATGAAAATATGTCAGAATCATGCATACTGGGGAAGAAGGTAGTACAAGAATATGTCTACCTCACTATACTTTCGACTCAAATTTTCTCCACATCCATCATAATTTGCGTATTCTTTATAACTATGTTGTGCACATTGTAAGACTAAAACCAAGGCCTCATCAATGGCAGCACTTCCTCAATTCGTTAAATTATCAGGTTTACCCAAATGAGAAAAGAATATGCTCACATTTAGGTTATAAATGCAGCAAGTATTGTCAAATGTAGATCTCAAACTTGAAAAAGCTTTAATGGCAATGCCGCAATTTTCAGGTGCATGAACTCCAATACACCCTTCTAAAAAACTATTTATGCATCATTATTCATAAACACATAAAAGCACAAATGATGATTAACTAATCCCACAGATATTTGCCAAACAAGTACTCATTTACAGGGTTCTCCATGTTGCTACTCAATAGGGTAATCTAATCCTTGACCTTACAGTATTCATATTCACCAATTAAGCCAGTAGCTAACAAGTACCAAATCTAAAAAGTAACCGCAATGATATTACAAAGGAGCAAATACTTAAGAAATACTCAAATTGGCTACAAAATCCAACTAAATAGAAGCCTAAATACCAAAATATATGTAATTAAATTAGCAGTTTCGCAAAAGAGATTCCACAGAGAACATAACCCATAAACTTAGTTTTACAGTAACTACTCCACCATTGAAATCCACAATCAGTGAACAAAAACGTAATCCGATTCCATATAACCTACTTGTGAACATATCCGAAATCATACTTGAAGTACATAACACAAGTTCAAATAATCTAAAAGCGCAAATTACACAAGAGAATTAAAATCTTCATTATCCCATTGATGTGGACGACTAAAGTAAAGAACAAAAACTACAGAAACTTACATTTCCACTAGAATTCTTGGCATTCGCATCAAACTTAATCCTCGGAGTTCCTCCCAGCGACTCAACCCGCTTGATCTCATCGATCAAATCGGGAGCCAACCGAATTATCATACCAAAAGCCAACGGATTGTTACCAGTAACGAGACTGAAACTCTCCTCGACGGATTGAGGAGCTTCGGATGTGGTTGCGGCGGAGGTTCGATTACGAGGATTTGCGGCAGAACCGGCGCCACCAGCGCCGAGAGATAGACGGCCGGAGGGGCGGTGAGAAGGTGGTAGAGGAAAAGAGGAGGGCGTCCGCTTTCCGCCGGAGCCCCGGCCAGCGCCGCCGCCGGCACGGGCGAGCTTGGATGGGCCGCCATACATTGTGATGAAGACGACGGAAGGTGGTCAGAATCAGGATTTGGGACCCAAAACAATTTCAAGTGCCTCGATTTGCCAATTTGGTTCTCACAATTGCGTATTTTTGTGGGTCTTCACTTTAATTTCAACAAGTTATAGGGACTATTTTGCAATTATAGTAACCTGGGCCGTATTTCGGATCCCCGTTTTTCTGGGCCTGACTCTAAAGCCCAATACGGCCCGCCCATTAACTCCCACCAATTTTTTAAAAAATGGCATAAGCTTTAAAAATGGATCAAGTATGGAAATGGCAAAATAATTTATTAGTACTTAGTAATATGACTATACATAATTCTAGGGTTTGTGGAACATAGAATCTTAGAAATATAACAATAATTGAACCATCTAACAACATCTCACGTAATTTTTAATTCTATACTTGTGGGAGCCAAAAGTAGTCGAGCTCTCAACCTAATAAACAAGAGGTTACGAATTCGAATTTATCTTTTTAATCTTTAATGATCGTTTTTTTTTTAAGTACAAGTTGGGGGAAGGGACACCACAAACCATACAAAGATGGTACCACTACTCTCAAATAAATGAGAGCCAAATATCGATTTTTAGGATTGAACTCGTAACCATGGTATTGAACTACATTATCATCAAACAACGAAACGATCAGGCCACCGATCTTTTCGATAATCTCTAACCGTTGTTGAACTAAAAAAAAAAACTACGTTTATGAAAGGTTAACCACCTACTTCTTTAGAATCTTGTACAAACTGGAAACCACACCTATATACCCTACATATATACATGTACCTTTTAAGGAAGGTATCAAAAACAAAGTTTCCTTGAACATATTCTCTAGAAACTCGAATCCTCTCTTCCTTTCTTCTCTCGCACGGTACAGTTGGTAATGACAAAAGTAACTCTATGAATATGATCTTATAAAAATGGTAAGACGTGCTTACCTTTCCAATGTGGGACAAGGTAAAATCTTCAACGGATTCAATTCAACTTGATACCGAATCGATGGGGTTTGCTGATTTTGACAGGGCTATTTGTCATTCTTTTCTTCTGCTTAGTTATAATTTCACTATCATTGTTCATAAATGAGCTTGGTCTGAACTTCCATTTTTCTTTTTTCTTTTTCTAAAATTTGAACTCTGCCCAATCTAAAGGACCTGTTGGTTTAACTCTACTGTCATTGTTAATCTGTTTCCCTAATGTATTTTCCTTTTTATTATTAACCTGAGAGAGTAAATTTTGGACTAATTTTGAAAATTTTGTTTAGGTCATATGTATTGATGACTAATCTAAGGTCAAGGTCTTGTATTGATTGTGACAAACCTTAAAACCTTAAAACCACATTATACAAATACAAGGGGGAAACTTGAATTCCGAAATGGTATTCCATAAAAAAGGTAAACTGAAACTTATTATGAATATTAACTCATTTGGATAATATATTAAAAATTGAAATTCAACTTAGAAGTTTCATTCTTTCTTGAAATCTATATAATTATTTCTGTAGATGACATATTAATGATATTAATAATTTAGCTCCCATTTTTTGAATTTTAAGGGAGTGTTTGTTTGCCACATTTAAAAATGATTTAGATAAATGCATTTTGAATAGTTAAAATCCAAATCAATAAAATTAATGCCTAAGGGGGTGTACTTTATAAATGCATTGCTAAGTCACATGATTATATATTGAAGTATCTAATCACTCATTTATAGTAAAGAATAGTTTTAAAATGAAATTTGGTCTTTATTCACTATTTATCTCATTATTTCATTGTTGGTGAATTGTGACATATCATCAAATTGATTGTATTAAAACTTTACATATATTTTAAATAAAAGAGTTAGGAAAATTCTCATCTTTTAAACGAGGAATCTAATCCAATGGAATTTTTTTTTTTTTTTTTAATGAATCCTCTGGAATAATTACGCACATTTAACTTTCATTTTGATTAATAATTAAATGTAAACCTACTAATACAATAGTCAAAGAAGGCATTAATTGAAGCCAAGAATTCTATGTCAGGAGGCACAAACACTACAAATTTGATTGGCAAACAAGTCTACCCCTACAAATAGTAGCTTTACTAGCCCCAAATTGAGCAACTTGTAAGATAAGTTTGGGATAAATGTTGAAATTGTAAACTCAAAGTCAAACTTTACTTATTGAATATTCAATGAATATATAATAAAGAAAATGTTGGAGATACTTTAGTCTATATGAAATCTCACATTATCTAATGTCTGATACTAATGTTTGAAATGGATTATTGGTCTTTCAAATTTCTATTTGACCTTAATGGATAATTTGTACTCCACTCAAGCGGTTATAAACTTAAATAGGTATTTAATTCAAAAAATTTAGATTTAACTCAAATGGATAAGTTATAGCAGATATTTTTATCTACAAATTCTTTTTTTTTTTTTTTTTGTACTTGAACAAAAAAAACATATTCAAATCTAATTCAAAATGTTATTTTCTATATCACATCATCTTAAGGAGGTTTGTTGGAGATACACACGTAAAGTGTCATCTGAGCATTTTTTAGGATGAGCGGATTACTCTTCTTGTCTCCAATAAATTTTGAGATGAAACTTCATATTATCTAATAAAAAATAATAGAGTATAATTTAACGTACACCGTATATATACTAACTGGTTCAATTCTCCAATCCATCCTCATAAATCTCTTCTCCTCTACTTTCATTCATAAAACTTTAGAATACATTAAATTAAAATTGAAAAAAAAAACATACACATAAAGATAAAGATAAACCGTCATTTTAAGGAGACGATGAATGACGGTTTCAAAGAGATGAATAGTGATTATAAGAAAATATAAACGATGATTGTGGTGATTGCGAAGGTAATGTTTCTTTGAGGCTCAAATTTCAAGAAATTGTTCATTTACCCATCTCCCAGCCCTAAGTGTTCTCATAGAGGTGTTTGTTTGTTGATTTTAAGAGACATTTACAAAATGAGCATTTAAAGTTACTCTTCAAACAATCACATTTAAATGTGTTATTGTAACCACTCAAAAATAACTATTTATTTTTAATCATTAAAAAATAATTTATTTTTTCAAAATCACTCACTTTTAACCTTCATTTCTATACTTTTTTTATAAATCTACGTCCAAATGAGTTATTGGCTTCAACCCTCTACAAAATTTCATATCCAAACAAGTTATTGTCGCCAATTTCTCTACAAAAATTGACATCCAAACGCACTAATTTTAAATTTTTAATCACCCAAAATATAACTTCTCATTTTAATTACTCAAAATAATATCTTATGATGTTAAATGTCTAAACTAAGAGATACGTTTCACAGTAGTTAGATTCATTTTAGTTAAATTGTGATTTAAAATAAAGTAAATTGGCGTGATAAATATAGGTTTAACTTTTTATTCTCTAAATTATGTAAATCTAATTCATATAACGTGATGAAATCTTCCACTACAGCTTAAAAATTGTGAACGCATAGTGGAATCATCATCTTCAAATAGGTGTATATCAAGAAATTAATCGACTTTAAAAAGAGTTGACTTTCGATTATTGAGGAAATTACTAAAAACGTGAGATTCTTGCCCCCATTAAAATTAGAACACGTTAAAACATGTAAGTAAATACTAAACTGTTGAGATATGCCCGAATTATTTGACGTCCCATGATTACTTAGTCAGTGGTCTCGCATTTCTCGGTCAACGAGTGGAAGCTTTTATGTATTTTCGCATATTTTATAAAAGAGTTTTATAATAGTGCATTATATAAACTCTCTAAAAATCTTAGTCCGAGTTGATCGACAATTTATATTTTGTTATCTTCTTAATAAAATCATTTTCTCCTCTGTTCATGGCGTAATTAACACATCGTTAATGAAGTATATAAATTATATAGGTTTTCTTACACATTTTCGTTTAATTGGTGTTGCCGTTTTTATAACGTATACATTTTGAAATAGAAACTTAAATGAATACTTTTCATGTAGATTTGTATGGTAGGTGTATGTTTGTTTGTTTTTTTTTTTTTTTAGAAAATAGTGGGTGGAATGGAAAAGAAGAAAATGAAGTAGTTAATAATAGTTTGGAGTAATTAACTATTCATTTGAGAATTTAGGTTAATAGTAGTAGAGTAATTAATTATTTATTTGAAAATTGGAGTTAATAGTAGTTGAGTGATACATTTGATATAAAATTTAATAAAATTTGATAATAAAATTAAAGAGTGATTAAAAATAATTAAGAGTATTGTTTACAAAAAAAAAAAAAAAAAAAAATCCTAAAAGAGAGAATTCTAAAATTTGAAAATGGTTTCATGTGGACCAAAGAGAGAGAGGAAGCAAATAATGAAGATGTGAATGGTGGACCAGTTTATGATTCAACTCTTCAGACTGAAGAATATCACATCAAAGTTTTAAACACATTGATTGAATTCCAACCCCATTCACATTATATATTATTTTCTTATTTTACTTAAAAAGGAAAAGAAAAATAGTCTAGGTTTCAACCTCAACTTTAGCTTCAATTTTGTTTTACAAAATATTTAGCACTCTCTTTGGAACTAAAGTTGAACCATTTTTCAAAAAAGAAATTCATTTAAAACAAAATAAATGTTGTCTTAAAAAAAATCCTTGAAAAAATATTTGATTTTAAACCATTTGTAAACCATGGAAAGAAATAATCTTAATTTTTAAGTGAATTTAAATATTTCTTGCAAATATCGACTATTTTAATTAGAATTTTTCTAATGTAAAAATACACAATTTTTCTTTTTGTGATAATAAACAATGGAGTTCATACATTATTGTTCGTATTTATTTTATTCACTTTAAAAATCACTTGCATTCTCACTTTTTGTTCCTTTTTTGGTATAGGTTAGTATTTGAAACAACTTGCATGTACGTTTGACTAATTTTATAAGACAAATGTATGGTATGATAATAGAAAAAATATAAGTAAGTCTTAATTACAATCAAACAAAATATAAACCTCAAATTGTTGACTCATTAACTCAAAATGAATTAAATATTTAATATTGTAACTATAAACTCAATTAAAAAAAAAACTCAATTAGTAAAATTTAATCAAGACTTTATCGAGGATTCAAAAATAATAACTATATCTTAGAGATTAATGTTTCAATTCATTCATCACGTAATTATTGAACTAAAAAGTATTTATTGAAAAAATCGTGACAAAAAAAACAAATTATTCTGGATAATTTAACCAAAAAACAATCCATTCTTGTTTTCTGTCTTTTTTGTAATAAAACAAAATCAAATTCCTTGGCTTTGCTAGCTTTTACAAACCCTTCCCCATCAAAATTGATTGCCCAACATCACTTATCACCTTATCTGTCCCACTTTGATTGGTTATCTCTTGCCACCTCATTTGATAGTACTATTTATCCAAACTTTTCCAACATTATTTTTTGGACCTGATTAAATTATTCTTATTTTGTAAAAAAAAAAAAAAACAAAGTTTTTGGGACCATTTTACATCAATTTAAGCCTTATCTTTCATTTTTATTTTGTTTTCATTCATTTAGAGATCCCTTGTCACTAATTTATAGAATTGAAAGAGAAGTCTTCAAGTAAATGAATACATTCTAAATTCAACTTTATTAAATTTGAACATATCTCAATCGTGTAGTAAGGTGGGAATAAAAAATACGATTTGAATTCTTTTACAAATACATAAATTATATACCATTTTCATAGTAGTCTTTTACTATAAGGTTACTTGGAAACTATTCCTAAAATATTTAATGTTTTGAAGAGTCCAATTACACATAAATTTTTGCATACATCATTCATTCAAGCATAACGTAATCAATTAAAATATATGTTCGATTTAGAAACAACAATGACAAATAATAAAAATAAAACGACTAAGTTTTTAACCTAAGACGGATACCTCAATCAAGAGGTTTAGATTGTGTTTGAAGGCTCGATTATTGGCTAGTCGAGTTGAAACAGTTTATAAACAACCAACGTGTTAGTCTATATAATTTAAAGAGAAATATTTATATCATGTTCGAATATGATATATAAAATAATCCTCACTTATGTAGTTCAATATGGACCGCTGTCTTTTTTTATTTTTTTATTTTTTTATTTATTAAATTTAAAATTAAATAGACTGTAACTCATATTCTACTCCGCGTCAGGTCATATAAATAAATTTAAATGGTGTTTAAGGAAAATATTGATCCTGATTATATTTTGATTTCTCTATCCACATCTTCCAATTAAAAATGTTAGTTGAACTTAGACAGATGTAATTCTTTAACAATTTAAATTTAAAAAAAAAAAAAAAAAACTAAATGCAAAATCTCAACCTCCACTGACTGGAGAAATGTAAATTGCAACAAAAATTTGGATCTATTGCAGTTTGTGATTCTTTTCATCCGAATCCATTCCTTCATAAAACTTCACAACACATCAAATTAAAATTGAAAAAAAATACTAAAAAAGACAAGAACACACAAGAACAGGGATTTTCAAGATTTTTCTTCTTTTTTTTTTGTTGTCATACAATTGATGTGGTCTTGTAATGTGTCTGTTCCACCTTCTGTTCCCTCTGAAACTGAAGATTCCAAATCTCCATAATCACAACTAACAGAAGCTTCAGAAACATCAACAATGGCGGATTTTTCTCCTCTGTTTTTCATCTCTGTTTACTGATAACTCGAACCGGGTGTGAAAATAGCAAGATCAGGCCATCCATTACTCCCGCCGCCGGTCCAGCAACTAGAATCGCCCAAATAATTCCCCGTCACGGCGGCGCTCTGTTCCTCCGCCGCAGATCTCCGGCCAGACCCAGAATTCAAATCCCCTGAAAATCCCCCCAATTCCACCATTTTCATCTCCGTATGATTCGGATCCACACCCTCCATGAAATTCCCAAATTGCCCATTCAGCAACGAGCTGAAACTTCCCTGAATATCCAACCCGCCGCCGCCGTAGACCCGGGTCGGGTCATGACCCGAACCCGTGATCGGAATCGGAGTAAAAGAAGCGGAGGAGGAGGACGGCGGAGTTTTGACGCAGGCCGTCGCCGGCGACGACCGCTTGGAGTTTTTCCGGGTGCCGCCGCCGACGGGGATGTTGCGGAGAGCGCCGCCTTTAGTCCAGTAACGGCGGCAATTCTTACAAAAGTGACGAGGCTGAGAAAGATTATAGTTATTGTAATAACAGAATTTGGTGTTTGTAGAATCACAACGAGGGCATTTAAGCTGTTCTTGTTCCGGAAATTGGGGTTTAATCTCCGGAAAATTTGATGGGTCTTGCATTGTTTGGTTACCGAGAAAATAAAAAACAGAGCACGAAATCAAAATTTTCCCGAGAAAATTTAGGTGGTTCAGTTTTCAAGAAGCTTCTGTGATCTGAGAAAGGGGTTTTGGAGATTTTGTTGTAAGAATAAAAAAAAAAAAAAACAGAGACTAAAAACAGAGCAAAAAAGGAGAAAAGTGAAAAGAAAAGATTTAAGGCTTAGTTTTCATGGCTTTCACCAAAACATGTAACTTTTTTAAAAAAGAAACACACAAAAAGCTCAACTTTTTTCTATGTTTTGGTTTCTGAGTGATTTAGGGATGTCGAAAAAAAGGAAGAATCGGCGACGGCGACGGCGACGACAGCGGGGACTTTTCTGGTGAGGGGAAATTTGTTGAGATGTTGGCGTGAAAGAGACGAGCAGTCGACACATATAAAGAGATGAAAGATTGAAGATTTTTTATTTTTTTTTAATAATAATTTTCTCTCTAAATTAGGATTGAGAATCTGTTTCTTTCTCTCTCTAAGCTTGTTTCATGTAGTCAGTCTACCTGACTGCCATAATTGTTATATATATAACTTTTTTTATTTCCTGCCAATTTAAAAACCTCAAACGTACCTAAAAGAAGTCTCAATTATTTTTATGAAATATTAATATAAAACTTAATTTAGATATTAAATTAATTTCAAGTTGTCAAAATAAATCGAGTTCAACGTTACGATCATGAATTCAATTTTGATAATCGATATTTGACTTCATTATTTAATGATATTTAATAATCCACTTCAACACCACGATCATAAACATAATTCGGATAATTAATATTTGGTTTCTATAAAAAACAGTAGTAACCTCGACCAAATTGTAAATTATATGTGATTAAGTTAGCCTGTATAGTTTAAAAAGTTAAAAATATAATATTTATAGTTGATAACACTTTTTAAATAGTGTATATTATTTTGTTAACTCTTAAAAAATTAAGTACTTGATAATTATATATTTATCTATAAAAAATAATGATGTGAGTTAATAATTGATTGAGTGAAAATGAGTTAGAAATTAACTATTGAATGATGTTTTTTTTAATTGACAACTCGACTTGATCATTTTTCAATCAACCGTTTAATATATATCGTCAACAAAAGAAAATATTATCACAATTATATATAGCTACTTAATTTATCAACAATGACGAACAATAACTATTTTTTAAATTTTATTAAATGGTAAAGAGTAACTCCAAATTTAGCAACTACTGTATAAAGAAAATTAATAGTATATAGTAATTTAAGTTTTAACAAAAAAAAAGTATATGGATGAATATGACATGCATAAACTCAAAATGGTATTTAACTTTTTATTTTGGGGATTATGATATTTTTACTTTAGAATAAAAATATTGAAAAATGAAAGAGAGATAATAACTAGGCTTAAATGGTTATTTTCATTTATTCGAAAATGTTTATTCGATATTCCATGAATGGAAGACTTTAGCAAATATAAAACCGACCTAATGCCACTTTTCTCATATTCCCACATTCAAGAAAAACGTTTCATTCATTCTTTGTTGTTTCTATTATTATTATTTTTTATTTGATTTATATTTTAGATAAGAGTGTTCAAACAATAAGATCAATAAATTTGATTGAATAATTTAACTTATTCGAATTGAATTGGTTCCGATGTTAATTTTAAATTAATTTCTCTTTTATATTGGTAGGTGTTTAAGTGGTGATTGTATCATTGAATTAATATAAATAAATTTCTCATATATTATTAAATAATATGAATATTCATTTCAAAATCAATAGGTACAGAAAAAATTAATCCACATTTATTATATATTGTTCGTCTCCACTCTTTTTTATATAAAATTTTAACTGCTAATAATGTATTGTTCTTCTTCATCTATTTTTCATCTCTATTTGTATTTTGTCATTTTGTATTGCAATTTTGAAAGATTTGGAACTATTTTGTTCAAAAAATGACTGCAACTTACGCATCATTTTAATTTTTTAAGATTTTATTAACCACTAACTATTTGTTAACTTAAAATTAGTTTGAATGGACTATTAAGCTATGTTTTAAATTTTTTTTTATTATTATCATATCTAATCTCTATTGCCTTTAATATTTTATCATTATATTAAATTCATTTAAAAAATTATTTAATTTCATGAAAGTTCAACCTAATGTGTAGAACAAATATATACTATTTCTACAAATGGAATTGCATTTCTTTTAGCACCTTATAAATTAAGGTGTGACATTTATTGATTCATAGAAAATATTAGTATTATCACACGTCTTACAAATTTACTAAATTGATAGTGTACACGTGTGCAAGGGCATAATTATTTAATGTTAAAAAGAAATAGGTAATGTATTAGTTTTATGATGTATCTCAATTCAATTAGTATAAAATAATTAACAAAAACAAGAGATTTAGTAGCTCAAATTCATATAATTTCAAAGAAAGTATTAAAAAAAGGTAAGTTTTTTTTTTCTTTTTTCTTTTTTAGTACAAGTTGAGGAAAAAAGAACCACAAATTCTACAAAATGGTACTATTGTTCTCAAATAAATGAGAGCAGAATATCGAATTTCGAGATCGAACCGTGACCATTACAATGAACTGAATTACCACCAAACAATTAAACCATTAAATCACAATCCTTTTTGGTAAAAGGTAAGATTTCTTATTCTCGATGAATTTAAATTATTGTTAAATGATAAATGAAAATTTAATAATTCTCTAGTTCACTTCCGGTTCTACTTGCACTGTTTTTCTTCAAAAAAACACTTCTATCCTTTATGTTTTTGTTCAAAAAGCACTTCTATCCTTTAATTTTAAACACATATAAAAATAATATATTTTTCACCGATTTGACATTATACTTATAGAACTATAGTTAATTATGTTAATGTGACGTATATGATAGAATTTTAAAACTCTCGACTATTATTGTAGTTCATTTTTTTAAAATAATCAAGAAAAAGGTTTAAGGTTTTAAAGCGTTGGCCGAATAGATATCTTCATTAAGGTTGATTCTTTAATATAATAAAGAGCTAATATAATATAAAGAGAGATTCTAAAAAAGAAATTAATTGTTAAATTAAATTTTTTTTTTTTTTTTTTTAAAGAAATGTTTATTTATAACTGATTAGAAGACAGAGAGGAATTAGATAATGCTTTATCATTCTCTTTTTTTTTTTTTTTTTTTTTTTTTTAAATTCTAACTCTAATTGGTGGGAGAATGAACTTATACTTTTTCAGCTCTTATTCTAATGGGTAGATAAATGATTTATTCAAACTGCCACAATTTAATATCTCTTAGTAATTATTAATATACAATTGTACAATAAAAGATGGGATGATACAAATCACGTATGTCGTGGTTGTATATTAAAATGTTGCTAAATTATTGTTTTTGTTGACAAAACATCTCTAATATTTATAAGACAAATGAGTTACACTATTCTTTATTACTTTGTTTTGAGATAATTTTTTTATCTTTTGAATTCATTATTTAAGGATAGATGGATTAAAACCAATAAACTCATTTATAGACACAAAATTTATAATATTGAGCTATTGATCTTGTTAATTTTTCAAATGAAACTTTTTATTATTTAATATAATATTAGAGCTGATTAAATTCAAACATTTTTTAAAATTAAGTTCAAAATTCATTATAAATGTTTTTTAGAGGAAAGTTTACATCATACATTCACCGATCTCTTTTTTCATTCCAAACGTACAAAATTGTCACCAATATCGACGATTATTTGTGGTTATTTTTGTTTTCATAATTATATTTTCAAATATTTAGTTTTTATCCATATACTTGAAATGTAAAATTGGTTCCTATACATTATAATTTTTTTGTTAGTTTTTTCTTGTAAAGAAATTAATCTATGCTAACTTTCTTTTTATACTATTTCTTGTATTACAATAATTATTGTTAAATCAATTTTAATTTCACTTCAAACTTACTAAAGTAATAAATTTAAGATTTACTCAAAAGTATATAAATTAAAATTAAACAAATCTTAAGAGTAAAATGACTAAAATAGTGTTTGAATCGATTAAGTTGGTAAGGCTTTAAAAATTAAGCCGGATAAACCGAAAGGGATGGGCTGAGCCGAGCCGGGAAGCCGGAAACATTTGCGTGAAGAAAACGCAAGTGGCACACACCAGTGGAGGCATCATTTGAATATGACTGTCAGAATCAATACCGTTCAATGTTCATAGTCCGAAGATCTGGACCGTTGAAGTGTTAACAAAACTAGGATTGTGGCGTGGCGTTAAGATACCGTCACAGGCGAAATGATGCAATACCACGTGTCATAACCCCACATCATGACGTGGCTCGAGAGTCATTATTTTCCACTTCCACTGGTGGACTGACAGCTGAGCTTTCCAATATGGATATCACTCACCACGTGGGAGCTAACTTATTTTATTTTTATTTTTAAAGTTTTTGTGGAATTATAAAACTGGTTTTTTTTTTTTTTAGTACATAAAATTGGTTTGGTTAGGTGATAATTATCCCAAAATATCTCTGATTAATCCCATTAAAAAGTTTACATAAATTTCTTTTATCGGATTAGATAGTATCAAATTTGCTAAGCTTAAATTATATATAAGATAAATGATACCGGTGGATTTTATCTCTGATTTTAAAAAGTATTCGTTATAATGCTATCTTTTACGTTTTATTTTATTTTACTTTTTTGCAATTATTTTATAAATATTTTTAACATCATCACTCAAGTTGAAATTCGTTAAAATATTATCGGATGGGTGAGTGACGGAGTAGTTTCATTGTTTGGTTGTAAGCCAGTTTAACATCAACGTCATAATTTCGATTTGGAAAATCGGTATTTGTCTTCTCTGCCTTAATATGTACTAAAAAAAGGTGAAAATATTGAATAAGATTCAATGTGGTATAAAAGAAAGGTTGCAAAGTTCAAACCAAATATTGTTGTTAAACTAAACAAAAAAAGAGGCAGTTCCATGTTCTCTAAATAAATACAATGAAATTTACCTTCAACACTTTCTATCTCTCGTATTATATTTACAACACGATTTTTATAATAATTCATCTATAACATATTAATTTTCATCAGCAATAAAACTTGATAAGTGATAGGATGAATTTATAACTTCAGTGATAGAACTCTATAAATGAACTTTATCACTGATTGAACTCTATCAATGATATAACTCAATTTAAATTTAATGCTACAAATAAATTAGTTTCGAAAATATTTTACAATTTTTTAGCATACATGCAAAATTCCCCCTGTTGCAAACACATGGGTCCAATATAGAAATTGTCCAATTTCAAATGGATGAAGACAAAACTGATGCATTTTATTATTTTCTTCACAAATTAAATAACAACCCAAAGATTAAAATTAAGGAGATTTTTCATAAATAATAAAAATAAAAATAAAAATAAAGTTATGAATATTAAAAAAAGCAACTTTTAAAAAAAAATTTATGCCTAACAAATAACATATAATCTTCAATCAATGTATAAATAATTTTCAATCAATGTATAGATAATCTTTAATCAATATTCAATCAACACCACAAACAGTCATCAATTAAAATCACACAAAGCCGCCAATCAATGTCACACATAGTGTTCAATTAAGAGACGGTCAATGACAGAATTTGAATATATACAAAAAAATGTCCAAATTTCTACTGTCAATGAAATATTTCTAAAAAAAAAATTATAATTAAAATAGAGAACTAAAAAATTGTAACCCAGAGAAGATTTCATAAAATTAAAGTTTTTATTAATGACCAAGTAGTTTAACAGCAACTTTGTACATTTAATGACTAAGAAGTCGGTTTGAAATCTCCTCCTCCATTATTATAACTTAAAAGAAAAAAAAAACAACTTTTGATTTTTTTTTTCTTTTTTTAGTATTCACAATGAATATTTAAAGAATTTATTTTTCTTAATCTAAAAAAAAAGAATTTAGTTTTCTTAAAATAAAATTAGAAAAGAAAGATTTGAACATAACCCATTAATTATTATATCATACATTTATTTCAAAAAAAAAAAAAAAAAAAACCTATCATATCATACATCATCTTTCTTTTTTTGACATTTAATCATACATCATCTTAATTGAACTTAGTTCTTATATATATATATATATATGCATGCAAAATTATAATACTAAAGCTAATAAATTTTACAAGTCATGTTAAAGTATAGAACATCCTAGCAAATATTATTCTAATTTTTCAAAATTCATTTTGTATTTAGTTCAGGTAGATCGAATTGGTTGATAATTTAATATCAATACTATAAGTATACGAATGATAAATTACCAAAATATGAAATTTATGCATCTAAATTCTAGAAGAAAAAAAAGTGTTAAATTGTTTTAGTAACTGATTTATTTAGATCTTATTTCATAATTATTTATTTTTTAGTTTTTGAAAATATGTCCATTTTCTTATATTTCTCTACAATAATTTTTTAGAATTTATTCTCAACAATACATTTTATATACATTTTATGTCTTGTATTATATTTGTAACACAATGATAGAACTCAATTTAGATTTCCTGTTATAAATGAATTAGTTTAATTTTGATTTTATGCTATAAATGAAAATACTTTTTCTTTTTTTATTATACATGCAAAATCTCCATAAATTTTTATTTTTTATCGGAAAACATATGAATAATTGAAGTCCACAGACAAAAAAGAAGTTCAAAAAACTACTTTTAACTTGATTCTTGTTTGACAACACATTTGGTACATTCAAAAAAATAATTTATTTTTTGTTATGGCACCCACTTTTTATCTATGTTTTCAAAAATAAAATCAAATTATGAAACATGTCTCTCATCCATTATTTACAATCATCTCTCATCCATTATTTACAATCAGGTTCTATCTTTCTTAACAAAAATATTTAAAATTTTAGATAGATTTTAAAAGGCAAAAAACAATTTTAGTTTATAGAACTTTACTTGATTTTCTAGAATAGAAATGAACTTTTTAATTAAGTTTAGGTTTGAGACGTTAGTTTCAATTTTATTTTTAGATTTTAAAATTGAAACTTACCTTTAACATTTTAATAACTCTCGCTTTTAATTTTTATTTGTTTTTTAAATTTATTTTTATACTTATTTTTTCAAAAAAAAAAAGTGAAAATTAAAATAATAATTTAATTAATTTATTGAAATTTAAAATTAGCTTAATCATTATTTTAGTCAACATTACATTATTACATTATGTTAACTAACGATTTTTTATTTTGCTTCAAAAAAAAAAAAAAAAAAAACTAATGATTTATTTATCTCATGTATTAAAAGTGAACATTATTGAAATGTTTGGGCAAAAGTATTGAATTGAAATATATGGATCAAATTGAAATTAGCCATCAAATTTATGAACTAAAAAGATATTTTCTCATTTAAAAAAAAAAATACATATATTTTCTCTATAATTATAGGTATAATATTCAATATTTTCTCTATAAAAGAATAGTTGGGTGTCGTACTATGTAACATAAGAACACAATTTAGATTTACCATATCAAAAGTAGTATTTCATTTTGATGCATTTGAAAATTTCAATAAGTTTAAGGACTTTCATTTTTGGGTCTAATAAGCTGGATACAACCCAACTATAATAATAAGATTACAAATTATCCTATTAAAAGTTGAATTCCTGCCATGGTTGAATTTTGAAAAGAAATTTGTCTAATGAATCAATAATTTAAACTCTTAATTTTTTTTTTTTTTTTTTTTTTAATTTAATTTAATTTTTAATATACATATGGAACCACTAGGCTAGACTAATGGTAAATTGATATATATCATCGACTATGAAATCACATATTCAAATTCGTCCAATTTCACATTGTTTTACTAAGAAAACACTCATATAGCACAAAGACTATATTATATAAATTTTATGGTTTCACATTTAGTCATCCACAGGATCTTTAAATAATACGCCACTAAACATGTTGGCCAAGTTTTTTTTTTTTTTTTTTTTTGAATGAAGATGTTGAAACAAACTATAGACTAAAAAAATTATAAATAGTAACTTTATGGAATCTAATAAGCTATGATCGAGTTAGCATGAAGAAGATTTAAGAAAATAAAACGTAAGAATACACAAAAATATTTGTATGAGTGAATAATAGAATGGGAGATTAAATTAATTATAAAATGAAAATGGGCATTTTTTTAAAATTAAACAACATTATTTAAACTCAAAGAGATAAATAGAAGTTATGTGATAATCAATTTAATTCAAATATTTTAGATAAGTGGTCTAAAAATTTCATTTTTTACTGCTAGTTCAGTTCAACACTACCATTACGAATTCAATTTTAAAAATCAATATTTGATTTTCGTATTATTTGAGAGTATATAATTTGTTGATTTCCTTACTTGACTATATATTTATTTATATTATATATTTAGAAATATAGGGTCCACCGTTTTAATTAGAACGTGGGAGTTATGAGGAAGTTGGAACGCAAAGCAACAACCCCAAGTTAATCCAAGCCGTCAACATGGCACACCAGACAGCCAATTGCCTTTGTCATTTTTTCAAGGATTGTTGTGGCCCACCACACTGAATCATATCTCATTATCATCACCACCTCCACGTGGACGATCGCGATCTTTCTTGCACTATTTAAATTAAACCCCTCATTATTATTTAGATTATTCATTGTTCCCTTCATCTTTTTTATTTTTTTGATTTAACATAATTGAAAGTGGTAGATTCATATCTGTAATTTTATTGATTATGAAAAGATAAAAATGTCATCGAAATATTTTAATTCTTTTTTACTATTTTCTCCTCATTCACCCTATTTTTTAATGTATGGACGTGTCCTTTGAAAAGTATAAATTTTTCAAAACTAAATTGTTCCATTCATTTCATATTTTATACGAGAATAATTAAAACGATTATGATAAACTAAATTAAAAATTTAAACATAGATTTGAATAAGCCAAAAGTGAGTTATATATATACTGTTGATAACTATTTTTTAGTTAAATTTATAAAACGTTTTAAAAATGAGAAAAAAAAAAGTTTAATTTTTTTAATTTAGAACCAGTAATGTGAATAAATGAGATCTATAGGTACAATTGATAACCATTTTTTTAGTTAAATTTATAAATATTAATTTTTGGTTGTTTCTTTATTTTTATTTTATTTTTCTTGTATCTATACTTTTTTCCCTTTATCTACTTTTTTTAAGTACCTTTATCTACTTTAAAATCTTATATATGTTGTAAAAAAATTAAGCCAAGGTTTTGAGAAATGTTTTTCTTTTTAAATTTTGACGTTGAATTTCAATGTTTTTTTAACCAAGGTAAAAAAATGTAGAAGGAAGCTTAAAATTAAATGGTTATCAAATTAGAATCAGTTAATTATTTTCTTTTAAAACACATGCTTTGTAATTTTAGTATTACTATTTTTTTAATTAAAGAATAAAATCGGTATCAACTCAAACGTTGGCTGTCTTCTGGTTTATCAAATATTTTCAAAGTTGGAATTTTGATTTAAGAGAGAGGATATCTCATTTTAAATTTTATTGTTTGATTGAATAGTTGATTGTGAAATTTCGTCATCAATTCAAATATTCTGTTGTTTTTTAATTAAAAGAATTTCGGCCATTAATATTTCCTTGGCCGACCTCAAGCCTATTTTAACTTTAAATAAATAAAAACAGATATACAATTGTTATGTCTAAACATTTGTCTATAAAAATGGGAGGATTTTTCATGGAAAAAAAAAACAAAAACGAAAACAAAGAAATGGCATGAATATACGAATTAAAAAAAAAAGGACATTCATAGTAGAAAAAGAGGTGAATCTTATTAAAATGATTAAACTATTCACGCTTAAAATTAAATAAATTGATTGACTTCAATCAATTCAAATGATTGAAAACAAGTAAATTGAGCTCATCGAAAAGATTCGATTCAACTTATTGAAAGAAAACTACAATTTTGAAATGTGATAAAAAAAAATAAAAATATGTTATAAAGGAAATATTTTAAAATGTTGCTATAATCAAAATTGTTGAGAAAAAAAATTCTTATTTATAACAATTTCTATTAAATTTAGAAAATATAGAGAAAATGACGTAATATTTATATTCTTTCTGGGCAATATTTACAGGAAATCAAATCTTAAAATAGTAAAATATCTCTTAAAATCTAATTATCTTAACCATTATAATAACCCTAACAATCTAATAGTCCCTCGGTAATTGGACGACATAGACAGTCCAAACTTGAAGTAGGAGAAAAGATATTTTATTACTAGCAAATTAATCTAATGAAAAATATGAGGAAGAGAAAAAAAAAACAACCAAAATAAATAAGAATAAAAAACATATGATGAGCGCCAATTTGGGAAGACCGCACTCGAAGAAGAAGCACCAATTGAGAAATAACCGGAAAGAAAAGCGTTAATTGGTAATAGAAGCACCAATTAAAAAATAATTAGGAAGAACGGATGAACCAATTGAGATTAATAGTCATAAAAAAGTAAAAGGTGATCGTACTTCTAGTTTTTTTTTTTTTTTTTTTTTGTGTGTGTGTGGTGGGTAACTTCTACTTTATACCTTTTTTTTTTAGAATAATTCTACTTCTATACTTCAATAAGTCATATTTACCATTTTTAAATCTTATTTTGTATTAGATGAATTCGTGAATTTTAAAATAAAAATAAAAGAGTAAATAATTTGACCAACATAAAATTGAAAAAATTAAAGATTTATTAGATTTATTTTAATATTTTAGACTAAATTTATAATTTAACCATCTCCATTAAACTCAAACTCATATGACTACAAATAGCTTTCCTAAACAACCCATAACAAACTACAATTCAAGGAGATGTTGGATTGAAAGAATGTTAACATGCTTAACATAGATAGGTTATACGAAATTTAAATATCTAGACATTTATATTTCCACCAAAGTAAGATTCAGTAATGATATGTATTCTTAATTAAGAGATCACAAGTTTTAATCTTTTTCCCTTCAAATATTGAGTTGCCTAAAAAGAAAATACAATTTGACATTTCCTTCCTCTGTAGACTTGCAAATGTATGAACGCGCAACAAATAAAATATCAATATTAAGTAAAAGTAAATTAAAGTGGGAAGATATGAACTAGAGAGATTTCAACATATATCCTCATGCTTAGATATAATATTAAACTTCCAATCAACTCGAAAGTTTAAATGGATAGTTAAACTAATTTAATTATATCGACACTTCAACGAGCACCATTATATAAGTCTAACTATTTGAGCTATATTGAAGTCGAGCACGCCCATATTGTATAATTAAAATAATGAAGACAAAGGGACAAGAAACATAAAAATAAGAAAAGTGGGTCAAGAGAAAGAATAAGTGGGAAGCATGAGTGGAATGGAGAGCCTTGAAAGAGAAGGCTAAAGAAGGCATTAGAAATGAAGAGAAGAACACAACACCAAAAAAAAATAATAATAAACTGTCATTTTGCCATTTACATTTTTTTTATTAATCGAGAATTGGAGCTTCACCCGACTATATACTATTCGGGGTACCCGCATCTACATCGTCTCAGATTTGAATGAGAGAAATAATCAAGAGATTTTATTTTTCAAGTTCACTCATGAATTTGGACTTGTAATAAATGAGGATACTTTGAAAACTCCAAGACTACGATAGAAGTCCTCATTTGGATATTGTTCTTATTTAATTTATTATTCTCATAATATCCTCAAATATATCAGTTTGAAATATCATTTTAGTTCCTTGAGTTTGAGTTTTGTTCACTTTTAGTCTTTAGTGTTTCTATTTCAAAAAAAAAAAAGTCTCTAAAGTTTCAAAACTCCAATTTTAATTGTTAGACTTTCAAGTTTGTTCTATATTAATCATTGAACTTTCAAATGTTTAATTTTAGTTCTTAAAATTTTGAAAAAAATTTAAATTGATTCCTATAATAAATTTGAAGTTAATGTTAATTGAATATGGTTCAATAATATTAATAATTTTAATATAAGGGAAGAAATTAGGTGAACATATTTCTAAAATTTATAGAAAAATATAGTAATTTTATCAAAGAAAAATTAACAAACAAATGTCAATAAGGTCTAATTTTAAATCTTTTTCAAAATTTAAAAATTAAAATTGAAGATTTGAAAATTTATGGATCAAAATAAAACAAATTTTAAAGTCTAAATACTAAAATTATAAAAGTCTAGAAAGTAAAATGCAAAAAAACTTAAAGTCAAGGGCGAAAATGTCATTTTATTCTATATATATTTAATATGTTTTTTCCCTTCTCTGTGTTTTACTGTAGAATTCTACTTCTGAACTGGATTGGTTGTGTTTGTTTGGTTGTAGCAGAGATGTGACCGTTTCTGTCTCACCATTCACCACTTTCAACAGCCACTTCCATTTTCTTCTCTATTTTTCATCTCTTTTCAACATGTTTGTTCCACTTTTTGCGGCTGTTTGTTCCCATATTTAGTTAGGATTTAGTTTTAGGATTTATTAATTACTTTTTGAAAATTTATATTTAAATAAATTTTTATTAACTTCTCCTCATTTTTATTTTTAAAAATAACTCTCATTTCTAACTATTCATTTATAACTATTCAATCATTTCTAACCATTTATTTTTAATCATTCTTTTCAAATCAATCAAAATAACTCATTTTTAATAATTTCTTTTTTAACTACGAAAAATAAATACTCATTTTAAATTTACATCAAAACAAGGTTTTGATTCTAATTCCTCTACACAAAAACTACATCCAAACGAATTTTTGGCACAACTCTCATTTTTTAACTACTCAACATAACACATCAATATAAGTCCTTAAGTTAAATCCTACTTAAATATGTCAAACAAACACCTCCTTTAGGACTAGGAGGGTACAAATGTAATTACAAATGTAGACGTGAAGATTCGAACATTTGACGTAAAGGGAAAGTTAATAGTATTCTCATAGCAAATACCTCATTTTGTCATTATATACGATTCTTCAACATTACTCGAGGACCACGACCACTCATTTTGTGATGTGATATATAAAAAGTTGTTAGGGGAGAATGAAAAGTAGCTAAGGGGAGAATGAAAAAAATGATTTTTAGAAAACGTGATTATGGGAGAATGATTCTCGATGTCCCAAATACGAGAAATCATCCTCGTTCTCATTCTCTCCCTTATTCTTGATGGCTCAAACACACCCTAAATGATGTTGATGTAGTTAATAGTAATTGAGAGTAGAATTCTTACTTTTGTAATATAGATAACTTTACATTACCTTATATAGCTTAAAGATTTGAGTCTACAGTTGTTTGAACTCATTATCAATTAAGTTTGAATTGTATTTTGTTTCTTAAATTTTGAAAATGTCAATTTTAGTTCTTTAGTTCTAAAAAGAGAGTAGTTTTAGTTCTTGATATATCATTTTTCCTTCTAAATAACCACTTGCTCTGTGCTCGTCTCTAACCTATGTAGATCATGTTCGTATTAATATATATATTTATATTTTTTTACTTCAACAATAATTGAAAAGGACA
Source organism: Sechiopsis laciniata (assembly GCA_037833695.1). Classification (NCBI taxonomy): domain Eukaryota; kingdom Viridiplantae; phylum Streptophyta; class Magnoliopsida; order Cucurbitales; family Cucurbitaceae; genus Sechiopsis; species Sechiopsis laciniata. The sequence continues at coordinate 7,695,568 of JBBMKA010000018.1, forward strand.
AATTCGAATTTGTAATGCTTTAATTACTGAATTGTACAAAATGTCACTAACATTCTGCTTCATTTGACATGTTTATGTCATCAGCTCGTTTTTGAAAAACTAAAATAAGAGCTTCACTTGGTTGTAATTAATACTTCAATCAAGAAATTAGAAATTTGATTCTCTTTCTTTTGGAGTTGAAATTTTGGAGTTGAAAAAGAAATAAGGACCCAATTGGTTCTTTTAAGAACTAAACCGGATATTTTAAAAGTTTAAAGACTAAGTTAAAATTTTCAAAACAATAACAAATATTGTTTTAAAACCAAAATACAATACTTACAAAAATTAGAAACTAAAATTAAATTTAAACCAAAACTTTAAGAAATGACACATCATCAATTAAACTATAGTCAAATTAATCACCACTTTAAAAGTAATAACAATCCATTAAAAAATATTAGCTTAAAGTATAGATAACAATAATTAATTCAAAATTTAAATTTTAACATCCCTATTTTAATTTACAAAATTTTAAAAAGATTTCGTACATATCAAAATATTTCAATTTTCCGTTTCTTCCATCAATGGATTGTTTTCAACACATCTTTTTGTCTACATTTTAATAGTAGTTTTAGAATATTTATAAAATGCAAGGATAATTTCTATAACTTTTTTTAAAACAAAGGTTCAAAAAGACTTAATAAATTGGCCAAAAACAATAACATTTAATAAACACCGAACAGCATCCTACAAGCCAAACATAGTCATTCCTACCAACCAAACGCCTTTAGCCAACCTACAAATATCACATCATCAATCCGACAAACCAAACACCTTATTTTAAAAATAACCTCTCTTCTTGAATATTACAAATTGTCTATGTTATCGATATCTATGACCAATTTCAAGGCGGCGACAATAAAGAGAACAATTTAGATTATACCTTAACAGGACTTATATTTTAAAACTCATACATATAACCTAATTTAAGTCACATTGTATTTTTCTTTTCTTTTTTTAAGTCAGAGAACAACAAAAAGTGACTTGAATTGAACCACAAATGTGGGCTTCAAAATATAGCATAACCTAAATTGCTCTCGACAATAAATAATAACATTAGACAATGTATGCTAACAACACTACACTTGAATATATGGCATGCTTTCTGACAAATAATTTGGGAATATTAAGTGACAACTAACACATACCATAGTCCAATATGGCCAACCTACTTCTAATCAAAGTTCTATCTTCAACCTGACTTGGTCCTACCAAGACAACTCAATAGACAAAAACGTTTTTTCTTTTGATATCTATGACTTTTCGGGTCAACTTACGCACAGCTTGACTAATATCATGGAACATACCGCTTGACCCTACAACATTTAAATATCAAGGAAACCCATAAGAAATTAATTCTTAGGTAGGTGGTCACCATTGATTGAACTCATCACCTTAAGCACCTCAAGACCCTCTTTGACCAATTGAGCCACTCCATGATGGTTAACTGACAAAAACTAGTTGAAGTAAAAGATTCATCAATCCTCAACACAACGAAACGCAATGACCGAGAAAATAATTCGACGAACAAAAGTCACTTCCATCGTCGCGTCGAAAGAACAACACCAGACTACACTGGGATATTTTTTTAGTAATTATATAATTGAAAATCTAAACTTTGCTACAATATATATCCAAGATACGTCACTAGACCTAGACCTAAAAGACAATAAACTATTTTACAATTTAACTCATTGATAGGTTTTGAACCAGTAACCTCTAAGAGAACATACCTTAAAGATTCAAAGCTTCTACCAACAACGCCGCCCCGATGTCTTTCAAGGAATTCAAAGATGTAATGAACAAGTATGTGACAAATTTCCAAGTGAAGATACAAAACAGGGCAATCAATAACTCTAGAAATACTATAGCAAATGTACACACATTTTAGAGTAAAGGATAAGAAAGGGGGGATTTCTGAATTCAAAAATATTCAGAGCTATGCAGGCTACATTTAATATAACTGTTCTTTACATAAAACTACAGTAATAAATTATGAAAACAACCCAATGTATTTTCCGACAGCGACAATGAATCAATTGAAAAAATAATTTGAAGTACTGCAAGATTTAACAGCTCCTTCCCACCAATACTTTTAGAAGTTACCTAAAAAACTAAATCTGTTAATCTCAAACCTAGTGGAAGAAGATATTTAGCAACAATTTGAGTATTTGTTGCAGGGAAAGCTACAATCAGAATTTCCCTCAGTTCAACCCAACAAAATATAGAACATAACTAAATCTCTCATCTTTTTGAAAGAAAAGAAAGGATTGTGGATGAAAAGGAAGAGAATTACAGGGTTGAAAGAAGAGAAGAAAAAAATACGTTTCCCACCTGCAGAACATAAACAACATGCTTTATGCTTTCATGAGGAATTCGAATTTTCGGCCATTGCAGTATTGTAGGTGTATCGGACACAATGAACATAACTTCCATGATTAAGGGTCGATGAGAAAGGAAAGAACTTTTACCGACAGAAGTCGCGAAGGTTAAGCGAGCAGTGTCATTTGATACTCAGCCCCACCTTATGCATAATACATGTACAAGCTGTTTGCAGCAGCACAGGCAATCGAGTTTTCAGACGGATGCCATGCTAGATGCAGCAGCTTAGTGGTGAAATCAAAAGGATTTCCGTTTGCATCAACCCCTGGACTCTCAGAACCTCCTGATATTGATGTTTTCCAATGTAGAAAAATAAGAAAATATGCAAAAGGAGAGGAATCCAGTATTGTAGGGCTATGAATAATTCAAGTCATGTTTGATAACCGATTCTTTGTTTTTGGTTTTTGAAATTGTTGAATTATGTTAAACCACCAATCAACCCAAAAGTCTAAGCTCGTGGGTTGGAATAAATTTAATTATATCAAATAATACTCCACCTCACTTGTGGGCTTAGAAATTTGAGAAATACCCTACAAGTGGAATTTAATTTTAATTGGAGAGAAAACGACTTGACAGGGATTCGAACTCATGACCTCTTGCTCTGATACCATGTTGAATTATGTTAAACCACCAATCAACTCAAAAGCCTAAGCTCGTAGGTAGGAGTAAATTTAATTACATCAAATAATAGAAATTTAAGCTTATTATTAGATAGTGTGGACATCCATCTCAAAATCAATTGGTGATGAGAGTAGTCTATATTTCTTATATATTGCTATGAGGTTTCCACTCTTTCCGATGTGAGATCCTAACATGCCTCCTCAAGATGGTGCCTTTTTTGGACTTCCCAATTTTGAATCGAATCTCAATTTCATTTTTATTGGACCGAATAACCATTTGAGATTAATAAACTCTGATATCATATTGTATGGTATGGACATCCATCTCAAAATCAATCGATGATGAGAGTAGTTTACCTTTCTTATATATTGTTATAAGGTCTCCACTCTTTCCGATGTGGGATCCTAACACTTATTTTTACTCAAATTTTCTATAAAAGGTTTCATCTTCCTTCAAGAAAGTATTTGAATCCTAACCAAATTCTAAAAACCAAAATAAAATTTTTAAAAGCTGTTATTTTTTAATTTTCAAATTTGGACTTGGTTTTTGAAAATACAAGCAAAAGATAGATAACACAACAATGCACATTATAGGTGAAAGTAAGATTATAGGCTTAATTTTCAAAAACCCAAAATCCAAATGATTATCAAACAGAGTCTCACTTGATCAGAAGAAAATGAAAAGGGAAATCAAAATGTAGAGCACCAACCTCGTCTGACGGCTCTTGTAAAGCTACTACTAAGTGATCTCGAAGGTCTTGAAGGGGTCTGCACTTGTCTCCTACTAACCAATACCAGTAATTATATTTACTATAATCATCACAAAATATCAAAGAACTCAAAGTTTGAGAAACGGACACTTGATTGAAATACCTAGTTGGGTTTTTGCTAGCTTCCAAAGTTGTTGCCTCGGTACTTCCCGGGGAACAACCAAAAACTCGAAATAAGTTGCTGTAATCAATAACACATATATTCATGGTAAGACTTTTTTGGGAGGGAAAAAAAGTCGATGTATTTTGGAATTATACAGACCTGTAGGAACCTGTAGTTACACGCAATCCATCACCACTAAGACAACACTCAAACTTGTCAAAGATCGAATCATTTTCATATAAATCACAAAGCTGCATATATCATATCATAAGAAAGTGCATTAGTTAAGTCTGATAAAGTTGTATACATTTTAGCCACAAGTTTTGCCTGAAAAAAGAGATCTTACCTTGGGTCTTAAATATTCATGAACTTGGAAGGTTGAAACCGGACCAGAATCCATGTTGATGTCCCATAACTGAAAAAGAGAAAAACAATGAGCTGGAGTTCAACATCTCATAAGAAAATCAAACTTTCAAGAACATGAAATTTTTGGAAGCAAAAGTGTTCTTATTGATATAATTAAATTTATCCAACCTATTAATTTAAGTTTTTAGGTTGATTGGTGAATGGTGATTTTGAATCAGAGTAGAAGATCATGTATTCTAACCTTGTCAATTCATTCCATCCTCAATTAATATTGATTTCCATAGACATTTTCAAATTTTCAAGCCCACAAGGTAAGGAAGGTGTTGATTGATATAATTAAATTTACCACAACCCATCAGCTAAAGTTGATTGGTGATTTCACATAATTCAACATGTTGGTTATTTCCTTAATTATTGACATATCTTTTAGGGAGATTATTCATAATAATATATTAATACACATAAAGACGAATTTCTTATACACACGCAGATAACTAGAACCATTACTACGACACTTCACATGCAAATCTTAGGATGACACTACCAAATAGTTCATGGCCTTGTAATTGAAAGAATCGAACTATACATACATATGCATACAAACCTTAAGAGTCATGTAATCACGACTTAATATATATCTTCCATTCTTTCCAAATTTAATATCCGATATTGAAGCGATTATCTCGGTGAAAAATGATCTAGAACCAGGTGCCTCAGGTTCCTCAAATCTGTAAGCAAAACATACTACTTAATCATTACAAGGTCATGTATGAAAAATAACCCCAAGCCACCCCCAAAGAAAAAAAAAGAATAATTTGTTTGTAGTAATAAAAATTAAACACAAAAAAAGAGATACCAGCAGTTTTGTAGGGGGTGGAAGTAGTTGATTGATATATATAAATTTTTACTCCACCCTATCAAGTATCAGCTTAAACTTTTGGTGGTGAGTAATGAGTTAACATGTCATGTGTTCAAAACCCTTACGAAGCCATTTTCTCTTCGGTTAATATTCATTTTCATTTGTTGGGCATCTTTCGAATTTCCAAACCGACATATGAGGGAGGTGTTGGTTGATATAATTAAAGTTATCCCAATCTATCAACTTTTGGATTGATGGGTGATTTAACATAATTCAATAGAGATGATTGAATTTATCAAAACACTTACAATTTGGCATGGGAATCACATAATGCTGACTGCCGCAAATCAATTAGGCGGATTGAGCCTTTTGAACTGCTATATGCTAGCGTGTTACAGTGAGTAGGGTGAAACTCAGCAGCTGTAATCACCTCTGCAAAAAGATACATTTACATAAAATGTCAGATAAACATTAAGAAAGGATTGAAGAAAAGCTAATTCCAAAGAAGCATGTGCCTGCATCTTATTCGTTAAGATTCCTATTCCATAAAGAGTAAGCCAAATGATTGTAAAAGAAAATTTTCACTGGCTCTCCAGCACGCTATATAGGATTAGGGAGTTAATCCAAAGATCTACATCCATGGTTTTAGGTCCCCACTGAATTGATATGTGATGATGTGAAAGAAGCCCAGGGGTTTTGTTTTATAGAGGGGGAAATCATGTGCTTCGAAGTAGCCGCTATGCAGAGAGACTTCAGAGTTGCCACATGATTTATGGCTTGAGAGAAAGATAAGAAGCCTTGAGAACAGATATGGAGGAAACAAAATTGTGCAGTGCAGCACATTCCAATACTTCTCTCTAGGTGTTCTTGTCCTCAGTGTTTTGAATTAACCTCTAACTACGGTTCTAAACAAACAGAACAGTCCCTTGTAATTTTGTGTTATAGTTTTGTTTTTATGTTATTTTTTCTTTTTTAAATTGCTCCTTTTTCTGAGATGTTCTTCTTGTAGGGCCCTAAAAATACATCACACCGTAGAGTGAAATTAGAAATCTGGCATAAGACACAAGAGTTTCTTACTGGCCCTTCCTATTCTTGTAAGAGTAAATTCCTCTTGTATCATCCGCCCACCCATCAGTAAAAGAAAGCAAGCACTATGAGTCCTAAATGATAAATCCAGTACAAAATATCATAATATCTTTTTTGGATAAGAACAAAATATCATAATATCATAAAATAGAATCTAGCAACAAGGAAAAAAATGGGCTTACCAGTTAAATCCTCCATGTTAGCCGGCTTCACATCAACAATGTTAAAACTTTGATTGCTAATTTCCAAGTTCCAAAGATTTATTCGTAGATCATCAGCCGATATAAAAGTTTCACCATCACTATAAAATAGGCAAGACGTTGTAAATACAATAGATACATGCATAATTAATTAAACATCAAATAACATTTTAAAAACGCAGGTCCAGAATCTGATTGTTACTGTGATAATTTATAACTTCAAAATCCTACACTAATCAAGGGAGGAGAAGAAAATAAGAAGAGGAACAGCTTATTCCTTGAACAACATTTAAACTTGCATCCAAAATTTTGGCAGTACCTGTTATTCGAGATAGAGTTGATATGATAATCATGAGCATGAGCATATACTCTTCGACATCTAGCAAGAAGGCTAGTCTCATGACTAGTTACCTAATGTCACAAACAAAAAAATATATATTCATTCATAAAATTTCCAAGGAGAAGAAAAATGTAAAACAATCACAACCATAAGTGTCTAAGAATAACGAACAACCATCACAAGGAAAATGAAATGTTTACACAAAATACATCTCGGGTTTAATTTAACACAGAAAAAATAAACAAATAAACTTCTTTTCTCAACATGCAAATCAATCTTAAACAAATAAACTTTTATGACCAAATCCCTCTCTAAATTTCTCCCAACCAAAACCCTAAAACTGACCACCCTTTTCCGCTGCTCATCGGCACAAGAGGGTGACCGACAACCCCAAAAGTATCAACAACTCTTTCTCCTTTTCTCCACCTATACTTTGGTGACTCGCCTCCCTCCCTCACCTCTCTAATTATCAACCGTTAATTCTAGATGAGATAGCAGATATCTATTAGAACAATACATAAAATTGATAGACAAATGGAAAATGATAAAATCAAGTTTTTGCTTTTGTCCTCTCAGCTATCTTTCACCACTAGGAAAGTTAAACAATGGGTTTTAAAGAAAGTCACAACTTGCCTATAAGAATAATAACTCAACTGGCATAAGTGTGTACTTATGACTAAGAGATTAAGGGTTCAAATCCTCCGACCCAGTTGTTGAACTCAAAAAAATAATAATAAAATAAAAATCACAACTCGATATGTGGAATTTTTAAGTCCAAATCAAGAAAGCACAGGCAACTACCACTTGAAGGCGATGTGACAAAGTGGCCCCCAATTCGTCATTGCTTGGATGATTATAAAGTCCATCACAGGATCCTCCATTTGGAAGATGTGGTGTAGAACTACTTGCAATACTTGAACTAGCTATACATCCATTGCCAACAGCTTTGGCATCATCCACATTTATGCTGGATATTTTCTTGATCTTCTTTTCTTGCACCTGGTCAAACCTCAAAGAAAAAAGCCAGATTGAATAACAAATGGAATGATGCACTTGCTAACAGTCATCGAACAACATATAATGACTGTCAGAATTTTTCTACTATTGCAATGACTTAATGATATGGCTAAAAGGCAAAAATTACTGCTCTACACCCTTTTCCACTTTGGATGGGACTGGTATGAGTGTTCAATTTTCAGCTTTCTTTAAGTTTTCGGATTATAAGTTATTAGAAAAAATTGGTTAGAAACTAATTCCTGTATTGGAAACTAAGTACTCAATTGAGCATTATGGTCGCTGAAAAGTCAAAACCTTAGAATAACTACTAACTGAGGAAGTAGTTTGTTATCATATATATACTCATCAAATTTGATCTTCCAGAAAATAAAATAATAAAATAATGGCCAGAGAGGCCCACAAACAAACTTCCGTGCACCCAAACAAACTTCCGCAGCATATCAAACATATCTCATCGACATAGTAACTAAAAGGCAGATTAAACCTGCTTATCATACAATTTATTTAGAACCTTCTTTTTTTTTGTATGACAAAGCTTCGAGCAATTTATTTAGAACCTATTAACAAATCAAGCCAACAAGAGCATAGCTCAAGTGGTATGATGTATATGATGTATGACTTAGTGACCAAAAGGTCATGGGTTCAAATCCCCGCCCATATGTTGTTGAATTCAAAAAACTATTAACAAATCCACGTCTTAAAATTTGGGAAATATCATACAATGTCACTTTCCTACCTTCCAAAACTTAATGGTTTTGTCATTAGTAGACAATAGAAAGAGTGCTCCATTGGCCGTTTGACACCATCTGATTTTGTTAATTTTCTCCTCTATTTCCAAGCTCTTGAGATAGTCAAACTAAAAAAATGCAGTTACAGCGTGAGTACTAGAATAATATCAAAGCAATTAATCTCAAAAGAAAAGAATTGTAAAGATATAGCCAAAGAAAAGGATTGCCTCGGGTTCATGGCTTTGGAACTCTGTTTTATAACGAAATTCTGGATGCCTCGTAACTGAATGGTCCATTTTCTCCAAGTCCTTTCTCGTTCCTCCATGCTGAAAAAACAATATAAGTGACTTCAATAACCAAGAAACTGAAACTAATTCTCAAAAGTGAACACACAAATTAAATCCACAGAGGTAAAAAAAAACTAACATCTTTTCTATCTGTCCTCTCAAAAAGAACCACTCGACCACCTCGATCGCCAGTAGCAAGATGGTCCCCAGTTCTATCAAATTCAATCGCTGAAATAATATCAACTGCAAAGAAGCAACCGTGTAAGGAAGATTAAGACCCATTTGGCTCTTAAAATACCAAAGGAATTATGCCAATGCGGCATGTGTAACTATGTTTAGATGTTGTGCTCTCAAAAAGACTCTACATCAAAGCTCGTGAGCGCACCCATAAAAGCTTACCCGATTTTGTTCAATCGTTTCCCGATTGTTATAACAACTTACAAGGCACAAAATCAACAATCACTATGAGTTTACACAATTTTTCGAGCAGCCAAATCAAATTCCAACCCGAGAGCCACATTACCATGCCTAAGAAATGGCCCAATCCTAATTTTCATGATGTTAGACAGGGATATAGTATGATTATTTCTATCCATCATCCCGTGAATAAACTTATTTCTATACTAGAAGAGCTGACGCCTACACATCAATTATTAACACAAACTTTAAACACGGCTAATCAATCGACAAAGAACTTAGGCTGCATACCTTCAAGGAAGAGTACAAACTTCCTATAGAACTCGAAACTTGCCTACAACCTTTTTTTAATAACCGGGAATCAGACCGTAACCCCACTACATAGCCCGGGCCTAGGGGTATCTGCACCTGTCTCAAAGCTCGGGCCAGGCATACAACAACTAATTTTACAATTATGCTCACTCGTGGGTTTCGAAGTGGGATTTCCAAGAGATCATACCTTGGAGACCCCAAACCTCTACCAACGAAGCTGCCCCTTGGGGATACTAGTCTGCAACTGAAGCCCACTTATCTCCCAATTCCAGCCAAAATAACGCAAAGCAAATAAACTAACTCAACAAACCCACATGATGGAAAATGAACCACTAAGAAACAATCCGGAACAGATCGAACATACGATAACAACCCTAATTGCAACTGATAGACAGTATAGCGATTGGATCCAACAAAATAAACAGAAATGGAATGTTCCACAACAGTAGAATGTGAAAAATACCTTCCTGTACTTCTTCGCCGGCGGTACGTTCACCAAATACCTGCGAGAATTTCCAATCCAGAAGCTGAGAAGAGGCCTCCGGAGCTGCCATAGCTTCATCGCCGCCTTTCATATCTCCGGTAATCTATCAAATTCACCCAAAAAAAAAAAAAATCCACGAAATCTGATCACAGCATCAACCGATCGCTCTAGGGTTTAGATAATCCCAGCTCGAAAACTCATCGAGAAAACAAAACCCCATGAAAACAAAAGAATCCGCTAGATTCCCAATACAGCCATGTTTGAGCATGGAAATGCGCGAACTCTGTGTACAAAGTTTGAATCAGTTCGTTCCTGAATTTCTTATCCGTTGAAGATGAGAATCTAGCGCTTGTAGCTGTGAAAATTTCTCAGAGGAAAAAGAAAAATTATGGGATTGAAACAGAGTTTGAGCAAACCGATCCTTCCGTTCGTAGAACCAAACAAAACACTCATGTGTAGCTCTTCAACACCGAGGTTCTTCTTTATATTTTTTTTTTCTCTGGTTTTTCATTTATTTTCTTTTTTTAATATTGAAAACAATTAAAGTAAACAATCAAATATAAACATTTGTCGTTGTAGTATAGTGGTAAGTAGTCACACCTGTCACGCGGGTGACCCGGGTTCGATCCCCGGCAACGGCGAAATTTCTATTATTTACGATCCCTATTATTTTCCCAAATCTTGAATACGACTTGTCGTTTAACATCATCACAACGTCATGTCGTTGTGTTGGGCCTTCTATCAGTTATTTATATGGGCTGACTGTATTGGGAAGACTGCTAGCCCATTAATAATTTTGATCCCATCATATTTTTAAATCGCATTACATTATAAAGTTTATTCTTTCGATTTTTATTTATTTATTTACAGTTTTTTCTTTTTCCTCGTTTAAAAGTTCTTTCCATCAATAATTGATATCAATTTCCTACATCACCGATATGATTTGAGAGACTCTCTCTTTTTTTTTTTTTTTTGACAATATGAGCTACCATTATCTTACTACATAAACAAATAAAATTAAAATACTTACCATAAAGTTTGGTAATGAATAAACTAATGGTAAAAGATTTTTATTTGTTTATCCGTTTTTTATATTTAAATCACAAAATACAAAGAGCTTTAATGGTATTTAACCATTTTAATTCTTCTTTTTTTAAGTACTATTTGAGAGCCTAATGCGATTTTCATAATCGAACCCATGACGGTGGTGTTGATCTGAATTACGAGCAAACAATGAAATTAATAGGCCACTAACCTTTTTGGTATCTTTTAACTTTATTTTGATTGTGAAAACGTAATATTTTATAAATCTATCTTTTATTTATATATTTAAAATAGGTTAATAAAAATGTAATCAAATCTAAAACTAGAGGTTAATAGTACAACCTTCATATAGTTAAACTTTTTTGTTTTGAATTCATCATATAGTTAAACTATATAACTATGTATACATATTGTAAATTTCAAAAAAAAAAAAAAAAATTCAAAGATATTGTAACTTTTTTTTTTTAAGATAAAAGATATTGTAACCAAAACCATGTGTATTTATATAAAAAATCAACTGAAGAATAGCTATTTGGTTAATACATATATTATTGATCAAAAGATTAAAATTTTAACTTAAAAAAAATATAAAATCACTTAAGTCTAAATAAATCAATACATCCAGACAGTTCAACTAAAATCCTTCTGCTCAGTTTATAATTACAACAAATTATAAACAGAAGATAAATAAATAAACAAGAAACATGAGATATTACATAAATAATACAAATACACGTGACTAAAAATATGGAAAATGCAAATGCATACAAATAATAAAATAGGTTAGAATATGATTTACTCTACGTACTTTTAGATTTATTTTGTTTAGATAAAAAAAAATTTCAAATATTCAATTTAAACTTTTTTGTACTTAAAAAAAAAATAATCAATCTCTATAAAAATTAGACGTTAATTTTAATTGAAACTTGTTCAATAATCTTAATCATTTTTATAGAAGAAAAAACCAAAGGTAAAGTAATTAAATGAATTTCTATGATAAATTAGAAGTTAATTTTAATTGAAACTAGTTAATAATATTAATAATTTGATATCAGTAAACAATTTAATATTTATAGAGAAAAAACTAATAGTAAGTAAAAACAAAAAAGAATTGAAAGCACAAACATTTGAATTTATTTTTTTTAAATAAACAAACATTTGAAATGACAAAATATCCATTGTTTTAAATAATTAAATAAAAATATTTGTCATCGTTAACATCCAAGTCGTTGTAGTATAGTGGTAAGTATTCCCGCCTGTCACGCGGGTGACCCGGGTTCGATCCCCGGCAACGGCGATATTTTTTTCCTTCATTATTCCTATATTTTTCCAACGCTTCAATACGACTTGTCGATTATCACATGAAGGCGAGTTTACGCTATTTTTCCATTACAATAACGTCATGTCGTTTGATTGGGACGTTGGGCTGACTGTATTGGGAAGACTTCCAGCCCATTAATTATTTTAATGGCATAATTTATTTTCTAGATAAAATAGCATCATTTTCTTCATAAACATTTATTTGTCGTCCTCGTTTGAAAATTTGACTTTGCAACAATAATTGATATCTACATTGCGGACATGATTATGAGCTATCGTTATCTTACCAACTTATAAAAAAAAAAAAAAATCCACATCCACATCCACATCTCATGAATACACGAAATAACAAAAGTACAACATTTACTATAAAGTTTGATAATGTATAAACTAATAATAGAAAATATCGTTTTTTATGAAGAAAAAAAATTAGAAAATATTTATTTTCTTCATTCATGTAGTGGTAAGAATTCAAGTGTTTTGATTTTAGAACCAAATGTGTAATGTTTTGATCACTTGAGGCTTGAGCCATGTTTGACTTGATTATTAAAAGCAAGTCTTTAACAAGCTTATTTGATGACAATCTAAAATGTTCAAGTTACCTTAACTCTTTAAACTATAATTAGAATTTCCACACTTCATAATCTAAAATTTATTGATTTAGTTTCACAAATGACATTTACCCAATTTCTTATTCAAATCTAATTTTTAATACACCAAACAATCATCATCTTGTTGATGTAAAAAAATATAAAAAGAATAAACCATCACCTTGTTGTTGTTTTTTTTTTTTTAGTACACCATCACCTTGTTGTTACACAAACAAAAACAAAACATGGCATGTATTCATTTAAGATAATACATATAAAATGTGAAATCTGACTAAGTTACAAGAATTAAATCAAAGCCAAAAAGAAAAGTATAACTTACATTTACGACCTAGTAATTATGAGATTATAGATTTAATATTTTTTTCAAATAATATCAAATAAAAATAATTAAATTTAAATGTACAAACAAAACGAAATCTTAAACAAATTTAAAAGTAAACTTTAATCATAAAATCATAGAACTGAAACCAATAATTTAATCAACACAAAAAATACTATATATATATATATATATATATATATATTACACAATTATTGCAACTTTACTCTCTCAGAAAAAAAAAAAAAAAAAAAAAATTGCAACTTTACCAATAAAAGTATAATCAACACGAGGGTATATCAATAATAAGAGGCATGCATTTCAATTTCCTACTCTTAATTATTGTCGAACTAAAACAAATATTATTAAAATCTTTTATTTTTAATTCAACAATATAATATGAGATAAGAGATTCGAATTTATAATCTCTTAATATATGTTGATTTATACGCAATATTATTCCAACTTAATATTACACATATATAAGTAATATATACAAATATTATTATTACAACTTATTAATTGAAGACAACTAACATCCACAAGATTCCTTATGAATAAAACCCATGAATGGTGAAAGAAATGAAGAGAGTTGCATTGGAACTTTAGACATTTTATTGCGATGATGAACAAATAATCATTTTTTTTTAAAAAAAAAACAACAAATGATCACCTTCAAAAAGAAAATGATGAAGAAATAATGCTTCAAAAAGGAATCTACCAAGCAGCTTTTTTTTCTTCTTCTTCTTACCTCTGCAATGGAGTCAATCAAATACCAGTTTCTAAACCTAAAACAGAGATGAATATATATAGGGGAAAATAATAATAATAATAATAAATCATGGGCGCTGTTGTTATTTACTACAGGGCACTTATGGTTGCCTCATAGCTAAAAAAGTTATAGAATGAAACTATCGTAATGTCGGGAAATTATTTGAGGAGGTCGCCACAATTGTAACCGTTGCATGTTAAATGCAACGGTTACAATATTGATATTGATATCCATTTTAGAATCAAACTTTTATGGAGTAATGTAGTTGTTAAAAATGATTTTAGGTAATTAAAATGGGGTGAGATTACTTAACTAGATAAAATTTAATTTTCTACTAATTTTATTTGTATAAAAAAGATTGAAGTAGAAAACAAAAATCTATATTAGATTCTCAATTATGTAGGATATACCCAAGAATAAAGTGACAATTAAATTAATTTTGTTTGGATGGATAGGTTATGAATTGTTGTGACATAAACTGTCGTTTAAATCGAGTGATTTGGTCATGAATTGTTGTACCAAAATAGTTTGTATCCATGTATGAATGAATGGTTTATGGGAGATTTTTATCATGGTTTTTTTTTTTTTAAGTTTTTTTTTAAAGCCGGTTCATCTAAACATAGGGTTAAACCAACCCTTGGACACATCCTAATCATAAACTCTCTAACCAAACAAACTAAATAAATTTCCCTAATATGATTGTTTCAAAATAATTAAGAAAAACTGTATGCTTTCTAACAACCCTAGGGGCTATTGAAATGTGGAAGTTCCATTATTGAGGTGGCAAAAGCTGCATTATTTGAGAGACATAAATGGAGGGTAGAAGGGTCAAATGATCATAGTGAAAGCTTGGTTTTTTGTCTCTTATGCTTGTGTTCTTCTACTTCCTTTATATTTAGATTCATCTCTATTATCTATCACATTGGCTATATTTGTGTATTGATAAATAAATAAATAAATAAATAAATATATATATATATATATATATATATTATATTGTTGAAAACAAAATATGTCATCGACGAATATATCGTACATCGACAGCTAACCGACCGTAGGTGATTATAGCCAATACCACCAATTCCAACAACAAAGTTTGGTTGTTGATGAATCTTTCACCGAAGTTTATGATGATAATTAAATAGATGTTGAAGTATATATTAATACTGTTAAGCTATTGTTTTTGTTGTTAAAAATGAATAATATATATTTTATATGAATGAAATTTTGTTTTTGATATATTTACATAATCTTTCTCATATTTAATATATATAGGTTTAGGTTGTATCCACAACAATATAGAAACTGAGCTCAACCCAATTGTTTATCATTGGATGATAAAAGATCTCAAAATGAAA
>JBBMKA010000018.1:7711101-7721932 GCA_037833695.1 Sechiopsis laciniata
TATATATATATATTATTATTATTTTTTTTTTTTTTTGAGAAACACTAAACAAGTATATTAACATGTAATCAAATTACATTTTTCCTTGGTTTCATAAATTACGTTTTTCCTTAAACTAAAAATATTAAAATGCAGTACAGTCACATGAAAAGTGCTTCCACTCAAATTAGATCATTCCATTCACATTTTTCCTCCAAAAAAAAAAAAACCATACTCTATATTTTTTTGTTTTTTATCAATCAAACCTTTAATTCAAAATCAAATATTTAAAGAAAAAGTTAAAGGGTCCATATATTTCTTCCAAGTATATTCCAAAAGGAAAAAAGAAAACCCACCTGAATTATCCAAACAAAAGTTTATCTTTCTTTTTTTATTTTTTAAATTATAATATTTGAGAGAAGTAAATTTAAAATGGAGAAGAGTAGTTTTGTAATTACAGTGAAATGGAAGGACTTTGGGAAAAATGACAAACTAAATCTTCATTGGGCAAATTGCAGATGAAACTGCAGGCTGGTGGAGCACAGAAGTCATCTTTGCATTTAAACAGTGTGAGCTAATATTTGTATTTATTCTACTTATTCTTACTTCCTTTTTTGTTTCCCTCAAAATTTCACTTTTTGAATTATAAAGTCTACCCTTTGTTTTATAACATGTTATATTGGATTAATCCATTAATCCTTTTTTTAAAAAACCTTTAAAACTACAATTTAAACATAATTTAACTTATCAAGACGTTATATAAAACTGTTGAGATATGTCTTGAACTGTTATGTGTATTCTTCTCTCGTGATTTTACAGTTTTATCTTAGAGTCTGATTCCGTCTTTCATAATAGAAATATTTGGAACATGTTGGATTAGATTAACCTATTAAAAAAAATGTTAACCTCTTTCAACCTTGCATTTCTAATGTCAACCAATTTAAGTATGATCAATTAGTTAAAATAATATTTTATTTTGAATGTCGATTATAAGGTTAGAGATTGTTTGTGGATTAGACTTTTTAGTGATACAATTATTATGAAAATTAGTATGATAACTACTAATCTAATCATAGATTAAATGAAATCCCTAAGAAACATCCAACACTTTTTATTAATACACTTCTAATGAAAATTAGTTTGGTACCTACTAATTTAATTATAGTTCAACTAAGTAAGATATTATAGCTCAGTTAAAAGTGTCAAGATTTAATTATTTTGTGTATTGTTGATCGAACCCACAACATAATCACAAATATAAACTTATATAATTTGAATTAACAATCGGGGGTTAACTTGATAGTTAAAAGAGTATTAAGAAACCAAAATATAAATTCAATTTATGATAATCAATTACTTAGACTTTCTTTGACAACCTAAAATTGTTGCGAGAATAATCGAAATATACTTAGACTTATCTAGAAACATTAGGAGATAAAAATAAATAAAAGTTAGTTGAGCTACATTAGACAATTAATGCGGTATCCAACATTTTCTTAAAAAATACAAATTGGGGAGTGAGACGAAGAATTCTAAATAGATGATACTACTGCTTCTAAATAAGATAAGAATCAATTACCAATTTTCATAATCGAACTCGTGATTGTTGAATTAAATTGAATTACAATCAATCAATTAAAACATCACCCAGAACAATTTCCACCGTAAGATATCCAACATATAAACTATTGAATAATATGAAATGTAGAATCACATGAAAAGAAAATTGGCATAAAATGTGATAAAGTTTGTGGAACTGAAATTGATATAACCCTCCCTTGTGAAATGACCAAACTGATTTTGAAATTTCATTATTCTCAATCCTCTCTCTCTCTCTCCAAACAGACATACAAACCACAAAGCTGATTGATTGTTCTTTTCACTCAAAATTTTCTCTCTCTAAAAAAACTTTTGTACTCATTATCCCAAAAAGTATTTTTCTGGGCTCAGGGTTGGGTGGAAGTGGTTGCCATTGCCACAAATCAAACAAACAAAAACCCAATTTCAGTGTTTTTGGTTTTCATTGCTCTGTTTTTTCCTTTCAGAAATTCAGGCCAATCCTCTCTTTTCGGACCCATTTTGGCTCGTTTCTTCAACTCCACTGGCTTGACGTGAAAGAAGAAGAAGACCCATCAGAGAGAAGAGGGGAAAAAAAGCAAAAACTCGCTAAGATTTGGATAACAAGTTGTTTATGGGGTTTGTTTTCTGATTGTTTCTGTGCAGCTTTTTTGTTGCTCTGTTTTCAATTCAATGGATTGAAGATTTTTGGGGGTTTTCTATCTGTAGGTTGATTTGGGCGGTGAGTTTTGAAACTATGTGCATTTTCATGAATGTTGAAAGCTCTATTTGTTGTTTTGCTAGCAATGGATTTTTATATTCTGCTATGTTTTTCACTTTTTCTATCTCTAGCTTCTGGTTTTGAATCAGATTTGGTGAAGCTTTGTTTGAGCTGATTGATGTTATTTTTCATCTGGGTTCTGTGTGAAATGTGAAGTGATTTGCCTCTTTTTCATTTAATCTGTGTATAGCAATAAGAGCTGGCTTCTGTCTTGTCATTGCCTGGATGCTATTTTGATTGGATGTTAAAAGTGAAACATGTTACTGTCTGAAATATTTTTTTTGACTGAATTCCCTCAAATCCCTGTTGAATGTGAGCTATTTTTGGTGATTTGAAAGCTCATATGAATGGAGAAATCATCTCTGCATGTGGGTTTGCTTTCCTTTTTTGTTTACCTTTTTGTTGCCAATTATCTTATGATTCTCTCTGTTTTTTTAGTTGAATAAGGTTTAATGACGTTTTGGGGGTATGATAACGTTTGAGATTATGTTCTTAAATGCTGGTTAAGATGAAGTAATGTTGTATATTGGTGTGAAAAGGGTCTTGTCATTGTATGCTCAATTCTAACTGGATTGAATTATGAGCATGTGAATTTCCTTGAATCCAACATTGTGGGACAGATCAATAATGTACATGTTTCAGTGTTTGGTTGTTCCTCAGCTATGTCTTTGAGCAGCAGTGGTGATACCTGCTTCTTGGGGTGTGAGAATTGAATTTGTAGAGTGTAGAAATTTGGCCAAAACGACTTGGTAATGAGTCGAGAACCGAAGCGGGGAAAGCAGGACAAAGGTTCTGATGATGTCCAGAAGGTGATTGTTGCAGTGAAGGCTTCAAAAGAAATTCCTAAAACTGCACTGGTTTGGGCGTTGACTCATGTGGTTCAAATTGGAGATTGCATAACTCTTCTGGTTGTTGTCCCTTCTCAAAGCCCTGGTATATTTCTCCCTTTCCCTCATTTGATTTATGTTAATTAATAATGCTGAAGCATTTAGTGATTATCCAACTTTAAATTCTTCTTATATGTTCTTCATGTTCCTGTTATTGATCAATCATTCGTTCATCTTCCTATGCTGGTTCTGCATTTTATCAAAGATGTTAGTCTAGGAGTGTGTTCCAGTTTCATAGGATCTTTCATTTCATTAATGTAATTGCTTTGACATGTTCTAAAAGGTTGTCCAAAAAGTAAAAAAAAAAGATAGTGAGATCTGGCTAGGCCAATAATATATTGAGCTTCACTTTGAATGCTTAATTAGTAGATGGATTACTTACAGCATCTTGTCCTTCAGGTAGAAAATTCTGGGGTTTTCCGAGATTTTCCGGGGACTGCGCAAGTGCTCACAAGAAAGCTTACTCTGGAACAAGTTTGGAGCAGAAATGTGATATTACTGATTCCTGCTCGCAGATGATCCTTCAGCTTCATGATGTTTATGATCCAAATAAGGTTAGAATCTTGACTTCTTGGTGTTCTTATGTTTAAATTCAACTAGTTGACATATTTCTTGAAATGAAACCTTTTCTTTTGCAGATAAATGTGAAAATTAAAATTGTTTCGGGGTCGCCTAGTGGAGCTGTAGCTGCTGAAGCTAAGAGAGCTCAAGCTAGCTGGGTTGTATTAGACAAGTAATTCTTTCTTCTCCTCACTTCTCAGTTCTCTAAAATCTAATTTTTGCTTCTATTTTTTAATTCTTTTCTCCTTGTTAAATATCTTGAACTATGTCGCGCTACGAATACCAAGTACGGGGCCAAATGGTGTATTAGGATTTTATGAAAGGTGCACTGTATAAACTCTCTTAAAACTCTGGTCCCTTTACCGAACTTTTGTATTCTTGATGATCTTCTAAATAAATCAATTTCTCCTCTGTTTGTGAACGTAGCCAACATAGTTTTAGTGAATCATGTAAATTCATGTGTTCTTTGTCTCGCATTCTTTAATTCTTGATTGTTGTTTACGATTCTTGCATAACACTCCCTATAACGTGCAATGTAATTTTTGAATTGTTTCAGACAACTCAAACACGAAGAGAAATCTTGTATGGAAGAGTTACAATGCAACATTGTGGTAATGAAGCGATCTCAACCGAAAGTTCTTCGCTTGAACCTGGTTGGGAATTCAAAGAAGGAGCCAGAAGTGCATTCTCCCTTACCTTCTGATGAAGATGAAGGGTGTGACAGCCATAAAAAAGATAACAATGATCCTCTAGATTTTATTCGGGGGCCGGTTGTTACCCCCAATAGCAGTCCAGAGTTAGGCACACCTTTTACCGCTACCGAAGCTGGAACATCATCGGTGTCGAGCTCTGATCTTGGAACTTCACCATTTTTCAATTCTGACATGAATGGAGACACAAAGAAAGAGGAATTGTTTGTTATCAAGGAAAATAAAGAACTTGACGCCGCTGATTCAGAGTCAGATATTGAAAATTTATCTGTATCTTCAGGAAGCTTAAGATTCCAACCATGGATTACAGAGTTTATAAGTTCTCATTTTCAATCTTCACAACACATCAGTGGAATATCACAGAGATGTGATGATAGGAATCAAATGTCAACAAGAAAATATTTTCTACCAAAGTCTTCAAAACTTGACAGAGAATCTAGTATTGAAATATCAAGCCATAGAAGTGACAATAATTTCCATGGGGATGTACGAGATGCAGTTTCATTATCCAGGAACTCGCCACCAGGTCCCCCTCCCTTGTGTTCAATATGTCAACACAAGGCACCGGTTTTTGGGAAGCCTCCGAGGTGGTTCAGCTATGGTGAGCTCGAGCTTGCCACGGGTGGATTTTCGCAAGCCAACTTTTTGGCAGAAGGAGGATATGGATCGGTTCACCGAGGGGTACTCCCGGACGGACAGGTGGTTGCTGTCAAGCAGCATAAGCTAGCTAGTTCTCAGGGAGACCTTGAATTTTGTTCAGAAGTTGAAGTTCTTAGCTGTGCACAGCATAGAAATGTTGTTATGTTGATTGGCTTTTGTATAGAGGAGAAAAGAAGGTTGTTGGTTTATGAATACATCTGCAATGGCTCATTGGATTCTCATTTATATGGTAATCTTTTCTTTTGACTCTAACCAGTGATCTGATATTAATACACTAGATTAGCCATGTTTGTTAGTATTTTTATCATTTTGGTTTTTGGTTAAATGCTTTTGTGAGTGAGTTTCAAGGTACATTTTTCAGGACGTCAACAAGAGCCATTAGAATGGTCTGCAAGGCAGAAAATTGCAGTGGGAGCTGCACGGGGGCTACGATATCTCCATGAAGAATGTCGAGTGGGTTGCATTGTTCACCGGGATATGCGGCCGAACAACATTCTTATCACTCATGATTTTGAACCACTGGTATGAAAATTTCTCATCTTCTTAAAACACATTGATAAAATTCTTCTATAGTTTGCACTTGAGCACACACAAATACCGTTTTCAGATATCTATCAAATATTTGCAGCTTAATGCATCACAAAATACGGTACAGACAGACCATAGTCTATGAATATTTGCATATTCTTATATACATTGGAATGCTAGAGTGGATTAAGATTTTTTTTCTCATTGAACATTTGTTCTAAGACGATGTCTGAGTTGCATTTTTTTTCTACAAGGTTGGAGATTTCGGCCTTGCAAGGTGGCAGCCTGACGGAGATACCGGTGTCGAGACACGAGTTATTGGAACATTTGGGTAGACATCTGATCATACCTCGTATCTTTTCTCAATCACGCCTCGTTCACATATCATATCGAATAAGTTAACTCTCTGTGGTGTAGGTATTTAGCTCCAGAGTATGCTCAAAGTGGCCAAATCACAGAAAAAGCTGATGTTTATTCCTTTGGGGTAGTACTGGTCGAGCTAATTACTGGAAGAAAAGCCGTTGACCTCAGTCGGCCTAAAGGTCAACAGTGCCTCACTGAATGGGTATGCATATTGAGTGAATATAGTTTTGAAAAAAGTTCATCGCCTTGCTTCAATATTCATTGCTTACATTCAAGTTCTTACTTCAAAAGATACCATTGCCTAACTGCTCGTACTTTGTTTCCGAATCAGGCGCGCCCCCTGTTGGATGAACTCGTTGTTGATGAACTGATTGATCCAAGGTTGGGGAATAGCTTCACGGAGCATGAGGTGTACTGCATGCTGCATGCTGCATCATTATGCATCCGAAGAGATCCTAACACAAGGCCTCGTATGTCACAGGTAAGACACCACATCTAAAACCATATGATTAGGAACTGTTGAATCATGTTAAACCACTGATCAACTCAAAAAGGTTAGGTTGATTAGAAACATCTTCACATCGTACCTGCTTTTTATTCCTCTCTTGTCTATGAACATCGATTGGCTGATAGGGGTATGTTTATATGGTCAAGAACCTTGTTTAGTCAAGATGTGTTTCTGATATAGCAATGAATTTGAGTGAAATTAGATCAATCATGAGAGTGCTAAAATATGGGTTTTGAAAATCAAGATTATGAAATTCAATCCACCTACCTAAGAATTAATTTCCTATGAATTATCTTGACAACCAAATATAGTAGGGTCATGCAGTTGTCTCGTGAAAATAGTCTAGGTGCGGATAAATTGGCCCAAACAAATATTAAAAAAAAGGGTGAATGAAGTTAAGTTCAATCCAACTTAATGAGGTAGAAATCAAAATGTCTACAAGTTAGTGAAACAAGTGAGGAAGTACTGGTCCCTTGATGACAATTCATAAAGTGGCCAATTAAATGCAACCTAGCTTAGATTCAAATTCCAACCCCCTATTTTGTATTGTTTCAAAAATAAAAAAAAGGGTATAGACTGAAACTTATCAGTAGCTTGAATTGGAGGGCATCAAATATGATGGACCACAAATTCTCAATACTACTTGACCATTCATTTCAATTTCATCTGTCAAGGTTTTACGGATACTCGAGGGCGACCTCATCATGGATGCTAATTACTTGACAATTCCCGGATACGACGTGGGAAATCGGAGTGGTCGGATGTGGACCGAGCAGCAGCAGCAGCAAAACTACAGTGGCTCCTTATCAGAAGAGACCCTAGAAAGGTTCAATGAAAAGGTTTGTCTTGAAAGTTTAAGACCAAGTTACTGGGAAAGGGATAAGACAAGGAGGACTTCAAATGAAAGTAATTTGTAAAGTGGCTAAGCATTCTTAGAATATAATGCACCCTTTATTATGCTGAATTTGTACTTCCCCAATTAATTTTTTTTGGGTAATTCTTTTTTCCTTTGTATAAACTTTTGTTTGTGTATAGTAGAAGTATTATTAAGTGGAAAATATATGGGGGGTTTTGGAAGTTTTGTAGGAAAGTAGGGTAAGTAGTAAAGGCTGTATGAAGGTCATTTTCATAACTTCACATTTGAACATGCTTTAATTTTTTTGCCATATCAAGGAAGGTGTTCTTTGACATATAGTCTTCTCCCTTTCCCTTCTGTCTCAATCTTTTTCGTCGGTATTGTTAGAGTTGAATCATAGCGATGGAAGCTTCCGATCAACTAGATTGTGCTGAATACTTCGACTCATGTTCTCGTGGTGCTCGTATGGTCGTTTTTAGAATGTGGGTATGTTTTTCAAGTTTGGGGGGATTTTGATTAGCAAGGTGTATTTTGAGTTTTGAAGGTTGGAGTTGTCAGTTTTTTTTTTTTTTTTTTTTTTTTTTTGCAATAGGAGTAGGCAGAGTTGGGTTAGAGAAGAAATGAGACTCATTCTAGCATAGTAAGAAGCCGTTATTCAAATTTATATGAAAACCCATTTGTGAAAAAAGTGAAAGTCAGTTAAGAGTATTTTTCTTCAGTAAGTACAGATTATTTATTTTTTTAATTTAAATTTTATTTTGGCATATGAACTTTTAAGCTTATTTCATTTTGGTTATTAAACTATTATAACGTCTATTTTAGTATTCAAAACACATTTGTTCTATTTTAATTCCTTCACTTTTGAAACACCTATTTCAATTATGATTATTTTGACGAATGATACTTATAAGTTTAAATATTAAAATGACATTTTGACAAATAAAAGTTTAAAGATTTAATAATTCAAAATAAAATTGTGAGGGAGGCTAGCAATAATTGCTAACCATTCCATATGAATGGTAGAGGAGATGAGAAAAAAAGCTTCAATGATTGGCAACCATACAAATAAAAATCAAACTTTGATTATTGTGAAGATATTCAATCAGTTGATGTGGGTTGTAATCTGATCCACTTTGTCACTATTATTTTAAATTTAAATAATGCATATCTAGTGTTATTTTTCAGTAATATGATGTCTCATTTACAGACATAACTTTGAGATCCTCAACATTGCATGTTACTAAATTTTAGTGAATGGTGTACTAAAAAAAAATAAAAATAAAAACAATGAATGGTAACTATTTTTAAAGAGCCTCATGCTTCAATTATTACTTTCTAAATTTGGCCTAACATATCCCTAATTTCCCTTAATTATAAAATTTTGTCTATAGAGAAATATGTATATAGACAAAACATCATGTAAATTGTTAAAATAAGCATAATTTAACTAACATAAAATTTGTATTAAGTGTCTTAAGAATAAAATTTTGATTCTTCCATCTTACATATTCGAAAAAATATCACGACAATTTTGTACTGAACAATAATGGGAGAATGATAGATAATTGAAGTTATTAAATTGAATCATTTTTGTAAAATTAAACATAAGGACAAATGTTTCATTTTTGGACAAAGTCAAAGTTAGGACAAGATGATATGTAGATAATATATCATTGTTTGGACCAAATGAAATACAAAATTGTAAATCTATTCAAACATGACAAACTATATGATTAACTTCCATCTTGATTGTTGATATATAATATTATAAAAACACCTTGCTTGTTGAGAAATAATATTGTTATTATATATATTTATATGTAAAGGAGAAAGTCTTACTATAATCCCCTTGTTTTTTCCACCATTAATAACTAAAACATTGTTCCTTTTTTGGCTGTATTGTTTTGTTTTGACATTACATTGGCACTCCTCTCTATAAAATATATTATTTAATTTATATGTAGTGTCTAAGTCCATTTACAGGTTAACTCTCTAAAATTTGAATGTTAGTAAATTTGTAAAAAAAAAATATTAACTTCTAAATGAATGCTTGTCATAAATTGAACTTTTCATCTAATTAAAAAGTTGAGAGTGGATAATTATAATTGAAGTAAAAAAAATGTGTAGTATTTTTTTTAGACAAAAAAATGTATAGTTTAAATACATCTTATTAGATTCGATTTCCAAACTCCAAATAATGTTCTTAGAATTCAAAAAAAAAAAAAAAAAAAAGCTTGTAGAATTCCACATTGAAATCAGAAATCAAAATAAAAAAACGAGAAACTAAAAAAAAAAAGTGCACAGTTATAAGGTTACAAATTAAATTACAACAAAAAATAAACAGTCAACACAGAAAATCAAAAGAAGACAAATGAAGAACAAGAACAAGAACAAGAACAAATCCCTAATTGAATCCCAAGAACGATAAATGAAGTGAAATTACAAAAGCGCATATCGAATCACATAATTTCATCAAATTTCCAATTCGAACAAAACACAGAGATCACCAAATCAGAATCAGAAGAAATGATCGAATAAACCTTTACACAATCAAGAAGAGAAACGAGTACCGTTCCGATTACGATCCAGGCGCGATCAATCCAGCCGCATCTTCTTCATCCAAATACAGATCCTCAGTCTTCCTCACAACGGCGTGCGCAATAACAACAACGGCGCCGATCAGAATCGCGATGAGAATGTTGAGCGTCGCATTAGTGAGTAACAAGAATCCGACGGTCAAAATCGACAGAACGAGAAGAATCGCCCAATCCTGGACGACGCGGCCGGCGATGACCAGCGGCTGATCGCGGAGGAAGTAGAGGAAGAGCCAGAGAGTCGCCATGAGAGCGAGGACGATTAGGGAGATCGGATGATAGATGAGAGCCAGTAAGAGGATTACGAGGACGACGATGGCGTAGTTCATGCGGAAGTAAGCGAGGTTGGTTTTGATTCGAGAGAGAGCGTCGTGGAGGTTGGAAGGGAGAGTGAAGGAGCGGTGGTCGGCGAGTTGACGCCATGGACGGCGGTGGCCGAGGCCGTCTTTGAAGCGCTGTTTTGCTTGGGAGATGTATTCGGCGGTGGCGGCGGCGGCGGAGGAAGAGGTCGGAATCGTGCCGTAGGTCATTTTGTAAGTCGCCGGAGTTTGGGTTTGACAGAGATGAAGAAAATGATTGGGGGAGTCTGAAATGGAGGATTTCGGCAATTAATTGCTCCATGTTCTTCTACACTTATTTTCGTGTTTATTTTATTCAAATTGGTTAAAATACCATTTTGGTCCCTCGACTTTCAAGTTTGTTCTATTTTAGTCCCTTGACTTTTAAATGTTCAATTTTAGTCTCTAGACTTTCATGTTTGTTTAATTTTAATCCTTAGACTTTCAAATGTCCAATATTAGTCCTTGGACTTTTTCAAATGTTTAAAATTAGTCCCTAAAATTAAAAT
>JBBMKA010000018.1:7721982-7734164 GCA_037833695.1 Sechiopsis laciniata
GTCCAAGGACTAATATTGGACATTTGAAAGTCTAAGGACTAAAACTAAACAAACATGAAAGTCTAGGGACTAAAATTAAACATTTGAAAGTTGAGGGACTAAAATGGAACAAACTTGAAAGTTAAGGGACCAAAATGGCATTTTAACCATTCAAATTTAATACTATTATCATTTATTTTTAACAAAATTTGTGGTAAATATCAATTTTAATTTTTTAATTTTTATTTTGAAAATATAAAATATTTAACTTTTTTTTAATACAAATTAAGGAGAGGAGACAACAAATCCTACGTAGAAACTACCACTAATCTCAAATAAATTATTACCATGAAAAATGAAACAAATATTTAACTTATTGATTAAACTTCAAATTTGATTGAAATCTACGTGATTCACATTTATAGATAATGAAGAATTCTCTATTTTTTAAAAATTATTATGAATTATTGGTTTCATAGAAGGAAAAAAATCTTATGGGTTATTTTTAAATGTGTTATTATTATTATATGTATTTTTACTTCAACATATTGAGTAGATGTTTTGAGTAAAGAGAACGATCGTGAAAAAGATGAAAGTTAGGAGAAGAATACATAAGAATAATTATAATAAATAATGATTATATGTGTTCCTAATGAAGATTAAGAGGAGAATAAAAAGTAATTATCGACTAAAAGAGTAACTAGAGGAAATAATTAGATGACTCAAATGTTTTAGAAACATTATACAGAAGAAGACTAATATAAAATAAAATAAGAGTCAAATATCAATTTTTATGATCGAACTCATAATTATGAAGTTGAATTGTACTACAACCAAACTAACACGCCACGAGGTTACTTGAATTTTCAAATTTCTACCTCAATATAATATGTTATACTAAAAAAAAATCAATGGAAAACTATGTCAATATCAACTCGTAAAATTCTCAAATGGGAATAGAAATTTGTGAAATATAATCTGAAAATGAAGGGCTTATAAAAGAGGTTTGTTGCGTAAAGGTTGTGAAGAGCTCTCGTGGCAATAAAACGTGGCTTAACAAACAAAGAATGCTTCAATACAAAATGTCAAACAAACTTTATCATATATTAATATTTTTCTCTTAAATTTTGATTTTCTTTTTTTAATTATAAATATTTGATATTCGAATCCATAATCAACCTTTACTATTTGATATATGAGATCGACTATTACTCCTTTTTGGCAAATTTTGATCTTTTTTTACTACTCTTAAATATTGAATTCAAATTGCCTAGTATAATATAAGTAATTTTCTTTTTGAAAGCTAGACTATAGTTAATTTCGATAAGAAATAGCAAATAGGTCATTTAATTATTTTATAATAACTTGTTTTTTTACGTGATTTGAAAACGATTGATACTTAATATATGTTTTTAAATTTTGATTCTACTAATTTAATATTTTTAGGTCAAATTACAAATTACACAAGTTTGGTTGTGGTAGAGGGTTAATATTTTAACTTTATGGTTATAAAAGTTATAATTTAATCTAAAGTTTGATCAAATTTAACAAATAGTTAGTGTCGACTTAATCGCCACATGATAATTAATTATTTACGTATCAATGATAATAATGTAGGTTAATCTAAATATAGTTTAATGAATTTTTATAATTGATCCTAGGATAATGATTCAAATATCTAATATTTTAATAAAAGATGCTTGCCAAATTATCACAACTTAGATGGTTCAAGTATGTATGTATATATATATATATATATATATATATATTTGTATTAAAATCAAGATCACATACCTTAGTAATCTTTTAAATGATTGAATATTGCATAAACTAAAAAATAATTGCACCACAACCTTGCACGTTGGATCCCCTACTCTACACTTTATTTTTTAAGAACTTGATTATTTAATTTATTTTCCTAATAACATGGTTTTCAAAAAGGAATTTGTATTTACCCAATACATTCAAATGTTGTATTTTAATGACCTCATAATGTATTTAAGTTAAATCTTATCCACAGTTTATTTTTTTGCTCTTAAAACTATTTTCACTAAAGTGGCTTCAATGTTTATTATTTAGTTGTACAAAAAATAAAAAAAATTTAACATCACCAATTAATTAGTAAAGTTATAGTCAATTTAAATGATACATAAAGCAAATTAGTAAATAACTAAAAGAAGTTAGTAAGTTTAGATCAGTCTCTCATCAAATTAATATCAATATCAAGACTATTCGTACAAGAACAATCTATAAAAAATAGAAAACGAAATTAGGTCAAATATATAAAAATATATATTAATAATTTCAATGCACAATAATTAATGATGGTTAAAATATCATTTTAGTTTATAGACTTTGAATTTTATTCAAGTTTAGTTCTAGACTTACAAAAGTTTAATTTTGGTCCGTAAACTTTCAAATTCGTTCTATCTTTGTTCATAAACTTTCAAATACCAATTTTAGAACTTAGACTTAAAAAAAAAAAATCAAATTGGTCCTTATGATAAAATTGAAGTTAATATTAATTAAAATTGATTCAATAATGTAAATATTTTCAAATATTCAATTTTAATATTTAAACTTTAAAAACAAATTTAAAATTGGTTCCTATGATAAAGTTGAAGTTAATATTAATTAAAATTGATACAATAATATAAATAACTTTAATATGAATAAAGAAAACATGTGAACATATTTCTAAAATTTATAAAGAAAGATGACAGTTTTTTAAAAGAAAAAGTTAACAAATATTTTTCAACAAAGACATATGTTAATTTGTCTAAAAATCTAGGAATTAAAATTGAATACATAAAAATTTAAGATCAAAATAGAACAAATTTGAAAGTCTGAGAACTGAAATAAAATAAATTTAAAAATAAATAGACTAAAATTGAACTTTTAAAAATAAGGACCAAAATAGAAAAAACTCTAGTTTATGAGCCAAAATAATATTTTAATAATTAAAGATTTATTAGTCACAAAATTACATTTAGAACGCTCGTGCATGAATATTCAAAATTAATTCATTTTTAAGTGGTCTTTTTTCTTCATAATTTTTTTCTAAAGCAAACTAATAATTTTACATGTTATAAAAGTGGAATAAATTTTTTTGTGATCACAAACAATTTGGACCATCACAAAAACCAACTTTTTGGAAAGAAGATTGGAAGGTACACAAGAAGAATAGAAGGGTGTGTTTATTTTTTTTTTGTAGAAAAGAGTGGAGTGGAGTAGAGTGGAAGAGAATGAAGTAGTTAATAGTAGTTTGAAGTAGTTAACTATTCGTTTGGAGATTGAGATTAATAGTAGTTGAGTAATCAACTACTTGTTTGGAGATTTAGGTTAATAGTGGTTGAGTGATAAATTTGATGTGAAATTTAATAAAATTTAATGTGAGATTTGATAGAGGGGTTGAAGAGTGGTTAACGGTGATTGTTTACACCAAAAAAACAAATGAAGGGTTTTTGAGGAGTGGTTATCACTCCTCATGTCCAAAAAACAAACACACCCGAAGAGTTCATATAAAGCATTTATGGAGGTGAGCATAGGTGATTCCATCCTCTTTGAATAATTAAATTAGACCCAACTTGAAACAATGGGTTGGGCTCTAGTGTGGGCAATTCCACACTAAGCTTGGTGGGGACAGCCAAAAACAATTATAATAACAAGACAGCAAACAAGAGCACAATAAAGCCAGCAAAAACGTTAGGCATTTCTCTATCTATATGTTGATGTTAAAACAAAATTGGGACAACTAAAGTAGTTCTCATCTTCTTTTGGTCAAGTATTTTTGCTATCTTTCTTAAGAATGTGATTGATTTTTTTTTTTTTTTTTTTTTTTTTTTTTTTTTTTTTTTGTTTCTTAAGAATTTGAAGGAAGAAGAATGACGCATAAGGTTAGCTTTTTAGGTTGATGACGTATTGATTTGATTGATTATAATTAATTCGACGATTATAAATTTAATTTTGAAAATTGATATTTGACTCTTATCTTATTTGAAAGTATAGTTTCTCTATATAATTTTTTTTTTTTGGTGATAATTCTTTATGTAAGGTTTGTGATCCCCTCCATAATTTGAACTAAAAAAAAGTATCATGAATTTGAGCTGGACATGTTTACAATCAGAACTTTGAGATTTGTTTCATTTTAATCAATGAACTTTTAAAAAATTAATTTTAGTTCCTGAATTTTCAAAAATAAAATAAAATTGATCTATACAATAATTTTGAAGTTAATATTAATCAATTTTGGTTCAATAACGTTAATAATTTTAATACAATCAGAAAAAAGAATGTGAACATATCTTTAAAATTAAAAGAGTGTAATTTTTATAGAGAAAAATAAATAAACATTTTCCTAAGGACCCATATTAAGTATTTTTAAAAGATCAAGATTGAGTAAAAACAAACCTTCTAACACCCAAATGAAATAAATCTCAAAAATTAAAAATTAAAATTTACAATTCAACCATTAAAATTAAACTTTTAAAAGACCTTTGCCCATGTTAATAAAAACAAGTTCGGCCGTTTAAAAAAAAAAACAAACAAGTTTGATGAGTTTTAATCAAAAGACAGAGAGCAAATGGGAAAGAGCCACGTGGATAGAAAATAGGTGTAAGAATTATGGTAGCATGTAAGCTTATATCTCCTCAAGCGAAGGTCAAAAGGGTATAATACCAAATGAAAACAAACAACTTGCCCAATTTCAAAAGCTTATATCATTTGTACAAAAAAAAATTAAAAATAATAAAATAATAAAAAAATTATAATAATAAGTTGGCACTTTTGTAAAAATGTTGCTATGTCAGGCACATATTTTGGAAATGTAGTCTTTGTTTTTTTTTTAAATGACATCAAATCTAACATAAAAGGAATATACCAAATGGAAACAAACAACTTGCCGATTTCTCATGTTGCATTCTTATTGTTTCATTTCAATTATTATTTATTTTTCAAGAAATTATTCTTTTTCAAAAGATAAAAGCAAAGTGTTTAACTCCATAGATAAAAATGGTGGATGATCAAACTAAAAATTCATTTTTAACCACTCGTTTTAAATCGTTCCTTTTTTAATTACTCAAAATAACTACTCATTTTAAATCTACATTCAAATAAGGTCTTGGCTCTAATTTTTCTACATAAAAACTACATTCAAACGAATTTTTGACTACAACTCTCAATTTTTAATTCCTCAATATAGTTCTTTAAGTTAAATCCTTCTTAATATGGTAAACAAACACCCCAGCATGATTTTCTTTAACAAGAAACTATAATTTAAAGTATATTATTAAAATGAAAGGCAATAACGTAATCCAACCACTTAAGGACACATCAAATTGGTTACACAAAGACCAAATGGGTAATGTAATATCATAGGAAGGGACTTGTTAAAATTTCACCCTAATTTCTTTAATGTGGTCAGAAATGAATGACCAAACAAGAAAACTCAGAAGTAAAAGTAATATTTATAGACATAATTTTACTTTTTCACATTCGACAACGATACTTTTAAAAGCTACAAAATTTCAAACCAAGCTCAGTAAATAAGTTGAAAAAAATTGTGAGCAAAAGGGTAGCTGCTATTTTATTTTATCTATAAGGTCCAAAGTTAAGCTTATGTGCACATTGACTATTCTCACAAGATAAACATTCTGATCCTACAATTTTTGGTTATTAAAAAAACTCGTAAGAAAGTAATTCTTAAATAGGTGATGATGAAAGATTAGGCAGAGCATTATTTAAATTCTCATGTTTTTTAGGGGAAGAAATTGAAAATGTGATTGGAATAGAAGAGACTTGGGCTTGAAGCATAAAATAGTGAGCCAATAGGTTACCTCTAAGATTGACATGGAAAATTCCACAAGTTTTTCCAACTGCCAAACAGTCCCTTTGCATTGAATTCCAAGCTAGCTCTCCTCCTCTTCTTGCTTATGTAATTTCAACATCTGATATAATAAGCAGCTGACTTATCCATTCTTATATAAGAGAATATGATTACACAATACATTCCTTGACAAAATTTGCCATTTTTTCCCTTCTTTCATTCATTCTCTCTAGAAAATTGTTTCTAAGTTATGGCAATGGAGGGAAAGCAGAAGTTCTTACACGGCACACTCGAAGTTACCGTCTTCCGTGCAACAATGTATACACCGCCATCACCTCTAGATGTAAGTTATGACCAGGTCCATAACAATGAGTTAAATTATAAGTTTAATCTCTGAACTTTCATGGTTGTATTTAGTGTTCATAGGTTCTTGAACTTTCTAACTTTATGTTTAATAAGTCTCTACACATTAGAAATGTCAAATGAGTCCTTGAACTTTCAAATTTGTATTTAATAGGTCTTTTGCATATCAAACGTAACTTTTTTAAATTAGTAATGTGTTAGACATAAAATTGAATTTTGTGTCTAATAGGATATTAAACTTTTGGTTTTGTATCCAATAAATTTGTGAATTTTACAAAAATGTCAAAAAGGTCAAGGGCCTATTAGACCCAAAGTTAAAAAACATGAGGACTTAATAGACTCAAATCAAGTTTTTTGGTATTTATTAGAAACTTTCTAAAGCGTACTGACCTATTATCCAGAAAATTGAAAGTTCAGAAGGTTATTAAACATTTTTAAAGTTCAAAATTCAAAATATAGTGAACTAAAATAGTCAGCAAACACATTATGTCAGTAAACAATAAAATTTATGTACTCTCTGTAGATAAAGGTTGATCAACTAATAACATAAAGAGTGATGAAAACAGCTAATTTTCTTGGCTCTCTTACAGTGCATATTTGCAGGAGGGAAGCGTAGCTATGTGACCATCAAGTTAGACAACAAAGAGGTTGCTCAAACGAGCCATGAACACGACCGTGTTTGGAACCAGACATTTCGAGTTCTATGTGCACATCCATTGACTTCTACCATCACCATTACAATGAAAACATCTCGTTCTGTCTTGGGAAGGTTCCAAATCCAAGGCCAACAGATTTTGAAAGAAGCAAGTTTCATCAATGGTTTCTTTCCCCTTCTTATGGAAAATGGGAAGCCGAGCCCTGAGCTCAGACTTCGATTCATGCTATGGTTTAAACCAGCAGTGTACGAATTGAGTTGGAAAAAGATGTTGGAAAATGGAGAGTACAAAGGGCTGAGAAGTGCAACATTTCCTCTAAGGTCCAACTGTCATGTGACTCTATATCAAGATGCTCACCATCTCCCTACGTTTCAACCTCCGATTCACGGTTCGAGTTCGCCAAGAAAGCTATGGGAAGATGTGTATAAGGCCATTGATAATGCCAAGTATTTGGTTTACATTGCTGGCTGGTCTTTCAATCCAAAGTTGCTACTGGTAAATAGAAGCAATCGACTTACAAATTTAGTCCCTATACTTTCGAGTTGTGTCTATTTGGTTCTTGAACTTTAAAAAGTGTCTATTAGGTTCTTCAACTTTCCATTTATTTTTATTTTTTTTATATTCGTGACTACCAGACCAGTTTGTGCGCATCTCGACTAATTTCACGGGACATATTGTCTGACCTACAACATTCGAATGTCAAGAAAACCCGTAAGAAATTAATTCTTAAGTAGGTGACCACCATAAATTGAACCCATTACTTCTTAGCTCCCCATGACCGTCTTGACCACTAGGCCATTCCAAAATGGTTCTACAACTTTCCATTTTGCTAATAGGCTCCAAAAATTTTCTATTTTGTATCGAATAGGTCTTTGACTCATTCAACATTTTTTAAAATTCACCAATCTAACCTACTAAATACAATGACCAATTAGAAATTTTTAAAGTTCAGGATTGAACACTTCTTAAAAGTTTAACCTAATAGACACAACTCGAAATTCAAGGATTTATGCACCAATCTCCGTAATCAATATATCTTCTTTTTCTCTATCTTCTGTGGTTGTAAATGGCTAATATACTTTTGATGATCAGGTAAGGGATTCTCAGACTGATATACCCTATGCTTTAGGAGTAAAGCTTGGTGAGCTATTGAAGCAGAAGGCAGAGGAAGGAGTGGCTGTGAGACTACTAATTTGGGACGATGAAACATCCCTACCCATCATCAAGAATGCTGGGATAATGAAGACACACGACGAAGATGCTCGAGCATATTTCTCGAACTCGAAAGTTATATGTAGGCTGTGCCCCAAATTACATCCTATGTCTCCACCAATTTTCTCTCATCATCAGAAAACCATAATCGTAGATGCTCAAACTCACATCAATGCACGAAACAGGGAGATTATGAGTTTTATTGGGGGTTTAGATCTTTGTGATGGTCGCTATGACACCGAACAACATTCTTTGTTCCATACTTTGAATACAGAATCCCATTGCAGTGATTTCTACCAAACGAGTATATCAGGTGCCAAGCTTCAAAAAGGAGGACCAAGAGAGCCATGGCATGATGTTCACGCTTGTGTAACAGGTGAAGCTGCTTGGGACATATTAACAAATTTCGAGCAAAGATGGACTAAGCAATCAAATGCTTCATTGTTAGTCCCAACAAGCATCTTATTGAAACTGATGCCCCAGCTTGAGTCAAACACAGATCTAAGAAAGGATTGGTATATGCAAGTTTTTCGATCTATTGACCACTTGTCTGCCAGCCAAGGGTTCGGAAACTTGACTGTTGAACGCTCCATCCATGAGGCTTATGTTGAAGCTATCAGGCGAGCTGAGAGATTCATTTACATTGAAAACCAATATTTCATAGGAGGGTGTCACTTGTGGGACAAAGACCAACACTGTGGATGCACGAATTTGATACCAATCGAGATTGCACTCAAGGTTGCTAATAAGATCAAGGCAAGGGAGAGGTTTGCAGTTTATATAGTGATTCCAATGTGGCCAGAAGGACCACCAGAAAGTGAATCAGTTGAGGATATGCTACATTGGACAAGGCAGACTATGACAATGATGTATAGAGTGATTGGAGAAGCAATCCAAGAAACAGGGGAGAAGGCCCATCCAAGAGACTATTTGAATTTCTTTTGCCTTGCAAACAGAGAAGAAGCGAGAAAATGGGACTTTGTTTCCCCACACAGTCCCCAACATGCAACACAATACTGGAATGCTCAACAACATAGGAGGTTCATGATCTATGTCCATTCCAAAGTCATGATAGGTAAGAACTCGTTTGATAATTATTTGGTTTTGATAATTATACTTGTTTTTCACAATTTCTCTACAATAATTTTCATATTTCTCAGGAAACATGTGAGTTTTTATTCAAATTCCAAAAAAAAAAAAAAAAAAAACTTTCACAACTACTTTAAGTTTTCAGAATTTGGAGAAGCCCATAAACAGCCACCTATCTTATAAATGTTAGGAGGTTTCCTCACATTTCCAATGTGTGATTCTCAACATGCCCTATTAAGATGATTTCTTCGGTTCATGAATCTTGGATCAAATCCCAATTTCATTTCTATTTTACTGAGTACCCCTTTAAGTTTAACGAGCTCTAATAGCATATTAGATAGCAATGGTTCCATCTCAAATCCAATCGACAATGAGTGAAGTAGCCCATCTATCTATAAATGCTAGGAAGTGAGGCTATCATATAAATGCTATGAGGTGGGATCCTCAACAGTAATAGGTAAGACTAGTTCAGAATCTCATTTCTAAAGGGCATTTTAACAAACACGTAGAGCGCATTTCAACAAACACAAATCTCAAATCAGTTATCCATAAATAGCCATAGAGGGGCTCAAAGCATATTCATATTCCACTGATTCAAACCAAAAAAATATCAAAGAAATAGAAACTAACCATGAACATGTGGGTATTTCCAGTGGACGATTTGTACCTTCTAATCGGCTCCGCCAACGTAAACCAGAGATCCATGGACGGAGAACGAGACACAGAGATAGCAATCGGATGCTACCAATCAAACAACGACGAAGAATCACCAAACGGAAGAGCCATTTCAACATTCCGATTATCGCTATGGTACGAACACACGCAACGATTCGAAGAACTGTTCTTAAACCCGGAAAAACTGGAATGCGTTAAAAGGGTTCGTTCAATCGCAGACGAATCGTGGAAAATTTACAGTGGGAATGAAATTGCAGACATGGAAGGGGTTCATCTCGTAACGTACCCGGTGAAGGTGAAACGGGACGGATCGATTGAGGATTTGGAAGAAAACGGAGGCCGTTTTCCTGATACGAAATGCTCCATTAAAGGAAAAAGATCGATGTTCTTGCCGCCAAATTTCACGACCTAGTTTTGATGGAGATTTCAATGGCGATGAGCTAACTCTGAAATTGCTTGAAGTTGTTTGAACCTCCATGAATGAGAATTTCCTAGTGGGGAATTGTGGTTTGGGAGAAAAAGTTTGAATGTTCTTTTAATTTATACACGTCTGTATATTATGAGAAAATTATTCGTACCTTAATTCTAATTGATTTTATTTTATTTTATTTTTATCATAAATCGAATATCATTCATTAAAGATGAATAATTGCATGTTGCCGCCTACGTATCAAAATCTGAACCACTCTTTTAATAGTCTAAATTTTACCACGTAGGCGGCTGCATGCTGCCAAGGCAGCATGCAATTATTCCTCCTCATTAAAACTCTTTAATTCTATTATTTTTTTATAAAATAATAATAATAAACCATTCATTATAATAATGATAATAATAGAAAAACATAAAACTCACTCCTCACCAAAAAAAGAAAAAAGAAAAAAGCAAATACAAGGAAAAACATAACTCTTTTAACTAATTTGATTCTAGTTCATAATTAAGGCAGAAATCAACCATATCGAATGAGTTACTGGCACAACAATTTCATTGTTTGGTTGTAAATCAATTTTGTATTATGGTCACAGGTTTTATCTCGAAAATCGATATTTAACTCTCATTTATCTGAAAGAAGTGATACCTATATGTAGGGATTATTGTCCCCCTCTCCAATATGTACTCGAAAATAAATTTTTAAAAAATGATAGAAATCAACCATTAATACGTGAGCCAAAAATCAAGATGATCAATATAATTTTACTAATTAATATTCTTGTATATGAGATTTGAATAACCCAACATAAAAGACCCAATGAAATACAAAAAATTTGGGGATTAAGCCAATTAATATAAAAATGTATTCATATTTGATCCTTTCTTGTAATAAAATTGTCAATATTATTGAGACAATTTTTATTAAAATTAATTTTAAGATTTTGCTGAAAGTATAAATTCTAAAATTGAACATTTAAGAATTAAAATAAGTTGTAGCACGTTGACAAAGTGATGGACTGGGCTCAGGCTCCCCATCCTCACGTCACGGGTTCGACCTGTCTTGGTACTGAAAACAAAAAATAAAATGAAAAAATTATATATATAAATATATATATTTGATTGAGTTCAACTACCATTAGAAAGAGAAATCATAAAATTTATAGAAGATAGGAGTTGAAAATCGAACTATGACCATAAAATTAAACTAAATTACAACCAATCAATAAGTTACCGAACCTTAAAAATAAATATCATCCATTTTAATAAGGAAATCAATCTTCTAAAGTACAGTCTATTATAAATCATCTATTTTAAATGAATAATAATACTTAAAAAATAAATAAAAAAAGTCGAACCTATCAGGCCCATTAGCAGCAGTGCATAAACCTCTGTGAAACCCATCTCTTGTTATCCAGAACTCAAAAATGGTGACTCTTTCAGCCACTTCGACGAGCGTGGTTGCGTCATGGGACACTCAACACAGACCTTCATACAATCCCAATGCCCCCAAAAACCCTAACAAGAAACCCAATTCTCTATCGCTCCCGTCGCCGGCGTCAATACCCATCGGAAACGCTACTTCAACGGCGACGAACATTCGAACAACCCAAATTCAAATTGTCTCCGAGCTTCTCAAGCGTCGCAGTCCCGGCCCAATTGAAGGTAAATTCATGACGGGGTTTATGGTTTCATTGATGGGTTTTTGATTTTCTGCTGGAATTTTGTAAGTTTGTTCTGTTTTTTGTTGATGGGAGTGTTGTAGGGTGTTGGAGGATTTGGGGTTTATGCGTTTTGTTTTGTGATGTTTGAAAATGGTGATTGAATTAGATTACTGCCCGCTGGTGAGGTGCATATGAAAAATTGATGCAATGGCAATGGCCAATAGGGTGTTCATACATTCCCGAAAACCGATTCGACTGATAGAAACTGCCCGAATATGGCCTGTTGGTCGGTT
The DNA here is from genome assembly GCA_037833695.1 of Sechiopsis laciniata. NCBI lineage: Eukaryota > Viridiplantae > Streptophyta > Magnoliopsida > Cucurbitales > Cucurbitaceae > Sechiopsis > Sechiopsis laciniata. The sequence goes on from JBBMKA010000018.1 coordinate 7,734,164, forward strand.
T
>JBBMKA010000018.1:7734264-7747067 GCA_037833695.1 Sechiopsis laciniata
GGTCGGTTTGGTTGGTTATAATTTATATATATTATATGTAATATATTTAGTTAGATTTCGTATTAAATTATTACAAATTTAATTTCAATTTAAACGTGTTTCCAAAAATTGTTGGTTAGGTTCAATTTTTAAAAAACATATCTCAAAATTTTATTAAAAAATGGTATGATAAATTATTAGATATGTTTTTTTAATAATAAAAAAATTAAATGAATTAACCAACTTAACCGATAAGTTAGTTTTGGTGTCGGTTTTCACCAAAAACCAACATTGACCGACCGGTGAACACCCCGACGATGACATCCGAGAAACATGGAAGATGGAAAGTGTTGTTGGTTGGAAATTGGATTTGAATAGTTTTCATACATCCAAATGTTGGCTTCCTACCTAAGAAATAATTTCCTCCCATTTACTTTACATCCAAATGTTGTAGCGTCAAGCGGGTATGTCTCGTGAGAATAGTCGAGGTGCACGTAAACTGGCCGAGACACTTACATACTCAAGGAAAAAAAAACAAAAAGAAAGAAAAGTTCAGCCACTAAAAGTGATTTTTAACCAAGATTAAATTTATTAGCCCAAACCTTTGAGTTGATGTGTGATCCAACATGTTAATCGTGGTAAAGTTTTTTGTATCTACGTTTCGATAGGACTTTTGTACTTTTTCATCCATCATAAAAAATCTTACCTTTCCTAGGGAAAAAAAAAATTGAAATAACTTATTAATTGTTATAGAAATTTTGAAGCTAATCAATGTTGGTAAAAATGATAGTGGAAGAAAGGGCACAATGGAATTCAAACATAAGAGATTTTAGTCGAAGAGAGATTCTCACTGTTTCATCTTTTGGATATTTTTCTAGAATGTGAGACTGATTAATCGTTTTCGATTGCTTTTACCATCAGGCAGCAAAGTAGTGGAACCAAATGGCCTCTATTTGGGATTTGAACGGTGGTTGCCAGATCCACCAAAGGTGCAGAAACCCCGATCCGTGCTCAATGCATCTGCATTAGCATATCTTGGAGATTGCATCTATGAGGTGCATTTCCAATTCTAAAACTTTTCGGTATCAATGTTCTTTTTGAATGCTATGTTTGTTTCTGGTGTTCATAGTTTGGAAGCCTTTATATCGAAATGGATAGCAATTTTTATGCCTAGAATGATGTACTATATCAAACTGTGAAGTTTGGATTTCCTCTATTGCTTACCCTGACTGTCTCTGAAATATGCAGCTATATGCTCGCAGGCACTTTCTATTCCCTCCGTTGAATATCGAAGAATTCAACGACCGTGTTATGGCGGTTGTACGTTGTGAAGCACAAGTATGTCAAGTCTTACTCTTGTCAATGCTTGATTCCAATAATTCATATTCTAACTATGTAACAATGTGTCTTTATAATATTGTTTTGTATCATGTCCTTATTATGAACTAACTCGGTATGTGGTTGTAGTGGTATTTTATGTTAGTCTTTCACTCTTTTGGCCCCAGCCCCACTTAGTATGTGGCTGTCACCTAAGTTGTTAGGTTAGTTTGAATAATGTTTACGACTTCATGAGGTGGCCTAGTGGTTGAAGGGACCTTTGGAGAACCGAAAGATTATGAGTTCAACTTATGATCACCATTTACCTAGGAATTAAATTTTCATGGGTTTCTTTGACATTCAAATATTGTAGGGTCATGCGTGTCTTGTGAGAATAGTCAAGTTGTGTAAGCTATCCCATACACAGATACACTCATGGATATCAAAATAATAATAATAATGTTTATGGCTTTGTATCAACTTCTCATCAGTCTCCCTAACCTTTCATCCAGAAGTAGGAAACTAGCAATGTTCTGTTCTGACTTCTAATTTGCAAACAAACGAAGCCTTGTTTGTGTTTTATGGATCTTAACTGCACGACTACATTGTATTTGATTTTGCTCGTATCTTACAAGGTAGAAAACCTCTGTACTTACGTCGATTTTTGTTGTATTTCAGGATGTTCTACTCCAGAAACTTCTAAATGATCATTTCTTAACAGATGCAGAGAGGTCAGTTGAGTATTTAAGGCTGTCATTGTTTCTCTTCATTCCCAACTTTTACTGTCCATTTAATCCTCATTCATGTGTATGATGTAGCCATGAACTTTTCTCTTGTGATTTCTAATGTGTTGACTTTGATTAACATTAATATAGGGACATCCTTCGATGGGGAAAAAATGTCGGTTCCTCCTCGAAAACACGTACTAAAAAGCGTGCTGGTGCAGCAGTTTATAATAGAGCATCTTCGCTAGAAACCTTAGTGAGTCTTCTCTAACTTCTTCTTCTTTTGAAATAATGCTACCATTTCATCAAACAAAATGTTTGAAACTTCTGGTTTATATTTTTCTATAGATTGGTTACCTTTACCTGAACAATGTGAAACGGTTGGATGAAATCATGGAAAAGCTTGGTTTCTCAACTGATTCATCCTTGCAATTGATTTCGGAGGAATCAGACAGTAAGTATAGTTGTAAGAAATGCAATTCCCTTTCATATTTTCTTGGGTAAGCAAACTGTAGCAGGTGGACATCGACTACATCATGCATGTCAACTGGTGAATGATGATTACCTCTAGATTAGGGATAGTCAATATATGTAAACTTGACTTGATTTTTGGTAAATATATTTTAAAAAGTGGATAACAAAACAAAGAAATCCATGGGTGGGTGGAATTAGCATTGATAAGATTTCAAAAACCAAATAGTTATCAAATGGAGCTACTTATTTAGTTTCAAAACTTGGTTTGAATTTTGATTACATTTTTAGAAAGGAGATAACACAACAATGAAACTCATAGATGCTAACGTTTCAAAAACCAAGGACTTTATTAGACTAAAGATTGCTGCGACTCTTCTGTATTTCATATTCCATTGGCAACCGTTGGCATAATTTGTTGGTGATCTTATTATGTATTCAACTTGGAGTTTAGTAAGAAAATATGAGAAACAAGCGTTTTTAGGAACAAACACTTACACTTCTAAATCACGTACAAGGATCATAGCTTCATTCATGATCTTATCCTATCTGAGATCATTTGCTCCCAACATTATTCATTCTCATTATTTTTTTCCTCTAGGCGTTCAATCAAGCAAGTTAGGATATGTAGAAAAGACCTGATCATCGTCGAGCTAAACCACGGTACAGCACTAATACTTAAAAATGGTTTAATCCTTTGATGTCTTTTACTATCGATTTTTGTTGCTGCTAGCTCTGCTTGCTCTCTGTTCATCTTAGGCTAGTCTTTCCTATTCATAAAGTTTTGTGCCAATAGGCATATTCAGTTGACATTTGTGAATTTTAGTTATCTTCTTCTTGTATTTTGTGGGAGCTCTGTAAATTATTCTATAAAACTCAATCACATCCCACTTACCATGTTGTATTATGACGATGTCTCCGATTTCTATCTATAGCAACATAGTATTGTAATGCAGATATTACAATTTACACCTTATGGGAGGTCTTTGCCTTATGTTTGATTAAGTTTAGAGTTGGATACAGTCTGTGATTGTATAAAATATTAATTTATAGAAACCTTGGGTTCGTTTGTGTGGCCTGTGTTTCATTTTGGGTTTATGCAATGTTTTAAAAAGCCCCAAAAGGCGCACCTCAGGCTCAATGTTGGCATCTTGCCTTTCCAGGCCCGTGCCTTTTCATGAAGCCTTCAGGCATGCACGTCGCACACCTGAAGGCTTCATTTCAATGTCTACTAGATCAATCCATGATAGTTGTTACTGGGAGATTTTCCAAGCCCTTTATTAAAGATTGTATCGTTCCTCTTCCTCCCTCTCTAAAGGCCCTACAAAACAGCATACGCCTCGGCTTCCCACAAAACAAGATCAAGAATGAACTCTTCAATGATCTTTGTGTAGGCCCATACCTCTAAACGTAAACTTGAAGACTTCGACTTCGATTGTGTTTATGTAACTTAGTGAAATTATCAATTTTGTAGCTCGGAATAAGAAAAATTTGCCTTTTTTTCTCAACCTAAGATTGCATAAACCTCACCCATTAACCAAACTTCCCGCAAACAATACCACCTTTTAGCTTTCTTTTCAAAAGGCCAAAAGGCAAGAATAGAGTTGAGTTGAAACATGAAATGACAATTGGATTAGGTTGTACTACTGTGTTCTTGAGTTTTAAAGTTGAGACGAAATGTCCATATTTGGACTCCGAGGCCGAAGATGGTCCAATCCAACCATACCAGAAATGGAACCAGAAGAAAGCCCCAGGGGAAAACCAACACTTGGAAATTTAGTGAAATGTCTCTCTAGAATGTGGAGACAAAAATAAAAAATAAACACATCTTCAAGAATTTGATATAGTTCAAGATGTTTCTCAAGTCAACACCATAAGAAGATAACAGAAAAGGGAAGATGGTTGAGAATTAATATGTGGGAAAGGTCAGTTTGTCTGAAAGCTTTGATTTGATGAGTCAAGTAGGCCCAACAATGGCTTAGAGCTTTTGGATATGACTTTGAAAAATAAACACCTCTAATGAGTATGTGGCAATCCCATCCCATTTTCAAGGATAAACTCTCTCTTAGCCCTCCAATTTATACACCTCTCTTTGTCCCTCATCAAAGAAATATGGGAATTTCAATTGGAATTGAGTTCAAACCTTTTCTATGCTTCTTTCTCATCAATGGAATTTTTTTTTTCTTTCTTTCTTTTACTTTATAAGGGGTGTTAGAATGTCGGTATAGTTCATCGATGTTAAACCGACCAATTGGTTTAAAGAAAATGAAAAGTTAACCATCCTGAGTTGATCGAGCAATCAAGAGGGTAATCTAAAGACATTATGAGTTTAATCTATGATAACTGTCTACCTAGAAAGTGAAAAAAGTGATGTAAGATTAGGCGGTCTTGTGAGAATAGTCGAGGTATACGTTACTTGGCTTGAACAAATTGAAAATAATATGCTCTCTTAAATTAAATATATCTTATTGAAATCGACAAAATCAATCCAAACTAAATCATCATACCATTTTTGTTTAGTTTTATATTTTAGGACTTTGCTTGATGACGTTATTTTAATATCTATGAGTATCTAGATCAATTTACAAAAAGAAAACGTAAATGAAATGACAAGACAACACTATGTGTCAGGGTAGAGGATTACATTCTTTACCGAATGGATCGGTGGCGCGATTGGTTATCTGGTTTGGTGTTAATCCATTTTCACTCCACGGTCACGGATTCGATCCCTGGAATCGGTATTTGTAATTCTTCTTCCCCCAACTTGTACTAAAAAAAAAAAAAAAAGATTACATTCTTTAGCCCTGCATTGTCATGTTTTTTCTAAGATGGATAAGCATTATGTGTCATCTCCATCCTCTACAATAGTGAACCAAACTTGTTTTCAACTATCACTCTTCTCTTGTCTATCTTCCTTTGAATCCTCAAACATAATTTTCAACATAATAAAGAATTTAAAATAAAACAATGAACTATTTTTGTAGCAATGATAAACAAAAACACCTTTTGACACAAGAAAAAAAAAAAAAAAAAAAACATGGATATTTTAAGTGGTGGCCTTTTGGATAAATGGAACAACACAAGTATAAATGCTTTGAAGCACAACATTTTTTTTTTCTTTTAAAATGTTTGGCGAAGATTTGCTTTGGACCCCTCAAAGTGCAAGTGACTAGAAAAAGGCAAAAAGGTCACAAATTTAAGAACATGGGTTTGGTCCCATCTCAAAATCACCAACATAAATGAAGATGTGTGGTGGGATAAAATTTCTTCTTTTGCCTTTCTATCTACCAAGTTATTTTTAGAATTTGTACTTTCATTTGTTGATGTGATAATGGATACGTGCATCGTTTCGGGTAAGTCGAAATTTGGAATACACACTTCGAGTTCGAGTTGAATATTTACCTTATTTTTCTTGTATTCGTGATTTTGGAAGTGGATTTGAAGGATTATTTATGAATTGTGTAAGTAGTAAAAACAAGCTAATAGGAAGTGATCTCAATGTGCATAATTTGTGTTAGTAAAAACAAGCGAATAGAAAAGGGTCTTGATATCTTAATAAACAATCAAATTACCTACTTTTTAATAAGTTAATGAACTAAAATTTGTTTGAGAATGCTGTAAGTTATGTTAGGAAGATTTTGATAGCAACTTTTATCATGACCAAAAATACTTTGGCTTGACCTAATAGTAAAAAAAGTTACCGAAGATTCACGAAATATAGTTGATGTGCATATAAGTTTATCTAAACATTCAAAGATTAAAAAATGAAGTATTTTTACTCAAATTTAATTGGTAATTTACAAGTGTTTTTGAAAAAGTAAAAGACACCCAACATGTGTAATAGAGTTGTTCTTAGTCATAATGCTTAATATGTTTGCAAAACTATATTACCACTCTAATAATAATTCTAAATACGACCTCTCTCACAAGTACTTGGAAAGCAAATCAATTAAGTAATTTCTCAATAACATATTATATTGATATATGTCAATCATAGGCAAATTTTTCAAAGGAATTTCTAACTAGTTAGAACTTGTCAAAAAAAAAAAAATCACCAACATATACCATTAAACTCATTTTCAATACAAGACATCAATATTGTAAACCAAACTTTTCATGATAATAACTTTCGTGGCAGCAAATTTACTTGTTTTATTCTAAATAAATAAACATTTACGTAGTCAAAAACTATCTAATTTTAATCATTTTGCAACAAAAAAAAAAGTTTGATAAAAACCTAACACCAATCTTTTCCATGCAATCAGGATAAGAATATTACATAGTGCTAAAAACATGAAACGTCAATTCAAAAAAAAAAAAAAAAAAAATTATATTTTAATTTTGATGCTTTGATTTAACTTGATTTTCACCATTTTTCAAAATGGATATGATTCTTTTTAATGGTGGAGTAGGAGTCGGCTTACGTGTGCCACTTGATAACTTATGATTATGGATAATTAAATTTCAACACTCTAATTTATGATTATGACCCTTCAAAATTGACATTTAAACCAACTTTTTTTTAATTCTCATTATTTTTTATTTGTTTGGTTCTTGGCTAATCAATAAAGTTTGTTGGGAAGATAAAGGATAGTGATATTTAGTTATAAATAATATTTTGTTGCACTAAACATAGTTAAGTAATAATTAGTATGTTAGTATTGATATTTCATCTCATAAGTGATTGAGTTGAATTCTTACTCCTCATTTATAATAAAAATGAACTAACATTGAATTTTTCTATGGAAGTTCGTGAATTTGTCATTCTTTTTTTTTCTTTTAATAAACGATGAACTTTTGGTGCTTTAATGAAAACTTCACTCTATAAAAAAGGTTAGCTACATGATGTTTTCACTGTTGGTTGATAATCAAACAAAAAAAAATTAATACTTTCACATTACAAAAGTGACACCTTCTTATAATTTTTCTTGATTTATCTTGATATAATAAAAATACTTACGTTTTAATCAAGAATACTTTTTTTAAACCTTGACTTAAAAATGATATGGATTGAAAACTTTGCATTTTTGGTTTTTTTTTTTTTTTTTTTTTTTTTTTAATAACGATAATCTAACATCATTAACTTAAAACTACATGACAAGCAAACAATCGTCATTGTTTCAAAAAATAAAATAAAATAAAAATAAAAATAAAAAATCGTCATTCTTTTAGCTACTCACTGAACATTCAAAACTAACTATGCACATAATTAATATTTCATGTATCTTCTCTTTTTCTTACGAGTTCATCTTAATTTATTAGTGCACAAATTCATCATTTTATGATTAGAAACATAATTCGGTGGTAATTTATTACGTCTCGATTCTTCGTCAAGTAAGACTATGAGTCAACAACTTTATATAACTTCAAATATTTAAATAATTGGATTCTTCTAATATATCATATAAAAACCACAAGAATAAGAAAAATAATAATAATAATAATAATAATAAAATAATGTCCACATTATTTTTAAAAAAATCAAATAATAATAATAATAACGATATAATTTATTTTTTCTTTGTTTAATTATTTGAGAAATTGTGGTGGATAGACGAATTTCACAAAATAATTTAAAATGTAGTTAAATTTTAAAATATTTGTAACACGTGTTATAAATAATCATTAATACCATATTTTTATTAATATTTAATAACAACTATATTTGTAAATATTTTTTTAAATTGACCATATATATTTAATTAATTTCGCAAGTTTTCTTAATTATTTTAAAAATAAATTAGATGGGCCTAGAACTGAGCCCACCATGGCCCACCAAGCCTAAAATTTCATGATGTGGATTCGAATAGCTGAATGTGTGGCAAACTCATCCAAAGCCAAACAGAAAAACGATAAGCCCTTTTCTTCTCTTAAGTCACCATTTTCAATACATACCCTTTTCATGGACCTTATCTTGGGTCCCACTGTTCGTTTTGCTGATGTGTCATGCTGATCTGTTTTTATTATTAGACTTTGGACCCCACTTTTCTTGCTGATGTGTAACACACATCCACTTTTCCCATGCTGATGTGGTATTTACCCTAAGCTTATCAACTAGGCTACAATAAGGTTAAATTACAAATTGGTTTTTATCATTTGAAAAAAAAGTTATAATTTAATTATTATGATTTTAAAAGTTGGAATTTAGTGTACATATGACTTTATAGAACATCATGAATAGTATAAATCATTTATAATTATGGGTGAATTAACTACGTAAGAGTTAATTACTCAGGTAATGTTTTGTATTTTATTGACAGTACCAATTAAATATGTAATTGAATTAACAACAAAAAGACAGTTAAAGTAGGCAATTTAATGTAACTTCCTTAGAAATTGAAAATTCGATTGTTATTCATTCAGCGAGCACCTTCAACAAAATACTAAATATCACCTTATTTATACATGAATATCTAATTGTCGTATATTTAATTTGTCTGTAATTTTTAACAATATGAACTCTTTTTAAAATTTAATTATATGAACTAAATTTATTATCAACTAACCAATAATGATAAATGATGAATCAAAATTGAAAGTGGATTGAGGCTATAAAAGTCCAATGTGAGAAGAGATGAAGATTGAAGAGTTTTCACTGCCCATGGGCTAGTGGGAACCACATAAAGTACATTATTTATTATTATAATTATTGTTATTATGATTATGAAATTTTTCTAGGCGGCAACTTTCTTTCTTCTGTGCTGAAATCTGAGTGTTTTTTTCTTTTTTTTGTATATTTTAATTTGTTTTTTACCGATTCATAATTAAAGTTGTACTAATCAAAACTATATATAATACTGATTGAAGACCGTTTGTGACATAAATTTAAAATTGTTTGTGGTATTGATTCAAAATTATATTTATGTTAATTGAAAACTATTTATTGCACTAATCGAAGCCATCAAACACATCACACATGTGTTTGTTCTACTTTTTTACTATATCCCTCCAAATTTTTTTGTTTAAAGAAAAAGTTACTACTCAGAAGAATTTGTTTTGATATATTTTTTTTATAATAAATGAAAAATTCCCAAATTATTATTATGTAAATTCATAATTGGGGTTTTTTTTTTATTTTTAAATAAGTTTAAATAAAATGAGCTGGCTTGAAAATGCATTCGACTAATTCTCAAAGTGTTTGATAATGATGGGATTGACAAATGGGCGTGCGGGCTCCCACCCAAACCACCGTAATTCATCTACAACCTCCCAATTTATTATTTATAATCTTTAAAAATTCAAATTTAATGTTAGTTAGTGATAGTTCAACTAGCAAAGTTAAAAACTTGATATACTAATTTATGAGTCTACGATCAATAACATAATTCAAAACCTAAAAATAGACGAAAATGAAAATAAGAAAAGACGAAGAAGAGGAAAGAAATTAGCATAAAGAGAAGACCTAAAGAGCATAATGGTTCGTGGTAGAGTCAAAACGTATGTTTGTGGAATACATATACGGTCTTTAATAGTATACGATCCAAATACAGATGTACGTGAGTTAATAATTAAAGTCAAACACTCCTTTAATTTTTTTATACAACAATAATGTAATTTCTTGATTAGTAAATTTATAATTACGCTTCTTTTTTTTTTTTTACAACACACCTTAATCTTGATTCACTTGGAGTAAATTTTGTAGATTTTAGTCAAATTCATTGGTTTTTTATTTTTTGGTCTAATTAATTTGGTTCAAAATTTGTGTTAATTTATGACAAAATTGACTCATTTATCATTCCCTTTTCAATTGACACTTATTAAGAAGAAAAAAAAAGACGTGCAAATTTGATCGGTCTTATATAATATAAAGTATATATTGAGTAAATAAAATATGCATCAGGTATAAATAATAATATTCGAGATCTACTAGAAATTTCAACCTTAATATTCTTTTTTTTTAGTATAAGCTGAGAGGGGGAACCATTAACTCTACAAATATGGTATTATTGTTCTCAAATGAATGAGAATCAAATACTAATTTTCGGGATCTAACCTGTGACTTTGGTATTGAACTGAATTTTCATCGATCAATGAACCACATCGACTCTTCGACCTTAATATTACACAAGTGAGAGTAGAAAAACTAAATTTATTTGAAGCCAATTTATTTATGATTTAATTTGTTAGATTAGGTATCCAATTAATTAATCAGATTTGTCAATTATGATTGACGTCCAATAGTGTGGGGAAAATACTAAATAAAATATGAATCTCGTAGAAATATTAAATTATGAGATCTATAATAATTTTTCATCAATTGACTCAAATAGTTAAAAAACAACAATAATAATAATAAAACTAGTGAAATTAGGAATGTCTTCACAATATAAAATAAAATTAAAATACAACTTCAGTCCTTAATTTACAGACAAAACTAATAGTTAAGCGACATTAATTGTATATACAAATCTCAAAAAAAAAAAAAAAGTACACACAATGATTAGGAAGTCATGAGTTCGAATTCTTCACTCTTAATTATTGTTTAACTTTTTTAAAAAATTGTCCTTAAACCTATGACTTTTGGTTAGCACACATTAATGCCGAAGAGTTTTGACAACAAGGTCGTGTCATAAACCAAAAAGTGATGAGTTCATTCTCACCCTCAAATAAAAAGTATACTAGTCTAATATAATAGATTTTATGATCCGTATACATGCTATAGGGTGTGTTTGTTTTAGAAGGAAATGAGAGGAGATGAAGTGTTGGAGTCCAACACCTTGTTTGGCCCAAAATGTTATCATTTCATTTCCTCTCATCTCATCTTTTAATTTTTATTTTTTTTATTAACATTTTTTTATTTTTCTATTTATATTTTTAACTTTTTTTTTCTTTGTGTTCTATATATTTGTGGTTAGAATATTATTATTTAAATATATTAATATACATGTATATAATTATAGCAATTATACTATTATTATATCAAAAATTTATTTAAATAAATTTAAATTTTAAATTTTAAAATAAATCTCTCTCTATATATAGACAAATAAATAAATATATATTATCTCTTAATATATGATAATAAATTTTAATGTTTTTTATTTATGAAAAATTAAATACTTTTCATTTATTTGTTTAATCACTTTAAATAATCAAAAAGTTTATGAAACTTCACTCGTTTATAAATAGATTACAAATATCATATTTACAAATTTTTAATTAAAAAATTATTATTATTAAATCATTCATATAAAACTATGTGTTTATTTTTAATATTTACAATATGTATGTCAATTTATCGTTGAAATAAAATTTAAATTTAAATAATTTATAACATTGTATTATATAAAAAAATAATAATAAAACAATTTATAACATTGAATTTTTATTTGTAATTTATAATAAATCTAAAAGTATTTAATTTATTTTGTTTGTTATAAAATTGAGATTTAAAATTTTTACTCGCACAAATGCAATTTATTCCATTATACATTTTAAATAATAGTAGGAGTGGATTTATAACTTTCTTATAGGAAATTGATAAATTAATTTAAATAATTTTGAAAGTTTTGCTTGTATATACAAAAAAAAAGTTTCAATATTTGTATGAGTCAACATAGAGATTGATATTTATTTTACATTAAAAAAATAATTATAAAAAAAAACAATAGCAATAAATTCCAAATTTTATGAGGGTACAATCTTAATTTCATGTAATAAATAATATCAAAATATGAGCGAGTTCATTTTTACCTACACAAAATAAAAAATTACAAAATTTAAAGGTGTTTATGGTTTTCTATTATCGTCAATGATTAATAAGATGAATATTTTTTATGTTTGATTTAATGTTACATATTAATTGATATATTTTATTGATAATTATTTGACTTTCAATAAATATGAATGTAAATGTATAAAGTGTATGAGAAAATAGTTTATTTTAAAAAATAAATAAATAAAATTTTTAACTACAATGACTAAATTTAACCAAATTTAATTTATTATTATTTTAATAGACTCTTAGTATTTTTTTTTTTCTAATTTGTTTTTATTGTTTAAGTTTAACAAATCTTGAAAAAAGAATAAAAGTTATGTATGATCTACAAATATTTTAGATTAGTCTAATTCATTTTTGTTTTGTGAAATTTTTGCTCATTATTTTTATTTAATTCAACAATATTTTGGTATGAAAAAATTTAAATTTTGACATCATAATTATTAGGTTATATATGATGTCAATAAAACTACGTTTCTTTTGAATATGAACATTAATAATATCAAGAGTGGTATGATATTGATTTTATATTACTTACTATTTCTTTATGATATTGGTTATATTTTTATATTTATAATAATAGTTAAAGATTT
>JBBMKA010000018.1:7747167-7757257 GCA_037833695.1 Sechiopsis laciniata
GGGTTGAACCGAACCAAAATAGCATCAACCCGAACCCGAACCGAAATTTTCGGTTCTCAATTTTTTGGACCCAACCCAAACCGAAAATAAACTCAACCCAACCCAGCCCTTATAATTTGGGTTGGGTTGCCCGGGTTCATCGGGTTGTCGGTTCATTTGTACACCCCTAATAGATAGGCAATGGGAAAGAGCCACGTGGATAGAAGAGAGCTATAACGCTTATACTTCCGCAAGTGAAGGTCAAAAAGGAAAGTGCCATTTTTACAAAAACAATTAGTTGGCAATTTTGTAAAAGTGTCGCCATTAAGGCACATGTTTTTGGAGATATAGTCCTTGTTGTTTTGTTTTCTTAAAAAATTCAAACATAACATAAAAAAGAAAAATACCAAATGGAAACAAACAACTTGCCTGATTTCCCTTGTTGCATTCTTATTGTTTCCTTTCAATTATTATTTATTTTCAAAAAATTACTATCATTATTATTTCTTCATTCTTTGTTTTCCCCCCAATTATTTGAATAATTCACTAATATTATTGTCGTTTGAATTCTATATAGTCTTTGCTATTCAAATCGAATCACGACGAGCCTCTTTTTTTTCTTTTTAAAATTTTTAATTTTATTTTCTTTTATTTTCTTGTACTTTAAGTTGAAGCGGGACATGAGAATTTAAAGTATGAATGATTGTTTTTTATTTGATCTTTGATATTTTAAAATTGGATTATTAATTATTAGACTATGATTATTGAAAAGTGCAAATAAAAACTTTTTCTAGGAATAAATTAGAGTTACTTTTATTTATTTTTAGTTCATGGCAAAATTACTAAGAAGCCCAGTGTTATCGAGTCAACCAAATGAGGTGATTACTCAATAGAGAAAGTAGTTCGATTACTTGAGCGTGAACATAGCATTCTAACATGCTAGAATAGGCAACTCTAATACTATAATGTAATTCTAAGTTATAAATATGGAGATTTACTCACATAGAAGAATGCAATGCTTTTAGACTCCTTACTAACTCTCAAGTAATAGGTTGTTGTACACCACATTGGTGCAAGACATTTGTTCTACATGTCAGATCAAACAAGACAACTCATTCGATTAACTACATAGGCTAGATTCTTAACCATCATGGAGTGATCTACTGGTTAAAGAAGGTCTTGAGGTGCTAAAAGTAATATGTTCAATTCATGGTGACTACCTATCAAGGAATTAATTTCCTATAAATTTTCTTGACATTCAAATGTTGTAGGGCAGGTCTATAAAAAAAAATTAAAATTAAAATCTCTAACTCTCGATCATGACGTATGACATTATGATCAGTTATTTTATAACTTCAATTATTAGAAAATGCAAATATTTTCTTAAATAAAAAGCTCTTAATAAAAACTCATTTTAAACAAACTCTTGAGACATGATGATCCAAAATAACTTTAAATTAATTGATTGAAAATCTTCAAATTATATGTAAGAAAAAATGTATTTACAATCAGTACTAGATAGTGTTGATATCTTTCTCAAAATCAATTGGTAATGATAGGAAAATAGTCTACCTATCTTATAAATATTTTGAGAACTCTCCACTTTTTCAATGTAAAATAATAGTGAGACTCCTAACATGTCTCCAAGATGGTTACCTCTTTTAAGTTTCACCAATCTTGAATTATTGTCCCCTAAATTAAATTATGGGAAACGACAATGTGTCACGTGTCATTATTATGGTTGTTTGATTACAGCATGACCACATCCATAAATGATTGAGCTCGGCCAAATTATAATTTGAGCCCAAAGCCCAATTTCTATTTGAAATCGAAATGGACTTTAAAACACTTCAATCCATGAAGACATTTTGGTTCAAGCTCAGCCCATAAAGACATTTGGGCTCAAATCTCATTCATTGGCTCAAGCTCGTCTGAAGTCCATGGAAAACTCTACAAATAGAGAGACTCTTCTTCTTTGAAGGGATCCCAGAATTTAAAAAGACGAATTGAAACTTTCTGAAGAAAAGACTAAAAGCTTTATCGACAGTCTTGAAGATTAAAATTTCCATAAATCCTAAATTCTTGAAAATTGAAGCTACAAAAAACTGCTTGAAAACTCAAACGCTATACAGTTTCTTAAAGACTTAAAGCTTCCATAAATCTTAAATTGTGCTAAAACAATTCTTGTATTTGTGAGAGAAGAATCAAAAGAATATAGAATAGAGTTGTAATCCCCTGTATTTCATATGAAATCAATATAATTCTCAAGTTCATCAAGCGAATCATATTTCTCAAAAATCTCGTCCAAGCACATTACACCACCTTTAAAAAAAAATAATTTAAATGTTATTAGAAATGAATAATTAAAGCAACCATTGCCCACAAGCAATGGTATCCTATTAAAATGACTAATAAGAGCTTTAAGGTTTATATGGGATTAAGGTTTTGTTCTGATTAGTGTTTGGTACGATTGATTATTAATTAATACAAGGAAAACCACTTTTAAAGACATTGTTGGATAGTATTTGATTTTTGAAAATTAAATCTATAAACACTACTTGTACCTATATGTTTCTTTGTTTTTGTTAAATTCTTTTTAACTATTTTCAAAATCCTAAGTCCAATTTTAAAAATGAAGAAAATAGTCATTTTTAAAGAACTGATTTTCAGAAAAAAGAAAAAAAAGCATAATTTTAAAAGATCAAAATTAAAAACCAAATAATTATCCAACAACGCTTGAACCCATAGCATGTTAATAAATCATACATCATATCAGTTGGCTATCCTCTTGGTAGTAGTTTGTAAATTCTAGTTAACTATGTACCTTTGAGAATTGATTTCTCAAAAAGTCTTATACAACCTTTAAATTTCTATTTTTTAAGATTGGAAAATCAAAATCGCTCTCCTCTAAATAGTCATTTAGTTTAATAGTTGATCCTACTACATATCTACAGGTACACACGCCCATCTCAAAGCCCATACCACTTTGAATTCCTATTTTAATCCCATTCCGTTCTACTTATCCAAATTGGATAAATATCACTTTTAAAAGTTACAACAATCTCTAACCTGTAAATAAGTTGGAAGTAGAAAGGGAGGAAAATGACCAATTGCTATTTAGTCCTAAAAAGATGCAAGGCAGAGCATTATTCATATTCTCATGTTTTTAAGAGCAAGAAATGGAAACTGTGATTGGAAATGAAGAAACTTGGGCTTGACGCATAAAATAGTGGAAAAATAGGTTACCTCTAAGATTGACATGGAAAATTCCGCAAGTTTTTCCAACAGCCAAACAGACCCTTTGCATCGAATTCCAAGCTAGCTCTTCTCCTCTTCTTGATTATGTAATTCCAACCCCTGATATAATAGCAATTCACTTATCCATTACCATTCTCAATTATAAACTAAGCATAACACAACATATTCCTTAATAAAACTTATCATTTTCTACCTTGTTTCTTTCATTCATTCTCTGCTAGAAAAATTGTTTCAAGTTATGGCAATGGAGGGAAAGCAGGAGTTCTTCCATGGCACGCTTGAAGTTACCGTCTTCCATGCAACGACGTACGTGCCGCCATCCCCTTTGGATGTAAGTTCTGGATCATAAGAATGCGGTTAAATTACAAGTTTAGTACCTGCACATTAATGGTTTAGAAATGTTAAATATATCCTTCAACTTTCAAATTTGTGTCTAACAGATCCCACATATATCTAACATTTTTCTAGAACAACGAATATATTAGACATCAAATTGAAGCTTGTATCTAATATGGCCTTTTTTTAGTTCAGAGGGAAGGATTCAAACACATTACCTCTTTATCGTAGAAACATATTTTATGTCAATTGAGTTATATTTTTGTTCAATTTTGTACTGAAAAATTTGTAAACTTTTAAAAAGTGTTTACTTATTAGACTCAAAATCACAAGTTTAGGGGTTTATGAGAAACTTTTTAAACTTCACGAACCTATTATATACAAAATAGAAAGTTCAAATATCTAATAAACACTTTTTAAAGTTTAATGATCTGATTGATACATGAGAGTTCATGGACTATACTGCCAACACATAAGTTCAGAACACAATACAATTTCTATACTTTCAATGGAAAAAAAGTTGATCAACAGCTCTTTTTTTGTTGCAGTGCATATTTTCTGGAGGAAAGCGTAGCTATGTGACCATCAAGATAGACGACAAATAGGTAGCTCAGACGAGCCACGAATCCGATCGTGTTTGGAACCAGACGTTCCGAGTTCTATGTGCGCATCCATTGACTTCTTCCATCACCATTTCAATGAAAACATCTCGTTCTGTCTTGGGAAGATTCAAGATCCAAGCACAACAGATTTTGAAAGAAGCAAGTTTCATCCATGGTTTCTTTCCACCTCTCATGGAAAATGGGAAGCCGAGCCCTGAGCTCAGACTTCCGTTTATGCTGTGGTTTAAACCAGCAGTGTCGAATTAAGTTGGAAAAAGATGCTGGGAAATGGAGAGTACAAGGGGCTGAGAAGTGCAACATTTCCTCTAAGGTCCAACTGTCATGTGACTCTATATCAAGATGCTCGCCATCTCCCTACTTTTCGACCTCCCTTTCATGGTTCGAGCGCGCCGAGCAGGCTATGGGAAGATGTGTATAAGGCCATAGATAATGCAAAGCATTTGGTTTACATTGCAGGCTGGTCCTTCAATCCAAAGATGGAGCTGGTAAGTAGAAGCTATCAACCTATCTTGGTTAATTTTTTTTCATATCCGTGATTGTCCAGGCCAGCTTGCGCGCACTTGACTATCTTGGTTAATTTTTTTTCATATCCGTGTTGGTTGATGGATTGTGGTAAATTTAATTATATCAACCCAACACTCCTCCTCACTTGTGGGCTTTGAAATTTGTGAAATGCCCTACAAGCTCATGACCTCATACAATGTTGATTATGTTAAATCACCAATCAATCCAAAAGCCTAAGCTAATGGATTGGGGTAAATTTAATTATATCAACCAACATTTTGAATCCTAGGAGACATAAAATTCAGTTTGGTATGTAATAAATCAATTAATTTTAAAAAGTTTCAAATATGATAGGGGCCAGTTCAGGAACTCAATAAAGATTTCTGAAGTCCAGGGTTCTATTGAATCTAAAATTGAAGATTCAGAGATCTAGTAGATACTTTTTAAAGTTTAGGGGCTAAACGTAAAGTTGAAAATTCAGGGACTTAACTTTTACTTCAACTACCTATTTTGGGGTCAATATATATGTATATATTCTCTCTCTCTCTTGTGGTTTTAAGTGGCTAAATACACTTTTGATGAACAGGTAAGAGACTCTCAGACAGATATACCCTATGCATTAGGAGTAAAGCTAGGGGATCTTTTGAAGCAGAAAGCAGAGGAAGGAGTAGCTGTGAGATTACAAATTTGAGATGATGAAACATCCCTTCCCATCATCAAGAACTCCGAGATAATGAAAACACATGACGAAGATGCTCGGGCATATTTCTCGAACTCGAAAGTTATATGTAGGTTGTGCCCCAAATTACATCCCATGTTTCCACCAATTTTCTCTCATCATCAGAAAACCATAACCGTAGATTCTCAAACTCACATCAAAGCACCAAACAGGGAGATTATGAGTTTCATAGGGGGTTTAGATCTTTGAGCGAGCCGCTATGACACTGAACACATTCGTTGTTCTATACTTTAAACGCAGAATCCCACTGCAGTGATTTCTACCAAACGAGTAATTCAGGTGCCAAGCTTCAAAAAGGAGGGCCAAGAGAGCCATGGCATGATTTTCATGCTTGTGTAACAGGTGAAGCTGCTTGGGAAATATTAATGAACTTCGAGCAGTGATGGACTAAGCAAGCGGATGGTTCGTCGTTAGTCCCAACGAGCAGCTTACTGAAACTGATGCCCCCGCTCGAATCAAACAAAAATCTACAAAAGGATTGGAATGTACAAGCTTTTCAATCTATTGACCACTTGTCTGCCAGTCAAGTGTTCAGAAACATGACCATTGAACGAACCATTCATGAGGCTTATGTTGAAGCAATCAGGAGAGCTGAGAGATTTATTCACATAGAAAACCAATATTTCATAGGAGGGTGTCACTTGTGGGACAGAGATCAACACTGCTGATGCACGAATTTGATACCGATCGAGATTGCGCTCAAAGTGGTGAATAAGATCAAGGCAAGGGAGAGGTTTGCAGTTTACATAGTTATTCCAATGTGGCCAGAAGGATCACACGAGAGTGAATCAGTTGAGGGCATGCTACATTGGACAAGGCAGACAATGACTATGATGTATAAACTGATTGGAAATCCAAGAAACTGGGGTGAAGGCCCATCCTAGAGACTACTTAAATTTCTTTTGCCTAGCAAACAGAGAAGAAGAGAACAAATGGGACTTTTTTCCCCCACACAGTCCTCAACATGCAACACAATACTGGAATGCTCAACAACATAGCAGATTCATGATCTATGTCCATTCCAAGGTCATGATAGGTAAGATTTTCAATTATATATATAAAAGTGTCTGGACCAGCTTATGTGCACCACGATTATTTTCACCGGACATACTGAATGCCAAAGAAACCCGCATGAAATTAATTCCTAGGTAGATGACCATTATGGATTGAATCCACGACCTTTTGATTTCTTAAAGCCCTTATGACCACTGTGCTATCGAGGGTGGTTGTAAGATTTTCAAGTATTCAGAATCACGTTGCTAAGGGGAATTTTGTTTTTGATATCCGCGAGTATCTGGGTCAGCTTATGCGCGCACCTTGAGTCGTCGACTATTCTCATGGGACATACGACTGACCCAATAACATTTGGATGTCAAAGAAACTCGTAGGAAGTTATTTCTTAGGTAGGTGGCCACCATGAGGCATTTTTTTTAAAATTATTTATATTTTTTTAGAAACTGGGAAATCGGAGCTTCGCTCCACTATACTTAGGATAACCACGTCCGTCTCTAGGCTAGGCATCGAGAGACATCAAAGGAATGAAGACACAGAAGCTATTTACAAATTAATGTCACAAGTGAGCCTTGAACCTGGGACCCTTGAGGCATTTTAACCAAATGGGGCATTTTAACAAACACGTAAGCAACATTTTAACAACACATTAACATCAACACAAACAAAGAACTGATAATCCATAAATAGTCAATAGGCAAGACTTAAGAGTTCTGAATCTCATTTGTAAGGGGCACTTTAACAAACACGTGTAAGAGCATTTCAACAAACACAAATGTGGAATCAATTACCCATATGAATAGCAATGTGGGTCATAACCAAATCAAGTAACACTGATTAGAAGCAAAAAATGCCAAATCAATAAAAACTAACCATGAACATGTGGGTGTTTCCAGTGGACGATTTGTACATTCTGATCGGATCCGCCAACTTAAACCAGAGATCAATGGACGGAGAGCGAGATACAGAGATAGCAATCGGCAAGCGGAAGCGAAATTTCAACATTCCGATTGTCGCTTTGGTACGAACACACCCAACGATTCGAAGAACTGTTCTTAAACACAGAAAACTTGCAATGCGTTAAAAGGGTTCGTTCAATAGCAGACGAACCGTGGAAAATTTACAGTGGAGATGAAATTGGAGACATGAAAGGGGTTCATCTCGTAACGTACCCTGTGATGGTAAAACAGGACGGCTCGATTGAGGATTTGGGAGAAAATGAAGGCCATTTTCCTGATACAAAATGGCCCATTCAAGGAGGAAGATCAATGTTCTTGCCGCCCATTTTCACGACCTAGTTTTAATGGAGATAAGCTAACTCTGAATTTGCTTGAACTTGATGGAACCTCCATGAATGAGAATTCCCAAGAGGAATTTGTGGTTTTGGAGGGAAAAGTTTAAATCTTTTTTTATTTATACGTCTGTATAATTTGAGTAAATTCTTTTTCTTTTTATGGGACATATTGTAATTTGTAAAGGAGATTTTTATGGGAAAAGAAATTCAAATATAACTCGATTAAATTAATAGCCATGGGTTCATGAGTGAATTGATGACTTCCATCGATAAAACTGGAAATTGATAAATTTAGTTAAATATTTCATATTATCCTATGTGTCAAATATTTTTAAAATTTTACTATGATGGTATAATTTGTAAATTTTGATTGGGTTTTTATAAAAAATTGAAGATTCATTATAACTCCATAAATTCTATGATTAAATAATAAAAGTTCCATCTATTCAAGGGTTTTTTTTAGGAATAAGCCAAATTAAAAAAATATTTACAATATTAGGCAAAAAAAAAAAAAAAAAAACTATCATAGTAAAACATACAATATAATTAATATTCATCATATGATATTAATATATAATACTGTATTAATACACAATATTGTACTAATAACATATAATACTGTATTAATAATACAAAATACTGTATTAATACCATAAATTAGATGAATATTAATTATACCGTATTTTTTAATATGGATACAAATATTTTCAGAATTTGCCTAGATCTACAATTATTTTGTAAAATTTAACTATTCACCGCAATTTCCATCTATTCAAATATATTTTCAGTTAAAAGTATGTACTTTAATTTATTATGGTATGTACAAAAGTGTAAGTATTATAGCTCTAGTGCATCTTGTATAATCTTATACATAATAGGTTATAAGTTCGAATTTCTCTTCCTCCAACTGTTATTTGAATAATAATAATAAAAAAATCATTTATCCCATATTAAATCGTGTTTATTCTAGATTTGAAAAAGTAATTAACCTCACGTGTCTTTGGTTCGTGGAGCAAACTTTGGTTCTTCCGTTGTTTTTTTAAGCTAATTGAACCTAAAGTGCTTGGATACATGAGGTGAGAAGCGAGACTAATGAGAACCCAAGCATCGAGAAAGAGGAGACAATGTTTCATAAAACTCAATGAAAGGATGATGGAGTCCAAAATGGTTAAATGTTATAGGGAAAATCGCGATCAAAGCTCAATGAAACTCGTGAACTAGAATGGAGCCCACGAGCGCCTTAGGGAGCAACAATGGAGTGCAAACTAAGTCCAATAAGAGAAGAGGCAAAGCCCATAAAGGATTCGGCCTAACCCAACTCGAACCCATATTAAGGGGTCGGGTCAGACTTTGCCTAACCATGAGCCCTTAGAGGGGCCGGGCCAAGCCCAACTCGGGCCCATAATGGGTTGGGCCAAGCTTGACCTAGGCCCATAAGAGGTTGGGCCTCTGAAGCTTAAAGGGTTAGGCCAAGCCCAACCCCAAGCCTTGGAGGAGTCGACGGTCGAGCCCGATTCAAGGTTTTGAGGGCTCAGTCAAGCCTCTCATACTAGTGTAACACATATGTGGAGAGTTGTCCCCCCACTACTTCTGATAACGGACTCAGAATCACGTCCTAGCCATAAATATATGAGCAGGTGGAGAGTTAATGGCAATGAGCAATTATAGAAGACCTTCAGATAAAAAGCTAGATGAGAGACAAAAGAGGTAGGTCATTCTAAGTACCGAACTACGACATTCACCTAAAGTCTTCTCTATCGGAATTTGACATATAACATCGAAGGCCACATGACTCACACCATACTGGAGTCTAAAGTTTCTTTGTTTTGCAGGTACTTTGTTCTCGATAAAGTTACAAATCTATCGTTGATCTTAAACGGCCAATTTTTGGCATCAACAGTTATTAACTCGCCATCAAAGATGAGGCAATGGATAAAATGTCCGATCAATAATTATGATAACAATATGAATCCAAATTCAATTATAAACTCGAACTTATATAAGATAACAATCCACATTTAAAAAAGGGAACTACTTTCTAAAAGCCTTCAAGATCGTATCTATACTAACTCGGGTGTCGAAGTGATTGTGACATCCACCATATCAATGTTTAACTTCTCATCTTTGGAGAGTCTAATCGTTATTGGTAAAACAAATTTACCATTAATCTAGCAAGCTATTTTTAGAGCATAAAAAAAAAAAAAAACCAAGATTCAGTATTATTATTGTTCATTCTAACATATTCCACCACCATATATATATATATATATATATATATATATATATATATATATATTTATATAACTAAACATAAACTATGCATACATTATTCTAAGTGGCCATACC
>JBBMKA010000018.1:7764224-7787443 GCA_037833695.1 Sechiopsis laciniata
TATTTTCAAAAAAAAAAAAAGAAAAAAAAAAGAATATATGTCCCTCTGTCTTTCATGATCTTTTGATTAATTTCTGAAATTTTTTAAAGAAAATTCCTTTGTGAAAATAAGAATATCTTGGAAAAGAAAGACAAAGGAAAAAAGGTGTCATCTTAATAATGGGAGAGTGGAGAAAGGGAGAGATATGTATCTCTATTATTGATGTGATTGTCTCCAAAATGACAGAAACAATCCCCATCAAACTAAAACACACATCATAACAATAAAGAAAGCAAATTCAACTTTCCATTTCTATTTTCACAAATAAAAAATATTAATACAAAAAAGTGTTAAGTAGATAAGATACATATTATATCTCAAAGGTTGATCCGAACTCAATTATCTTAGAGCGGTTTGAGTGGTCAAAGAGGATGTTGAGGTGCTTAAGGTGATGAGTTCAATTTATGGTGGCCACCTACTTAAGAATTAATTTCTTATGAATTTTCTTGACATCCAAATATTGTAAGGTCATGCGGTATGTCCCGTAACATTGTCGAGGTGCGCATAAGCTGGTCCGAAAAGTCATGAATATCAAAAAAAAAAAAAAAATCTTAATTGAACTCAAACAAAAAAGTAGTATAGGAAAATTTATTATAAAATGTAAGAATTTGTGTTTCCAAATATAATTAAAATCAGTCTCCACCTCAAATCTATATATTAAAACTGATTTAGTCTTTCAACTTTTAAATGTGTCAAATAAGTTCTTGTACTTAAAGTATTCTAATATTTTGGTGAAATTTTCTAACTTTTTGATGATCAATAACGATCTCTATACTTCGAAAATGTCGAAGAAGTTTCTACCTTTTCAGTTTTGTATTTAATGGGTTCATATTGATCTATTAAACTTTTTTTATGTAAAAAAAACTGCTAAACAAAAAATTGAAACTTTAATGTTTTTATTAGATATAAAATTCAATTCTATGTATAATAGATACATAAAATTTGAAAATTGTTGAACATGGTCAATCACCTACTAAACACAAAATTGAAAAGCTTAAAACCTATTTTAATATTTTTAAAGTTTACAAATCTGTTAGACACAAAATTCTAATTCCAACAACAATTAGATACTAATTTTAAAGTTCAAAACCCCACTAAACACAACATTTAAAAATTTTAAAAATGGTCTAATAGATACTTTTAAATTTTACAACCTTATCGAATAGAAACATGAATGTTCCGAGATCAAACTTATAATTTAATAGCATTAAAAAGAACTTATTCTTCGAAAAATGTTGATCAACCCATTTAATTTAAGTTTTTCAATTGATTAGTGATTTAACATAATTTAACAGAAGTTAAAACGAGAGAATACGATACACATACCAGTAATTGATGAAAGGCTGAAGGGCAATCAGAAAGGTATTTTATAGCAAAACTTATGAGCATTGGGAGTGAATCATGGCCTGGAATCATCATATCAATCATATTTTCTGCTATTAATTCATCTGTAACTTGTTGGCTTCCATCATTCAACAAAACATCCACAACATCATTTGGGACTCTAATATTATTCAAATTATTTTCACTCATCTTCTTTTTTCTAGCTTGTATGATTTCCTCCACAAATTTCACCATTTTCCTTTTGGCCTGAAGATTTTGAGACAAGACACAAATCAAAACACCAATATAAGTTTGATTTTATTAATGTTGTTTCAATGCTTGTGAGAAAGATATTAGATATGAATAAATATACTCCATTATTGGAATTCTATGTAATCTAGTGATAAAATGTCGAGTTTTTACTATTTCAATTATTGACTTGAGTTTTTACTCTTTCAATTGATGTATTTTCATCATCTTAATTGGTGCTTCACTTTTAAATTGGCGCTACTCATTCCAATTGGCACATCATCATCTCAATTGGCGCGCTTCATCCCAATTGGCCGTCTCATCGAAGCCTTGATTCATCTATTTTTTATTTATTTTTTCTTCTTCTACTTTCTATAGATTCAAGTTGGATATTTTAGTCTATATCGTACAACTTGAGGGTACTATTAATATGAATAAATACATTCAATTATTGGATTGAAGTTTAGTTAAGTTTATTAGATTTAATTTAAAACAAAAATTATTATTAAATTTAGTTGTTATAATCTTTAAGTTTAATTAGGTTTTCATATTCAGATTTCTATATATAAATATACATCACATAAAATGTTGAAAGATAAACTTGCCTGTAATGATCTGTAAAGTCTGCTTCCTGGGATGTTTATTGGGAAAGCCATAAGGCCAGCAATGAATTCTTGAAATTGTTTCTTCAAAAGTTCCATTTTTTCACCAGGGTCCAAACTTATCAGTGTCTTTACTAGTAGTTCAAAGGCAATCTGAAGAAAGCAAATTAAAAAAATAAATAATAATTTCTTTATTTTTCTGTCTCAGTTAAGATATATATGAAAAGATTTGACTAATGATGGTTATGAATGTGAATTATTAGACAATATGATTTTAAACAAAATTATTATCAACCCCATGTTTTCGAATGAGAGCAAATCTTACCCTCTACAGAAAAAAGAAAAAAAAAAAAAAATGGTTATGTTGAGTCAGCTCTTTTGGAAAATACATATCGATATAAGTATTAGGCTTTAAAGTTTAAGTTGATAGACTATGGTGTAAATTTAATAAATACTTATCATATTCTTAATACATCATTCACTCAATCGTATTTACTGGACTTGCTTTATATATGTTGATGAGATAATGTTATTTAAGATAAAAAAACTTAGGTTCCTTTGATAATAATTTTATTTCAAAGTTTTTTGTTTTTGAAAATTATATTACAACCTACGATTTTTTTTCACTTTGATACCTATGTTTTATATATGATTTTAAAAACAAAATTAAAAGTTGAAAATTAAGTACCCGTTTGATAACCATTTGATTTTTGGTTTTTTTAAATTTAAACTTATTTTTACTCACATACCTACAATATGTTCTTTTTTTTTTTTTTTAAAGTATGTGAATGATAACTAAATTTCAAAACCCAAAACAAGTTCTTGGAAGTTTTTTTTTTTTTTTTTTTTGGTTTGGTTTGGTTTGGTTTTTAAAAACATAGGTAAAATATAAATATTCAAGTAAGAAAAAATATATTGTGAAGTAATTGTTGTAGACTTAAATTTCAAAAAAAAAAAAAGATTATCAAACAAGACTTAAAAAAGTAGCTTCCAAAAACTTTTTTTATTTTTAAAATTTTGCTAGGATTTAAATACTTTTGTTTGGGATTTGGTGTTGAGGAGAGGAGAGGAAGGGGAAGGAGTTGGGATCTCAACTCCATGTTTGTTTTTAATACATCAACCTCTCATCATCTCTTCAACCTCTCCTTTAACATCCCATCAAATATTTGATCTAATATTGTCAAATGTCGCATCAAACCCATTTTAATTTTTAACCATATAATATATATTAAATTTATCCTAAAAGTACAATATATAATGATTATGTAAAAAAATTAATATAAAATAAATACTTTTACGATATCTTATCTCCAAAACACCAATATCCAAACAAGTAATTCATACCTCCAAATCATTCTACTTCCTCTTCCACTTCCACTTTCACTCCTCTCCTCTTTTCAACACCAAAACCCAATAGAATTTGAATGAAAATAAATTTAAATTTAAAAAATAAATAACAAAAAATTTAATGGGCTTAAAGTCCCATTTAATAACTATTTACTTTTTTAAATAATTTTTTATTTTCTCATAATTTCTTAACTATATTTTTTAGATAACCTTTGAATTGTTAGTTAAATTTTAAAAACATTTTTTAAATTTTTTTTAGAACTTGACTTTTTGATTATATTGAAAAATAAGAAGTTGTAGGTGAAAGTAATGTTTATAAGTTCAATTTTCAAAAATAAAAAAATTAAAAACCAGATAGTTATCTAACCGGACATAAATAGATAGATTACGAAAAATTTAACCTAACTAGTAGAGAGAGAGAGAGAGAGGAGGTACTTTTTTTGCTTCATCTTGTATGTGGATAGGATTGTGTTGACAAGTACTCCAAATAGAGATGGAGTTTTGAAGATATTTTTGCATGTCTATGGTTAATTGAGCTTTGAGATGAGATGACTTGAAGAAAGCTCCAACAAGACCATAAATTTTCCTATGTAAAGTGCCATTTATGAGCAAAATAGAAGTCTTCCCCATCAATTCATTCAAAGACTTTGGATAAGATGACACAAAAGTCTTTTCATCACTTTGTAGAATAAACCTATTCACTTCACCATCTGTTGAAACAATTGTTGGACTTCCAAATAGATGGGACTTGAAAACCTTTCCATACCTAAAAAAAACAAAACCCCATTAGAAAAATCATCCTTTTGGAGGTGTTTGGATGAGGAGTTAGTTTAAAAAGTTATTTTGAAGAGTTAAAAATTGAGAGTTATAACAAAAAACTCGTTTGGTTATAATAATAATAATAATTATTATTTTTTTGTAGAGGAGTTAGAGACAATTGCTTGTTTGAATGTGGATTTAAATGAATAGTTATTTTATGTAGTTAAAAAAACATTGATTAAAAATGAGTTATTTTAAAAAGTTACAAATAAATGATTAAAAATGAGAGGTTAGTATCGAGGAGTTATTTTGAGTGGTTATAAATAAATGATTAAAAATAAAGAGTTATTTTGAGTAGTTAAAAAAACTCGTTTGGATGTAATTTTTTTGAGGAGTAGTTAGTAAATATTCATTTTAAATCCTTTATAAATATAGCAAACAAAAACCCCGTTTGGGTTTCGTAAAAGCGAAGAACAAAAGATATGTCGTGATAATTGAAATTTTGAAATGTTTATGAAAAGTTAATAGTTGTCGCTACGAAAAGTTTTGGCTCTGCCTTGAAACTTACCAAAGGCGACGTTTGTCCATGAAGCTATCGGGGCGAGGGGAGTAAGCGGAAGCAACGAACCGTAGGGTTTCTCCGACGAAGGGGAGGCCTAGGGAGCCGGAAGGGAGGGAAGGGTTGGAGGAGATGGAAGAGTAGGGCTTGAAGGTTTTGAGGATTATGATTGTGGAAGATATTATGATCAAAGCTGCAGCTGTGATGAGCTGCACAAAAATCCACAAAGAATAATCCATTTTTTGGATGAATCTTTTTTCTCTATGAATTTGTTTGAGATTTAAAGTGGTACTGAATTCTTTTCTTTCTTTTTTTTTCTCTCTTTTTTCTTCTTTTTTTCTATCTCTACATGAGCTTCTTTTATATATAAATATGAAGAATCATATGATCACCACCCTAACTTTTGGTTTTTTTTTTTTTTTTTTGGTGACTGCAATATGAATTTGCATGGGATTTGAGCACGCGAGGAGAGAGAACTTTTTAGGGGAATGAGGAGAAAAAGTTTTTTTTTTTTTTGGAAAAGATAATAGTACAAATAATTCGTTTATTTCTTTTTTTATTATTTGAAAGCATTACGTGAACTTCTCCGGTTCTTATGAGACATATCATTTAACTTTATAACATTTAAATGTCAAATTTTTTTTTAAGAAATTAATTTCTAGATATATAATTTTTATGGATAGAATATATCATCTCTTAATTTTGTGGTTATATTTGTTAACTTTTTACATGTAATAATTTTAATCTCTCCATTAATCTTTGACCACTCACTTTGAAAACTTTTATTTATATACATCCATCAACTCTCTCATATCTCTCCACGCCAAATTAACATACATATATAAAGGGGGACCAAAGAATAAAGAATTTAAAAGTTTTCTTTATGGTAAGTACTTCCATTGTTGAGTGGCTGCATGTTAGAATATTAAATATAAACTCCCTTGATCATCACTACACATAGAGGCTGCATGTGCCACCCTATGTGGTGGCAAATAAAAAAGATATCTTTTTTTTTTTTAAATAATAATAGTAAAAAATTGGAGTTCATCATTGCCCATAAAATCTTTTTGAATCTAACCCCATTTCTTGCACATTTTAAAAGATTTTCCTTTGACCCTTTCCTTAACTTTATGTTCATTTTTATGACCCAACATTCATTCATTGCCTATTTATTACAATTTAGTCCTTTTTTTTTTTTTGAAAATAAAAAAATCGGAGTTTCGCTCCCTATACTCAAGGTACCACTGCCCGTCTCTAGGATGTGGCACCGGAATACTTCGAAAGATATTCTAGTATAAACACTTTCCAGCGACCTCGAACTAGAGATCTCTAAAAAAAATGTGCCTTGAAGTCCTTATCCTCAACGACTGGACTATCTTTGAAGACATTAAAATTTAGTCTTTTGGTTAAGTTGGAAGTTAATTTTTATCCAAATTTATTAAATCATTTTTATTTAGGATCATAAGATTAGGATAATTGTAAAAAATAAAGATAGTTCAACCAATATTTTATATTAACGATCTTGAAATTAGAGATTTTGATTCTATACGGTCAAAAGTAAAAAGTTAAGATTAGTAATAGCTAATTTATTGAAAGTACATAATAAATTGAATGTAGGTCTAAAATTTGAATCTAACCTAATATACATGCACAAGCTAGTATGATATTTTAAAAATGGTTAGTTCATTATTGCCCAAAGAACTTTTGAACCCAACCATTTTTCTTGCACATTCAAAGATTTCCCTTTGACCCTTTCCTTGACTTATGTTCACTTTTATGACCCAACACTCATTCATTGCCCATTTGTTCAAGTGTCTACCTCAAAAATCAAAACCTCTATAAGCTAATTGAAATGTTAATTTTAACTCTTTAAATAATGTGTCATCATTACGTCATTATGTCATCAAGGACCTCATCTCCTCTTTCTCTCTCTTTTCCCCTTCTCTATCTTTTTTGTTTGTTATTTTAAAAAGTTTATTGATATATATCCTAGAAGGCTAGAGGAAATAAATTATTTATTGGCCTCAAAAAGAGTCTAGAACTTTGGGAAGATTTTGACTGATGAAATTTGTATAAACTATATAGATACATATGAGATCCATTTCCTTCTTCTATGGTATTGTTCTAAAGACAACTTTAATAACATAATTTTTTTTATAATATTATGAATGTTTGAACACGCTTACATACACATTTCGACCATTTTCACAATCACCTTACTATATTTCTACTTTAATATCATAATTTTAGAGAAAAAAAAAATGCAATCACACTTATTTGAAAAGATAGGTTAAATTATTATGTTTGTTTAGAAGGTTTCTAATATATCTATAAATTTATAAAGTTCTATGGTTTGATATACTTATACCTTAAAAAAAATTAATAGATCTTTAAACATTTAACTTCTGTTAATAGATCTATAATCGTTGAACTTTGCTAGAGATTCATTTTTAAGTTATAGAGATTAAATGGACAAAAAATTTAAGGTTCTTTAAACCTATAAGAAACTCCTTTCTTAAATATATTTCCTTAAGTTTAAGATCAAAGTAAATAAACTTTTAGATGTCCAACTAATGATCGACATTACCTAAAATATATGAGTCAAACTTCTCACTTTGACCTAAAAGAAATGAAATACACAATAAAGAAAAATAAAGGAGCTTTTAAAAAATATCATTCAAAATACTTCTACTTATTAGTGAAGTTACTTGTCAAATTAAACATAGCTCAATTAGTAGTCCAATTTTTCTCCTAAAAATGTCATAGTCGTAGGCTGCTTAGGCTTTGAAAGGGTACTTTTGAGGTCTCGAGTTTGAAGAGGCTGTAAAGATTAATTTTCCAAGTGACCCTAATTTTCGCTTCCAATCTTATGTTGTATTCCGATTCTATAGTACAAGAATGGACCAGTGGTGCCCGAAGTTTAGAGGAACAAAACTAGTAGAGTCCAAATTGATCATAAACCTTGCATTTGGGTGTTAGGCAATCTTAGTCAAACAAAAGACAAAACATGGTTTGACAAATGAATCTTTATACAATCAAAGGTATATGATAACTTTGTAACATGTTTATGAACATTTCAAGTTCCAATGAGCCTTTAACTTGAAACCAAATTTGCAAGAAGACAAAAGCAAAGGATGAACACTTTCAGACTAAGTTTCCTTTTAAATATAATTTCTACTTTGGCTTTCGCTTTCTATGATGCCAACTTTTTCTAGTCAAATCTTCTATAGTTTATTAATCATATCCCATAATATGTAATTAACATATTAATCTCATTTATTTTCCCTCAAACTTACGAATAGACTAAAATATAAACAAGGAAGCATGTTAAATTAAAGAAAAATATATTTGTTTATGAAGGTAACAACTTAGTCCATCAACTTTCATTTGTAACCATATAATTTCCGTACTAAAAATTTTGCAATTTAGTAAAACTTCGTTATGTAATAATTTGATCTTCCTACTTTATAAATTACAATGATTTAGTCTCTAATGTGAACTATTGTTAAGGTTTGATAAAATTCTATACATACGGCCTATACGCTATGTCGATGAACCGATTAAAATCAAATAAAATTATTTTTATTCATCATCTTCGTGAACATCCATTTATTGGAAGGAAGAAGTTTTTATGGCTTCCATTTGAAGAGAAATCTTCCAAAATTTTTAATAACTTCCGAGGGGCAATTGTTACAAGAGAAACCTATTAACTTATTTTATTTTCCATTAAAAGCTATTCATATAATTCGTGCCCGAAATTTACTCCAACATTTTAAATAGTATCTTATTTCCAATTTAAAAAAATCCATTAACCTATTAAGATTCAAATGTGCCTAAAACTTAGTGAAGAAATTTTTACTATAGAGATCAAATTGTTACTAACTACCAAAGAAATTTACATAAAAGTTTAGAGATCTAAATAACTTCGGTGAATGGATCTCTTACCTCTCCCAATCATTCTAATTCTACAGTTAGTTTATGAGACCAACATTTAAGAAGAGTTTGAGATAAATAGAATGATATTTATATTTCACGTGAAAGAAATGATTAGGGAGGAAATTATTATCCGTGTTCAAAAAACACAGTGATTATAAGTGAACCATTGTCTATACTTAAAGTGAAGATAATGATTATGAGAAACAAAATGGTAATTATAAAAAAAAAAAAAAAAAAAAATAGCGACTATAAAAAGAATGAAATATAGTTAATAAGATTATAGAGAGAATAGATAGTTATAGTATGGTTGGTGACCTAAAGCTAAGTAAGAGAATCATTCCCAATTTCCATTTCTCCATATTCCAAACACCCCTTCTTCATTGGGAAAATGATGAATTGAGCAGACCAAATTCATGTTTTGTCAACCAAATACAGAGTTTCAGTTCATGGAAACTAGAAGTTCAAGCCTCAAGCATGAAACAGGCCCTGCAATCTTGTCAGTCTCTAATATCTTTCTTCACGTTCATCATAATGCTTCTCTCATGGCGGATTTCAATTCAAATTCAAATTATTGCATAAATGACTGATTATGTTGCTCCAAAGTTGCAGCTAATCTAAAGATTGGCTGTTTCCTGAGTTTTGGCAGCTCTTGACTTTTCTTAATGATATAAAAGATGCAAGGACTTTATCTTAAATCATGACCATAAATCTTAGACAATGTCTGATAGAGAGGTCAGAAATAATTAAGAAATTTACTTTCTAACACACTAGGAAAAGATCATAAACAGAGTACTGCATCATATTTGAACAACTTGTCTAATAAATACACATTGACTTCAACATTTTTCTTTTGGGAAAAAGAAAATGAAACTCTTTTCTTGTACATCAAAATCCCAGAGAACTTTCACCTTTTCCTATCATGTGTTAGTAAGAGTGGCAGTACATGGGTCTGTTCAAAGGGTTAACTGGTAATATTGAGCATACCTACTTTTGCAATGGCAACACAATTCATGTGTAGCAATATCAAACATGTGATTGCAGGACTAATAATTGTCTGAAGTCACCAAAAGTTTGAAGATCAACTCCACGATCGCCCGCCGCCGTAGCCCCTTCCCCGATCTCGGAATCCCCCATGACCTGATTAACATACAGATGAAAAGGAAATGTTGATAGTCAAGACATTCTTGATTACTACTTTATACTGATTTTTAGGAACAAGAACACGATTTCGGTTGCACGGAGATAACTAACCTGAAGGCGGAGGAGGCGCCCCGCGACCCATTGCTGCCAGTTCAGGACTAACCTTCTGTCCAGCTTCTTCAAGAATCGCTATAAGTTCTTTTGCGAATCTGGCATTACCTGCAGTGAAGAAAGTGTATGCGGTTCCTTTTGCTCCAGCTCTTCCCGTTCGACCAATTCGATGAACATAGTCCTCGAGAGATCCAGGGAAATCATAATTTATTACATATTTCACGTCCTTCACATCTGCAATCAAATGACATTTATTTCATTAGCAAGTATATTCTGTTTCTTTCATACATAAAAGCAATAATCATGAAAAATATATGCAAAACAAGAAATGAGAGATTACCCATCACCCAAGTTCTTTGTTGGGCATGGATTACTCAACTGTTCTTTTTAAATGATAATTGGATTAGCTAAATTCCTTTTTCAATCTCTTACCCTTGACTTTATCTAGCTTTTTGACACGTCGTCTCGTAGAACTGCTCTCTTCTCCTATCAAGCAGCTTCCCAAACTTAAATTTTTATAGGAGCCTTTACAAAAGGGACAGTTGGCTAATTGGTTTCCCTCTTCAGATCCTCAGTGATTTTGCTTACTTCCTTGATGGAGGAAAAAAGGTGTATAACCCTTGCACCCTTTTGGGATTATTCTCTTGCTCTTCTTTTTCTTCTCCCTGTTTATTTCTCCTTCTTAATCTAAATGCCTAGTTTTTTTCTTTCTTTTTTTCTTTTTCCTTTTTAAATTTGTGAAAATGAAGATGTTGAAACTTGAAAAGGGTACCTAGCAGTTCTAGAGAAATCTAAACCATCAACTTCATCCAGATGTCTGTTTTATACTTTTATAATATTTGCCTTCTTTCTTGATTCATAATGCTTCATCTTAAAAGCAAGCGGTTGAGCATTATGGCCACTTATTACCATTGTTTTAGGAAACAAAACAATGTCATTGATTCTTCAAAGCCACGATAAGGGAGATAAAATTGAGAAACAATGGCCAATCAGTGGAACAAATATATAGGAAAACCGGTAATTCAAGTGGCTAGACTTGGGAGTCTCAGATAAATGAGAAAGATATTCTGCCTGATTTATGAAGATAGCCGGTGAAGAAAGGATGAGTCGTGTGTTGCTAAGACTGGAGTGTGACTGTGAAGAAAAGGTGCCACTTATTACCATCTTGCACTGTCGCCTTTCGTAATGACCAATTTTCTATCATTCCTCGCCTATAAACCAACTAAGTGTTTCTGTTCAGTCCTCCTAGGGGTAGAAACAAGTTCTAGTGAGGCGGGGTTAGGGCATATGGGCTATTCGCAAGATATTTGGTCGCATAGGTAAAGCCGTAAAGGCACATGTTTCAGGATCACGTTGGGAGAAGGTTTGGATTGTTAGGCAGTTCAACACTTCGCTTAAAGTTTTCAACTTTTCCTTATTTGAGATATTACTCTGCTTCTGATAACAGATAATTGGGATCAAATTTTTTCTACTATAAAAAACAAAAACATCTTCCTTGAATAAATAAAAGTGTTACACAGGGAGACCGGGTCATTTCTGAGAACAATAGCCAAGGGTCCTAATACTACCACTTGGATCTGGAACTTTCATGTAGATGCTCATGATTTTGATAGCCATACTAGTGACTTGGAGGAGATTTATCGAAAAGTATGAAGGAGATCTATCGAAAAGTACTTAGTGCCCACATCAGCCAACTCTCCATCGTCTTTATTTGGCTAAGTAAGAAGTATTGCCACGGTGCTCAATTTTCCACTTATGAACATGGCTAGGCAATCCTACTCACAAGTGGTTTGGCCAAATGAGGGCCAAGAAATATTGTCAGGTTCTGAGCCTTTTGTACAACGAGATAATACGTATCATGATTGTAAATTAAATATATAGTTTTTTTTTTTGGGTCCCTTGTCTTTAGTTCATCTAGTTCCTAATGGAAGTTCGGTTTCTTCTCAAAATAAATGCATCAGCAGATCTCTAGTATTTTTTTGAAACAAGGGTAATCACGCCCATCCCTAGGTCAGGCACCGAAGACATCCAAAGAATAATGTCACAGGTGAGTCTCGAACCCGGGACCCTTGAGGGGCATCAGCAGATCTCTAGTAACTACTGTAAAAAGTTAGGCCTTAACATTTGCATATACAATACATACCTAAACCACGAGCAGCAACATCTGTAGCTGTCATTATAGGACTCTTGCCAGACCTAAATTCTGAGAGGACCCAATCCCTTTCTGCTTGACTCTTATCGCCATGAATCGAAAGCGCAGGCCAACCATCCATACGAAGCTGTCGAGTAATTTGATCACATCCTTTCTTGGTATCCATAAAGATTAGGATTCGACTCCCATCCATGATATCCTCTAGCAATTTCACCAATCTAGAAAACTAGTCAGTACCAGTTACTTCTCATCGTACCCTGACAGGCTTTTGGAAAATTATGGTGCCCTCAAGAAAAAGAAAAACAGGGTAATAACAAAGTGAGCGATAAAAGATCCCAAAAACTACACTCACTTGGTATATTTCTGATTTTCAGAGACAATATCAACATGTTGGCGTATGGCATGATTAGCTTTCAGGTCTGAAGAACCAATGGTAACCTGTACAAATTAAATAATAAAAAAGCCAATTACAGTGTATGGAATATTAAAGACCACATCCTCCTTCCCCCTTCTCCCACAAGAGAAAAAAGAAACTTGAAAGAGTAAATAAATATCAGCATGCAATGGAAAGAGTAAATGAAATTCACTTCTTTCTTTAAAAAGTATAAGAAAAATATGTTGCAACATAAGACCATATTTATCTTCCCTGAGAGAGACTGTATGAGTAGGTAGCAAAGAAATTGGGAAACAGTTCTTACCTTGTATGGATTGTAAAGAAACTGCCTGGCCAATTGTTCAACTTCTTTAGGCCAGGTAGCACTCCAGTACAAAGTTTGTCGATCAGGCCGAATCTGTATTGAAAATAAAACAGCATTTGAGAAACTTTTAACAATTAAGCACAGCACCAACTAACCAATAAAAAGAGCAAAACTAAAGCCACTTAAAACTTTTAACAGGCCAAATTTTTACTAATTGCACAGTGGAAGTGCTTTTTGTAACTTGGTTCGATTGACTTGTTTCGATAGGGCTATTCCTATCTTTCATAGCACTAAAAACACACATATATGCTCGGAAGCTGGTTGTCGACCAGGACTGCACCACAAGCCAAGAAAAATACAACTCGGTTTCAACAAATTCTCTGAACTGCTGATTCATTTAGAGTCAGCAAATTATCATACTGAATCTAATTCCAAGAAATCTTCCAACCTATGTCACTAAGGAACGAGATGAAAAATTCAATAACTAATACGTTCTTTAATGAATATCAACCACCAGAACAAAATCATTAAAATGGGTATTTAACCAAATTCATAATGAAAGCAACAGATGTATCGCAGTATAAAGCCCAAAAACAAATTTTAAGAGAATACGGGATTCAACGAAAGCTGAGGGGCAAAACATGATGAAACTGAGGTTTTAGAACAAACCAAAGGTCCCACACTACCAGAAAGTTAATATTTTTAATTGATTTTATCTGAAACTTTTATCTTAGATCTATCAAACCTACGAAAAGAATAAGTACATATAGTAATGATAGGAATGTAATTACATTACATATAGGGTAGAACTTAAACCTGTGAAACAATTTTTCGTATTTGAGGGTCAAATCCCATATCAAGCATCCGATCAGCCTCATCCAGTACAAGGTAGGTAACCCTTCGCAAGTTTGTATGATGTGACTCCATCATATCAATCAACCTTCCCGGAGTAGCAATTACAATTTCAACTCCTGGTATTATTATTTAAGGCGTCATTTATCTTGCTATCATAACAACAATCTTGAAGCAAGGAAAAACAAACAAGAAATAATCACACTAGGTGTGGTATTAAATTAATCATAAAATTCAAGGGAAGAAAGAATATTCAATCGATCAAGTATGATGTAAGAAGAAAGTGTTCATGTCAAAGAATATTCAATTAATCAAGTATGAATGCAAGAAGAAGTATTCATTAACACCTCAAACTTTTGTTAGGATAAGAGTACGAATATCTTGAGAATTGAACTTAATTCACCATCTACATTCTACCTTTCTGAAGATCACGCACTTGAGGTCCTTTGGGAACGCCACCATAAATACATGTATTCTTAATCTTCGATGATGCACCAAATTTTGTAGCTTCTTGTTGTATTTGAACAGCAAGTTCACGAGTAGGAGCTAGAACTAATACAATTGGACCATCTCCAGGAGCTGAGAAATATTATAAAAATGAAAATAAGACATCAGTTGATTTGAACATAATGACCAAAATTAGAAATTTAATGATTTGCATATTATCTCCTTACAAAGGACTGGTTGGGCATTGACATGGACAATTGCAGGCAAAAGATATGCAAGTGTCTTCCCTGACCCTGTTTCAGCAATACCAATGAGATCTCGACCTCTAAGTGCCATTGGCCATCCTTGGGATTGAATAGGAGTAGGTTCGGTGAAGCCAGCTTTGGAAATTTCTTGCATGACATACTCTGACACACATCATATGATCGAAATCTTCATATGCATAAATTATAAAGAAAATTGTACAACTAAGCATTAACTTAGCACATATCAAGAATGATGCTTAAACTTTAATGACGATAAATGAAGTACACAAAAATGTGGCAAAACTGTTGAATTATGAGAAGTCAAAGTTTAGTTGATAAAGAAGGAGAAAAAAATCATTTCTCAAGAAAAGTACCAGGAAATCCAACATCGCGGAAAGACTTGACTGGTTTAGGAACATCACGACCTTCTACAGTGATTTCTCTCTTTTGTCGATACTCCTCAACCTCTCTCTCTGTCATTTCTGCCACTGAAGGTGCCTCAATGTAGAAGTTCTTCTCAAAATGAGGCAATCCATCCAAATCCACCTTTTTTGGGGCCTCAGAAGCATAATTGTCACTCTTGCTAGAGGAGGATCGCACTGAATTGCTATAGCCCGTAGACCCACCACCAAAACCCGAATCACTGCAGCAGCCCAAAAAAACATGTCAAGAGAGAGCCAATTTATTTAAGAAAGAATTAAAGAAATACCAAGGGGGCTTGTTTATCCAGATAATTATAGGAAAGACAATACATCATTTTTCCAAAAGGAATACTGAGCCAAAATCACAAACAGAAAACATAAAAACAGGTTAATTTAAAGATTTGTACTATTGACCATATTTGGATAACTTCGTAGATTTGTAGGTTGAAAGGTCATGCTCTATGGAATTGTGGAACCAAAATAGACGTGATTTCATTTTGGTGATTTTGTAAAGAGTTGGCATCTTCTGGCTA
Source organism: Sechiopsis laciniata (assembly GCA_037833695.1). Taxonomy (NCBI): domain Eukaryota; kingdom Viridiplantae; phylum Streptophyta; class Magnoliopsida; order Cucurbitales; family Cucurbitaceae; genus Sechiopsis; species Sechiopsis laciniata. Next base: position 7,779,639 of record JBBMKA010000018.1, read on the forward strand.
GGAGGAATACGGAGGAAATTGAAGTTAGGAAGCTTACTGATCTTTTGAAGCTGCTGGAAAATCCGAGTGTTAAGGAAAAAGTGGTGAGAGAGCTAGGGATCTTCATTTTTTTCAAGCTTCTTTACAGTCAAATCCTTGTTTCTTATAAAACTTTGGTTGGAAGTTGCTCCGTTTAAGATTTAAAGGGAAATTTGGCACGGGAATTGTTCTAGAAAATTCAAGGTATTAGTTTGTTCAGATTTTCTTTTTATCCTAAATATGCCATGTAGGCACCGAAGGAAATGGTCCCTGATATATTTAAATATCTCTTGGCATGGTTCATCTATCTCTTCATTGTACTCAATGTTTTAAAAGGCTAAAAGCGAGCTCAAAGCTTTTCCTCTTGAAAAAGTGAAGTGTAAATTTCGATGCAACAATTTTAATTAAAAACATTATTCAAATCACAAATTTGTATAAAAAATAGTATTGTTACTTCAACAAAATTTCTAAAATGATATCCTTGACATAACTACACCGTTATCACTCATAGAATTGAGTTTGTTTTAATAAGTAACAATTTCATTGATCAACGAAATAAAGGAGGAATCTTAAAACACATATAGTGAATACAATAAAGAACTCCAAACGGAGATGGTCCCTGATGAATTTAAATTTCTCTCAGCATGGATCATCTACTTCTTTATTGTCCTCAATATTTTAAAAGGCTAAAAGCATGCTCAAGGCTTTTCTTTTTTAAGTGAGGTGCAAGCCTCGAGGCAATAAAGTAGGAGACATCAGCCTCAATTTTAATTAAAAAAATTATACAAATCACAAATTTGTATAAATAATAATATTGTGTTGAGATATGCCTTGAACACATTAATGCCCTACGATTAGTAGTCGGGGGTCTTGCTGACCGGTCAGCGAGTGGGGGTGCGGGGGCAACACCCCCGTTGTGAAAACGCATTCAGCATTTTGCATGCGTGAATGCATCTGCTTTCGCTTAGCGCATCCCGCGAGCAAACGCATCTCGCATTGCTGCAATGCGTTTTGCATGTGTTTGTGCATCCGCATTCTGTAATAGGGTTTAATGAGAGTGCATATATAAACTCGAATTAAACTCTAGCCGTATTATGACATTCATTCTGCAATTCGTTCTCCTTAATAAAACTCCGCCCTTTCTCTACCTGTAGACTAGCTAACACTACGTTAGTGAACTACGTAATTTCTGTGTGTTTCTTCTTCTCTCGCGTTTCCTTTATCTTCGTTTATGATTGTTGATTGTCGTTTTCATAAAATATTATTTTTTTTTAAAGATAAAAAATAGTATTGTTACTTCAACAAAATTTCTAAAATGATAACCTTGACATAACTACATCGTTATGACTAATAGAATTGAGTTTGTTTTAATAAGTAACAATTTCACTGATGAATGAAATAAAGGAGAAATCTTTGAACACATATAGTGAATACAATAAAGAACTCCAAACGAAGATGAAAATGAAAAACTAGTCAACAAAAGATCAAAATTATTAATCGATGACCCTCAAACAATTACAACAAAATAATCCTTAGGAGAAAACCCAAGATCTTTTATTGAATGGGTGACTAAAGTAAAGTCGGAGATTATGAACTAAGTTGTCTTACGTTCCAAAACTTGCTATCAATTGACTAATAGGATTGAGTTATTTTATCACCTATAAAGTATTGAAGATTGAAAATTTATAGGATTGAGTTATTCTATAATTGTTATGTCTTCAATGTTTTTAGAGAGTAAGTAATCAAAGTAGTAATAGTTCAAATTGATATGATTTAAACATATACTTTTATTGAATGGAAAAAATCAATACAATTCTTATAATTATTATGTGAGGCGTAGAAACTATAAGCCTCGGTGATTTTTCGTAGTGGCGTAAGCCTCTCGTGATTTAAAGAAGATGAAAATCTCGAGGCTGAAAGTTAGTGCTTTGCCTCATAAGCCTCAATAGCTTTTAAAAACATTGATTTTCTTTATAATAAGGAGTTATAGTGTTCTTTTTCATGTTGATAGGAATGCAAACTTTTAGTTAGTGTAGGAAAAAGTACAAAAACCCTATCGAAACTTTACAAAAATATTATGCCACTGAATAATCAAAGTGGTGAGGCTAAAATTAAAAAAAGGTGGGGAACGGTGACTCCAATATAAAGTAGTAAGAAATGTCCAAACCTATTGGGAGTAGGATAAATAATGTCTAATCCTGTTAGGAATAGGATAAGGATATGGGATTTTAAGTAAGAGTGGTTGGAGAAGGGGTAGTATATTAATACATTGAACGAGTGATTGATCTAGGGCTTGAGAGTGATCTCGAGAAGGATACCTTGAACCCTTGATTTATCTTGTATCGTTATTATCTTTTCATATCTATGCATATTTTAATTTGTATAAAATTCGGTATCCGAGCAGTTTGTATCACACTAGCCATTCACTATCCCATAATTTGGGAAAATGGATGACTTTCAATAATAAAATCAAGAAGAAAACAAAGAACCCCACAAGAGAAAGCAAGGCATAAATAATTATCCAAAGATGTTCCTACTCCAAATGAGATGGGAGGAAAACAGAAAACCTTAATTTCAAAACCAAAAACAGCTAACTATCATGGAGTGGCTCAATTGGTCAAAGAGAGCCTTAGAGTGCTTAAGGTGATAGGTTTAATCCAAGGTGGTCACCTACTTAGGAATTAATTTCCTATGAGTTTCCTTGACAATCAAATGTTATAGGGTCAGATGGTATGTCTCATGACATTAGTCGAGGTGCGCGCAAGCTAGGCCAGACAGTCACAAATATAAAAAAAAAACCAAAAACAGCTTTACAATTCAACTCTTGAATATAAAAATAAAACTCTTGGTGAGTTGGTGACCATCTATCTAGGAATTAATTTCTTACATATTTTTTTGACATCCGAATGTTGTAGGATCATGTGATATGTCCCGAGACAATAATCGATGTGCGTGTAAGCTGGCACAAATAGTCACGGATATAAAAAAAAAATCAACTCTTGAATATCGTATTCAGGGTAGACACAGGCTTAGAACAAAACCAAAGACTTTCTGTATGAACACGGCTATAGGCTCTGTATCAACAAATAGGCTTTAAAATTGTCTGTTGAGAAACAATAGAATCTATTTTCGACACCAAAAATTGGCACTACACAAGCTAAAATTCTAACAATATCTTGAAGTACCTCGCCAAAATCCTTCAATACAACTACTCATCTTCCGTAAGCAATTCCAGTGAACGTTACTGGTTTCCCCAAATTCCTACACTCTCCATAAAATAAAACAAAAAACCCATTTGCCACTAGAAAATCCCCAAACAAACACAACAGTTCAATCAGCCACCAAGAAGCTAAACCCCATTACCAAAATAATCGCGAAAATGAAGCAAGTTCACAAAATCCAGAAGCATTAACGAGCTTAAAAACCCACAGAAATCAAAGAAAAAACCAAATTCAAATGCGAAAACGGGAAATTAAGAAAGGATTAGAGAGTGGAATTACCTTTTCCGGTCCCGGTAAGAAGTGGGATCGGAGGAGCGGCTGTCGTAGCGACTCATATCGCCGAAGAAGAAGAGAGAAAGTGGGAATTGAAAAGGGTTTTAGAAGCTTTGTCTCGGCGAAGAACGAACAACGGCAGAATTACTCTCTGTGCCCTTAGCTCGATCGAACCTAACTTTTAATCTTGTGTATTTTTGTACTATTTTTTTAAATTAAAATAGTATATTGAAATTTAAAATTAGCTTAATTATTATTTAAGTTAACATTTTTTTTTATTAACTAATGGTTTTATTATTTCAATCATTAAAAGTTTATTAAAATGTTAAAGATAAAAGTATTAGATTTTGAAATATAAAGATGAAATTAAAGTCGGAGCCTTTGCTAAAAATTAAAAATGTATTTTATAGAGGAAAACATTTACTTTTGGTTATTATTAAGTTTTTCTTTTTTTTAGTACAAGTTGGGGGAAAATGATTATAAATATTGATTTTAGAGATCGAACTTGTGACCGTAAAATGGAAATAGATTAATACTAAACCAGATAACCAATCGTGTCACCGACCCATTCGGTATTATTAAGTTTTTCTTTTCCTTGTCTAATCCAATAATATTTTATTATAAAGTGAAAAAAAATTAAAAGATTAATTAATAAGTAATCCATCAACCAAGGGTGATTGTTTAAATTTGAAGGTTCAAAATGCTAAATTTATATCCATAATTTACAATTTGATTATATTTCATCAATCATTTTAAAATGTTACATTTTTATTATTAAGTTTCTTATAATACTCTACTTTAAATAGAGGTCAACTTTTGTCAATAAGAATAATAATCCAATGGTATTAATTCAAGAAGTTGTTAGTTTGATCCCTACTATATTTTGGATAACTCAAAAAAAATAAAGGTCAACTTTTATTTATTTATTTGAGAGAGAAGGTTGACTTTTATTTAGTCAATACAAATAGCAAGTGTATAATAATTTAATTAATTCAAATAGTACAAAATTTAGTGAGAAAATCAGAGTAAAAGTGTAAAATCAAATGGAAAAATCCAAACTATACTATGAAACCTATCTAAAAAAATGCATGTATGAAACGAAAAAACTTACCAAGCTTTTTAAGAAAATCTAATTAAAAAATGATTTACCTACAATATTAGTTTAATCCACTCGTCCAAATTTAATTTTCGATTGGACGAAATTGAAATTTCAAGTTGAGCCTTAATTTTTTCAAATCATATACAAACTTTTTTTAGAAAAAAATTAAACCTAATTACAAGAATGTGGATTACAAATTATCAAATTATTCGAAATTGATTTAAATTATTAAAAAAAAAAAAAAAAAAAAGAAAAAAAAAAATCATGGGCCTACTTTAAGTATCTGAACGCATGGGCCTACTTTAGAGAGTAAAATCAATTGGCCTTTAATGATGTGTTCTTCAATTTGGACGCTTGAGAAGGATATTTATATGACTCAACCTTCCAATTTATTTACTCTTAATTTTCGATTATGTTTTTAAGTTAAAGAAAGTTATATATGGTTAGAAGCAGGCTCCACATGCACGCATAAATAAGTTAAAGATTGTTTTATTGATCTCTTCGGGATTTGTCAACAATCGATCAGATTCCTCAATTGTTCATATATCTTAAAGGTACCATTAGCGTGAGCTGCTTCTCATGCATGTCAATGATGTTAATGTTATTGGAAGTGATACCGATTTACAGTGTAAAGTTAGTCATTATGTTGTGTAAAGTTAATTATTGCGTTGAATCAATGATTTGTCTTTGAAGATTGAACCATCTCAACCTTTTTTGGTGTTGTTAGACGACTAATGTTGATGATCATAAGTTCATTGCACCTTATATGTTTTCTTTGGAAATACTCTTGCGTGTTTTGGTCTTGCAAAAAGCAAACTATTGTTTGTCACTAAGTTTGAATATCGTACCCTTGTTCATGTTGCAGTAGAAGTTGTGTGGCTTTGCAAACTACTACAAGAGCTTAGCATTACTATCCTTGTGACCCATGATCTTTAGTGTTATAATCTCAATGTTTGGTCTCTAGCTACAAATTCGATCTTCCATGCTAGGCATTTTAAGATTGATGTTTATTTTATTTGGGACCATGTTTTTTGTGGACAGCTTGAAATTTGATATATATTGTCGTTGGATCAACTGGTTGATTGGTTGACAAAGTCATTGTCTCATACTCAATTTGCTTAGGATTGTCGAGCTTTCCTCTTGTTTGAGAGGGGATGTTAAAGAATAATATGTTGTGATCTTGTGACATTAAATTTCTTCTAAAATCTTCTCTACCTTTGAATATGGTAGTGTAAATATGGATTATGATATTTTATGCTTAGATATTTATCTTTATTTATTCTTGTAAATATCTTTATAAGGGTGCAATATGTGTTAACCAGTGTATGAAAATACAGAATTGATCTCCATTCTCATATAAACATTTTCTTTAAAGAGGTGACTTTCATAAAAATATGTTTATATAACTTGTACAAATTTGAAGCTTGAAGTAAGAAAAAGCCCCTTTCATCAACCTTAGGTTTGCACGAACCTCACCAAAAAATGAAACATCCATATTAGTCTTCATTTAACTTTTTTTTTTCTAGTACAAATCAGAAAATGAGACCACAAATCCTATATATAAGGTACTGAAACTAACACGCCACCAAAAAAGAATTAGAATTTCGGTGTGTCCTTAAATTTTAAGGGCTGAGTCGAAATAATGATATTTGAAATTTTAAAAAAGCATAACATAGTTTAAACAAACAAGAAAAGAGTTAGGAACCCACCGCTTAACATTTGGCGATTGCTTATTCTAGGAGAAGAAAAAAAAACATCCCTAATAATTTTATATAGTTCAATTAAGAAGTTTCTCAAATCAACACTATAAACCAGATAAACACAAAGTGAGTACAAAAAAGGAATATAATTGTTGACTGAGAATTAAGATAGAAAAGCTCTAATATGTGGCAATCTCATCACATTTTCAATGGTATAACACTTATCCCTTAGCTCTCTCATTCATACATTAGTTAATGTAGCTCAACGGTAATGATATATTTTCATAATCAAGAGGTCATAAATTTATAATTGGTCCCAAATTTAATTATTTGTAATTTTGTTATTAATTTAAAATAATGACATGTTAATTAAGAATTGGTGGAAATGTCATATTCAACAAGATGTTCAATAGTTTTGATTAGCATGCAAAAACAATATTGAGTTGAAATGACAAGATAAAAGGATTACAATTCATTGTCTCCCATTTATGGGGCTCTAGGCTCAAAATTCTAACCAAGCATGCACACAAAAGAGCCCACACTCATATTCTTTCTAACATGGATAAGCATTAATGTGTCATCCTCATCCTCCAATATAGTGAACCAAATTTGCTTTCAACCATCACACACTTCTCTTATCTTCCTTTGAACCCTCAAACATAACTTTCAAAATTATTGAGAATCTTAAATGGAACATTGAGCTATTTGTAGAATGACAAAGAAAGATTCTTTTCTGACTTAAAAATATATGGATATTTGAAGAAGTGGTGAGTTTTTGGATAAAATGGGGAAACAAGTTACAAATTCTTTGCAAGCACAAATATTTTTCCTTTTTAAAAAAAATGTTTTGTGGTGGAGATTGGCTTTGGACCCTCAAAGTGAGAGTGACTAGAAAAGGCAAAAAGGTCACAAATTTAAGATCATGGGGTTTATGGTCCCATTTCAAATTAACATAAATGAAGGAGATGTGTGGAGGGAAGAAATTGCTTTCATTTACCTTTCAATCTATTACTTCTAGAATTTGTATTTTTCCTCTTTTTATGGTTGTGTTAATATATACGTGATCTTTTTGGTTGAGTCGTACTTCAAATTTAATATTGATTGTATATCTTGTTACTCTTCTTGTTTTCGATTTTTAAGATGGGTTTAAATTTTTTTATTTATCCATTAAATAGTAGAAGAAAAAAATCTTACACAAGTAAAACATCAAAATAGACTCCATTACGAAAGGGATGAGAATCTAATATCTTAATGAACATTAAGCTATTTGGAATAACTATGTTTGGAAGATGCTAAAAGCATTTTCGTCATAATGAAAAGTTCTTTCTCTACTCAAGTTCATCTAATTTTGAATTAATTTCGAAAAAATAAGAAAGTACTAAATATATATGATAGAGTTGTTCTTCTCTATTCTCAATAAACATATAAATATATAAATATATAAATATATAAATATATAAATATATAAATATATAAATATATAAATATATAAAT
>JBBMKA010000018.1:7787543-7812472 GCA_037833695.1 Sechiopsis laciniata
CAATAAAACTACGTTTCTTTTGAATATGAACATTAATAATATCAAGGGTGGTATGATATTGATTTTATATTACTTACTATTTCTTTATGATATTGGTTATATTTTTATATTCATAATAATAGTTAAAGATTTGAGAATAATTTTATTATTTAAAAAAAAAAACATAAGTCTAGTTAGCAAAAATTGTATTAGCTACTCTAACTTCTCATCTCATCTCTATGCACTCAAAGAATGTTTTTTCTGTCATCTCATCTCTCTGTATTCCAAACAAGATTTTTCTATCATTTCATCTCATCTCCCTGCATTCCAAACAACATATTTTTGCTGTCAACGTCTCGTCTCATTTTCTCACCTCTCATCTCATCTCACCTCCAGCGAAATACACCCATAGAGTGAGAAAAAATAATGATCATAATAATAACAATATTATTAATCAAATGGCATTGACTTTTTTGTACACCACTTTTGAGTTGGATCCCATCAAAACTAATTAAGATTATTGTTTGTTTTGAATTTTAATCTCAAACTCTAAACTCCTTTCGTTGGTGCATTATTAATAACAACATTACCACGTTACATTTTAACCTAATCACCTTTTTTTTAATTACGTTATTTTGGTCCTTGTGTTATATTAAGAGACGTATTCGAAAGGGAATGCCACTGATATGCTTGTTACTTGATTGAGATGACTATACTTCTAATTAAGTTTCATTTTCCCAAAATTTATTATCATTAAGATTAGAAATTGACGTAGACTCCTACTTTCTTTTAAGTTGAATAATGTGTGCATTTATTTTTATTTATTTTTTTGATATTTCTTGAGTTTCTTAATTGATCAACTTTATGAATCAATAAGATTTAGGATGTGTTTGGGCCACAAAGAATAAAGAGGAAAAATGAGAATGATTTTTTGCATTTTAGTTACTGGGAATCATTCTTTCATAATTGTATTTTCCAAAAATCGTATTTTTCATTTTCCTCCTAATTAATTTTTTTTTCTCTCTCAACAACTTTTTATACATTACATCACTATTTTTCACTCTCGATATACTCATTATTTTATTTTTTTCACAATTATTCTCTTCACCTCAAACATAAATAATCAATCTCTTCATTCAAAACACAAATAATCATTGTCCCTATAATAATCCTCTTTCCTATTCTTCTCATAATCATTATCATTCATCTTCCCTCAAACACATAAGTAGTTGTCACAGATTGAATTCATGATTTTTTTTTTGTTTTTCAAGACCCTTGTCAATCATTTATCGAACTGAAAAATTAATATGAACTTGTATTGATCCTTTAAGATTTTTTTTTTGAATTTTAGAAAAAAAGATACTAAAATGACTGCATCTAGAACTATAATAGAATCACTCTTCAATTTTCGATTTGATCAATTACCATGGGTGAATCATAGTGAGGACTAGGGGGATTGGTTATAATATGAACTTATATTGATCGTAGTGAGGACTTGATTGGTTGGTTATTATCCAATTCAATCCTACGTAATGTGTTCGATTTTACTCTCGTCTTATTTGAGAGATTCCTCTTTTGGGTTAATGACTAATGTTAAGTCGAATCTTAATATATGAATTAAATATTTGTTTAAGTTTAATGAACTTTAATACTATGTCAGATCATATTGACATTTATTTAATAGCAATAATATTTTTTAGGTAGGGTTTGTGGTCTCCCTTCCCCAATTTGTAATAAACAAAAAGATAGCATGGACATTTATCTTAAAACTTCACTTTTTCCGTATATGACTTCAACAATCAAAATGATCTAAAAAAATTTAATATATGTAAGATTGGGGCAAATACTATAAATAATCAAATGAAAGACAAATAGCCTAGAAAGAAAATGACCCCAAAGTAAAAGAGAATAAATAGTGTGACAAAATATACCAAGCTTAAATATGTTATGAGAATTAGTATTATCATTGAAGGTTATTGTGGCATGGTAGCTAGTAAAGTTTTTTTTTTTTAATGGACCACAAGCACATGGCTATTGCCTCTCTCAAACACCAACAAATAAAGACATGATTCCAAGCACTATACCAACCAAATCAAATTTTAATCAGTTTTATTTCTACCTAATTTTTATACCTAAGTTTGAACTTTTGGCCCTCTAATAAAATAGATAAAAATGAAATTTTTACATCAAAATATTATGGTCACGTTTGATAACTATTTGATTTTTGTTTTTTTTGTCTCTCCATTTTATTTTTTAAAATATTTGAATTCTTAGTCTTATATATATATATATATATATATAGAATTTATTATCTTCTTGTTTTTTAGTTTTGAAAATATGATGTGGTTTTTTAAAATACAAGTAAAGGAGAGGTGATAAAACCAGAAACATCATAACTAGAAGGAGCATTTATATGTTTAATTCTTAAAAAAAAAAAAAAAAAAATTATATAGGTAGATATTGTATTTATATAAGATTAACTATATTTGATTGTTAGGAAAGGTATAACAAATTAATTTATAAATACCATATATTTCTATCATAAATTAAATTTATTATCTTCTCGTTCATAAATTAAATTTATTATCTTCTTGTTTTTCAAGTTTTTATTTGTAAATCTCTGTTTTAAATATTTTAAATTAAAAGAAAGCAAGACAAATAAGTTATGGATAATTACTTTTTTTTTATCCGTAAATGTTTGTATTAATTTATATTTTTATTGATTATCCTTACCTTCATCCAATTTTATAAATTAAATTCATAACTTTTAATTATAGAATAATTTTTAACTATTAAAACACTATCAATTGCTAATTTTATAGTTTTGGTTTATCATAAAAAATTATGGTTCAATGTGACAAATATAATATTAAGTACTTTTCAAAAATACATATCGTTAAGTATAACTTAAATTTAACATACCAAGAAACACAATTAATTTTAAATTACTAAGAAAGCATAATATATTGCATAGGATCGAAAATCTATGTAATGACAGACAGTGATTTGTGTTTGCGCCATTGAAGATAGTGATTAGGGTTTTACTTTTGTAAATTAATTATGAAATAATAAATAATGAAGCTCGTTTATAAAAATGAAAATAACTTTTTTGAGTAATTAATAGTATAAAAAGAATAAATAAAGCGCCGCCAGGCTGCTACATTTTTCCACTTCCGAGTCAAATCGGCCAACTTGCACATGGGAAATAAAAGCCATCTATCATCTGAGCTGTCAAAGCCTCCACAAAATTCCCATAATATCCCCACATTTTTCACCTTAACTATATTTTTCCATATATGCTCATTTTTTTTTATTATTTATTTTTTTTCATTATGTATGTTATGAAATTTATAGTTTCATCTAAATCTAATAATATGTGTTATTAGGTGAATTACGCATCATGTATTAGCTTTAGATGAGTTAATGTTTAACTTGAGTTAATTAAGAGTTAGTTTTATCTAATCATAAAAGATGTGTAGAAGCTAGTATATAAGCTTCATTTGGGGGTTTCTTGCAATTTGAGAGTGAGAGTAGAAATTCTAGTCACCTTTGAGAGCGCTTGTGCATTCTATCAATGACATTATGATGGTGGATCGAATAAGCTCAATTGATCCATAACAGTGGAGTAGGGACGTTCCCGAACCACTATAAATCCGGTGTGTTTTGTCTCTCTTCTCCATCCTTCTTTATTTGGTTTGATTTAGAGTAGATCTAGAATTTGCACTTTGTTTTGGTATAGATCTACAATTTTGCTTCTACAATATGTATAAGGTGAAGAAGAGATTAAATATTCGATTTTTTAAATTTATTAGTCGAAGTACATATAATTTGAAATATAAAATCATGAATTTTCAACCTATTGCCATACATTAAAATACAAAATTTTGAAAAATAATTTTAGCATGAAGTAACATTTTGATCTCACAAGAAAAAAATGTTTGAATTTCTCACTTCAAACAATACTACTTATGGATGGAAATAAAAATAAAGGTTAATAAATTAAGCTGAAATACGCATGCTTTTCCAAAAACTTCAAATTTACCTAATTCATTCGACATAATTAAATAATTGATTATAAAATTAACTAATTGATTAGGTTGAAATACACGTGGCCTTCCATAAAGCTAAAATTTACCTATTTCATATATAACACAATTAACTAATTTAAACTAGCTGTTACAAGCAACCATTATTATAATTATCAACCTAGACATAGCTAAATTGTATAAAGGATCACTTCCTAACTCCATTAACTTAATATACATATGATCAACCAAAAATTTGTATGTTTTGAATCTCTTGCCTTGAAGTATTATTAAACTAAAAAAAATATTAGCCATGTAATCTCTTCTAAAAAGTCAAAGATTTGGATTTTTCACAAAATCTTCTTAACCTATTATTAAAGAAAAATAATAATCAAACCATAAATATATTAGAACAATACACAATGCATAGAAACAAACTAATGATAGGAATGCCAACGATCAATAGCAAAGTAGTATCTATTTATACCCATTGACAAAAAAAGTTACGAGTTTGAATCCTAAAACTTCAATTATTATAAAATTAAAAAAAAAAAAAAAAACTAACGATTAGAATGGGAATTTATTAAAACAGCCCCGAAAGTTAACGAGCTTATGGTCATTTCTAAAGTTAAAAAATATGAGGCAGGAGTTGTAAATTTAAAAATTTAGTAGATACTTGAAAGCTAAGAAAAAATATATAAAAACAAATATTTATTAGATACTCATAGGATTGGACTAGTGGTCAAGAAAATTTCAAAAATCAAAAGATTATATGTTTAATCTATGATGATTGTTTGCCTATAAATTGATTTCTTACAAAATTTATTAACAACAGAATATTATATAGTCAGACCATCTATTTTATGAGAATAGTTCAAGTGAATGTATGTTGAACTTAAATACTTAGTAATATAAAATAATATATATAACATAGATGATATATGCTACTTCCCATAATACTTTGTAAGGATAAAATTGTAAAAATAGGAAGTTATGGAAAATTAGGTAATAGATTAATTTTGAATGATTGCAAAATAGGCTTCACCAAATGGGAGAAAGGCAAATATCAAGTTAATTTGAAGAGGCATCCAAAATGATTGAGGCACTAAAGAGCACCAAATATCTTCCTTCAAAGATATGTCATCTCTTTTTTCCCTTTTTTTTTTCCTCCAACACTTTTACATTATATGATTCCATTCATATTTTCCCCTCTAACTTTTCTTTCAAAAAATTGATTCTTGTCTATCCTTTCTCAACTCTTACATGGCACAAACAATATATCTAACTTAATTAAATGTGTTTGTTTGAGTGGATGTTTATTGGAATTATTTTGTTAGAATTGTTGTCAATAGAGCTTTCTTAGAAAATGTTTAAAATATATTTTTAAGTTTATTATTCTTTTTGGTCTTATTTTTTAATTCAATGTATATGTTTGATAAGTTTTTTAAAATAATAAATCAACCAATTTAAACTCATAATTTTTTTGTTACTTAATAGATTTGATAGTTCGAGTTCAATAACAATGATTCATCATTTTTTTTCTTTTTCTTGTTTACACAAATTGTTTTATTTCCTTCTACCAGGATGATTGGAAATGCTTTAGCCCCATTTTTTGTTTCTCTATTTCTAAACAAGTAATGCAAATATACATTCATATGATTGTCTATATGACATGGACTATTATTTAAGCAAAAATATTTATTGTAATTTTCTCTACAATGTATTTTTGGAAATTTGTTTCCTATAATGCTTGTTGCAAGAAATATTTGCAACAAAATGAGTGTTTTTTTCGTACAAGTTGGAGGAAGGGGATTTCTTATATCGATTTCAGGGATCGAACACGAGAGAAAATTGAATTAAGACCAAACCAGATAATCAATCGCGCCACCGACCCATTCGATACAAAATAGGTGATTTTTGTTTCACATTTATATTTTTATTTGCTATATTTTTTGCTGCTATTTGGTCGGGTTCCTAAAGGTAAAATATCAAACATTTCCAATACAAAATGGCCCTTTTCAACAACAAAATCAAATAAAAAATAAAAAATAAAACTTAAATGAAATAATTGAATAAATTGCTCAAAATCAAGTACATGTTTATCATATCATAGTAACCGACAAAATAAAATTATATGTAAATAATTAAATAAACAAAATGATTTTATCCATCATTTTAATTTGAAGATTTATATATACACATGGGAGAGGCCTTACAATCATTCGAGTAAAATGACAAAATCAATGAGATTTCTAATAACTAATACAAATATGTTATCAATAGAATATATAGTACTTATTTCAATTTTCGTAATAAATGTTTAAAATATTTAAATTTTTTTAAAAATTAATTGATCTATCAATTATAAAGTAAATTTTTATGTAACCATAAACTTTTAATTTTATATTTAATAAATTCGAAAAATTTTAAAAATATCGAGAAATTAAAGACTTATTAAATAGAAGATAAAATTTTATAAACTTGTTGAATACATAATTAAATATGAGAACAATTTAAGTAATACCTTAACATTACTTAAATTGTAAAGTTCATTCATTTGGTTTAATAAGAGTCACATCTTATTATTCTTTAACTTAAAAAAAAATAAAAAGATAAAATTAAAAAAAATTAAAGTGTGGTCATCAATGAACCACATAGGTGGATTTCATAATTTAGATGATGTCAGAGTATCACCTAAGTTGTTCTCATTAAATAACCTGCTTTCAGACTGATTTATTTTTATAACTAATTAAATTCAATCATTGGAAGTTTAGTTTTTTGTTAACTTAATGAAAAGTTAGTTATCTATTGTTCATACCGGCAAGTCAATCTCTTCCTTTTTAAAAGCTTTTTTAAAAAAAAAATAGAAAAGCTTTATTTTGATTAATAAAGGTTCCTTAATAGTTACGCACATAATGGAAAAGGGCATCATTTATAACAAATAGTTTGATTATAAATATCATTTTTATTTGTTCTATATTTTTAAATGTCTCGTTAACTTCCTTTAACTTTTTTTTTTTTTTTTAAACTTCCTTTACCTTTCTTTCAAAAAAAAAAAAAAAAAACCTCCTTTACCTTCGATAAATCCTAAAATTTATGTTAAACTCTGTTGTTAGTTTTTCGTTTAAAAGTATTATAATCAGGTTTTCTTCAATAAATTTCAAAAATATATTTAGCTGGTGTTATTTATTTTTATTAAATTATTATAAAACCAAACTCAATTATAAAAAAAGGATTGATTTCAAACTTGATATATAAATTAATTTTAAGTTTTATTAAAAAAAATATATTTAATATGTTTAAAATGATATAAATAGCTAAGACATATATTTGATGAGGATTTTACGCGTATAAAAATAAAAGAAAAGATTTTCGTGGTCCTTATGAAGAGGGAAAAGGGAACATAAATTGCAACAACAATTCGGTTGCGAGGAAATAGTTGTTCGCCAGCGAATTTATCAATGCAACTTGCAAATAAATATCATTCTTCTTTTATTTTTTCAATTATTTAGTCATTAGTTATTATTACAAAATACCCAATTATCTCAATAATTTTTTTTTTGAAGGAATTATCTCAATAATTTTAAACATACGAAGTTAAGTTATAATTAGTTTGATGCCAACCATACTTCAATTGAACTTATAAATTTGAATATTCAATTTTAAAAATGTTAGAATCTTTTGTATCACTAGTATAAATATATATCTATTTTAAAATTAATTGGTCACGAGAAAACTAACTCACACTTATCATATAAATACAATAATAAAATATGATGTACCTCTTGAATGTACATAGGATCATCAACATTTTGTATAAATGTAAGTCTTCAAACAACATGTGTATTATATTACTAAAGTTCGAGCTTTGCATCTAGTAAGTCTCTATCACTCGACATTTTTCCAAATTAATTGAATTATCAGACTAAAATTGAATTTATGAGATATTTAGAAACTTATTTAATACAATGTTGAAAGTTCACAAAATATATTACAATATTTTGAAAGATCAAATAAATTATGTATTCAAATCCCTAATCCTATATCTGTTGGTGTAATTAACTTAAAATATAAATTAAAATTAAAATTTAATTAAGATATTCAAAAGACTCATTATTTATTTTTATATACTTATTTATGGACGAATTTACAACCGTACATCAAACTATAAAATATACATGTATTACAATAATTTAATGTTGAGATGCAAACCAATTTATCTTACATTGATTAAATGAAGAGAAGATCATATGTGTATAAGTGTGATAATCATCTCTATTGGTGTGAGATATTTTAAGTGAAACCAAAAGTAAAGGTATATGTCCAAAGTGGATAATATCATACAAATGTAGAAATCCAGATAGAATTGTCATTCTTATCAATTAGTATTAGAGTCATACCATAAACATAACCATGTCAATAAATCGCAGTGTAGAATAAAGATGTTTGGAGCCATGAGACGAAAAATTTGTGGTAGATTTACTAGGTGATGTACTGTCGGAAGAAGATGAATTTGATATGGATATGAATTAGATAAATTGACTAGTGGTGTACTCTTATAATAGGAGTTAGTCGAATAAATAGTTATGGTGGAAATCCATTCTATTGGGATGTATTCTTAGGAGAAAAAGAGTTGGTAAAAATGTCATAGACTGGATAGACTATATAAATGGAGATTCGGTATTTGTTCGAGGGGAGAATTGAAACCTCACGTGTCAAACACAGGAGATGAGCCTGTAGAGATGATTGATAAAACTTTGTTCGAGAGAAAAATTGTTGGGATGCAAACAAAATTGTTTGTATTTATTAGATGAGGGAAAGATCATAAGTGTTTAAGTGATGACAACAATCTACATTAATATATGAATTATTGTGGGTGAAACAAAAAACAAATCCACGAGATATATACTTAAAATGGATAATATCATCATAACGTGGAGATCCAAATACGGTTATCATCCTTAACACTTAACTCACCCAAACTGTAGTTGAATTAATTTTTTTTTTGATATAAAAAATTAGAGACGGATAATTGAAATACATTGCTTATTTTAATCGTGATAATCTCTTGCGCTTATTTTTTTTGAAATCTAATCTATTGCGCATGTTACTCTTATTAACTTTCACCTAAAATTTTAGATTAATTGAAATACGAATAATTAAATAAATCAAATCCATAAGAATTAGTACTTGAGAAAGTCAATTGTAATCATTTATGAAATAGTGGTAAAGATAAATATATGATATGAGAACTTTTAAATGAATTTAATAAAATAAAATAAACAGGCACAGCCAAAGGAAAAGTGAAGCGTGTAAATTTGAGAATATAATGAAGAATAACCCGTGACGACAACCGACATGCTTCAAAACGACAAACGTGAAGAAAGATTTTTGATTAATTAAGCTTCGTTCCTTCAACTTTACTCTAATTATATGTTTACTAGTCGACACGTGGCATTATTGTTGGATTTAGTTGATTCATGTCGAGACTATAGTTGGTATGTGACACATTGTTGGAGTAGATATAAAGCATTGTACTAACGTATCACTTAGTTCGTATTCTCGTGATTGTATCAAGTTAAGATGTAATTTTGAGTGGCCAACAAAAATAGAGTTCTACCAGCATCTTGTACAACTTAATAACTATGAGGTTATAAGTTCGAATCTCTCTTCCTCTAATATTATTGTATATAAAAAAGATGTAATTTTGAGTGTATCATCAATTTATCCTTGCAATGTTTGTAATGACCCTAACAAAAGATTTAACATCTGATGAACTGATGTGCATCTCCTGCAACTTGACTACATTACCTATTTCTCTTAAACTACGTTTTAAAGTAAAGATTATTACATAAACGAAAGTTAGTCAATTCAATGTATTGTGTATTCTTTCACAATGACATACTTCATATAATTTTTTTTTCAAGAGATCACCGATATATATGATTGCCCTAAGTTGAATGCGTTTAACTTTAACGCTTTAGTCACTTAAAAAGGAAGATGTATCATTATTGGTACAATGAGTAACTATCAATTATTTTAGGCATTTATTAATCCATATTTAATCTCTTTTATTTGAGTATGGTCACCATTTATTTATGTATTCCATTCATAATTATAATTATTATTATTCAAAATAATTATCGATCATTAATCATTCTCAATTCTCAAAAAATGCGCGAGGGTTACCTTTGTATCGAAAAAAAATATATACATTTTAAAAATCAAATAAGTAAAATTTTAATCGTTTAACTAAAAAGAAAAAACTAATTTTGGAATCCTATGAAAATAAATTAAAAGTTTTCCAAATACTAATATTCACTTAGTGCATCCTCACGCGCTTTATACTAAAAAAAAAATCCCACGCGCCACAATTGAACGTGGACATCACGTAAGTTTAAAAGAAGCAATGAGCCGGTGAAGTAGGAAATAAACCGGCTGCATAGATCGAGTTAAAGAATCTTTTAATGCTCAATTTTTAAATTAATTTATCTCAAAAATTATAAAAAGACAGAAACAAATCCGTATATATATTTTTGTACATTTATATTTCAATTATTCATATATTTTATCTTCTAAAAAAACACACATATATTAACTATTTATTTTATGGTTAAGGTGAAAACCTAGCTTACAAATGACATGTACTCAATTTTGTTGAGGCTGAATGTTCAATTTTCATATTCCACCTTTGTTGTAAAAAATATTATTATTTTTTATTATGTTACAATTTATATTTTTAAGTAAACATATTTTGAGATGAGAGTTTTGTAACAATTAATGAGACGTGTTGCAAAAATTTAGTTTTTGTTGCTTATAAACATATATTTGATCTTCTTTAGTTGATCATTGTATATAAGAAAAAAATCTATATATCATTAATCATTCTCGATCATTTTTTGTTTGGAAACTTATGATATTACTTAAATCTAAAAAATAATTGTAAATATGGTCAATTTTAAAAAATTAACAAATATAGTAATTGAATATTAATAAAAATATTGTATTAACGAGTATTTATGATACTATATTAATGGTTGTCAATATAAATACTTTAAAATTTATGTATATTTATAATTACTTTCTGAAAACAACTAGTCCATTACATTATTTTTGGTATTTGCCAATAAAAATTTAACTCATAGTTGTCAATAAATTACAAGTTCAAGTCCCTTTGTAGAACAAAAAAAAAAATCTTTGTGATATTTCCATTCCCATGATCTTGGTGTTAAAAGGAATGTAAAGAAAATAAAGTTTGATGTCAACTAAAGAGTAATTCAACAATATCAATGTATTTTAATAATCAAGAAGTTATGAATTCAATTTTTTTTTCTCTTATTATTAAAAAAAGCTTGATACAACAAGAAAAATAACCCAAATACATTCATGTGTTTCTATAATGAAAAGTTTTAGTTAATCAAGACAGTCACAAGATATAAAAAAAAAAAAATCAAAAAATTTAAGAATTCGAATTTCCTGCCTAATTATTTCTAACTAAAAAAATAAATGAAAATAGAGGTTGATTGGATGAAGCTCTGCGTCAGTGCAAGCATGGCCAAAGAAGAAGAGGGTCCCACAGAGTTCTTCCTCCATTCTTGATTTTGTTTAAAAGCAGCTGAAGAGCATCTCCATTTTTTCACAAAAAAAAAAGCTTCATTCTTTTAACTTCAAATCACAACAAAACACAAACCCATTTAACAAAAATCACTCTTTTTCTTATATACACATTTGTTCTCACATTTCTTTTTTTCTTCAAAGAAACCCCAAAAAGTGAGGTTAAAATAAAGCACTGTTCAAAAGGTCTCAACCTCCCAGTTGGGTTTCTTTTGTTTTCCCCAATCTCTGCTCATACAAGCATAGAATAAAGTGCCTAAGAGGGGAAAAGAACAAGAATAACCCTAAAAAGACACTCCATATCAAAACCCATTGCATTTGGTTGGGGTTATTGTTCTGTTTCCATGGTGGAAATGGGGCTGGAGAAGCTCAAAATGTTGAATGTCATTGTGGGGATTTTGTGTTTGTTTTGTGTTTTTTCTGTTCAAGCCTCTGTTTCTTATGATTCCAAGGCTATTATCATTAATGGGCAGAGAAGGATTCTCATTTCAGGTTCCATTCACTATCCAAGAAGCACCCCTGAGGTAATGTTTTTGAATGTGTTGCTTCATTTCAGGGGTTTCTTGTTTTTTATGTGCTTTTTTTTGCTCCCTATTTTGATGGGCACTCTTAGATTCTTGAAAAACATGACTGCTTAATCTTGGTTATTATTATTTTTTTTTATGATTTTTTTTTTCTGGGTTCTTTGCTTATTTTGGAAATTTTTTGTTTATGGACCCAACAGATGTGGCCGGATCTTATTCAGAAGGCTAAGGAAGGAGGTTTAGATGTGGTTGAGACTTATGTGTTTTGGAATGGGCATGAGCCTGCACCTGGCAAAGTAATGGAGGGCTATATTTTTCACTAAAATTTCTCCATGCTTGTACCCTTTTAGTAATTTTGAACTTATGCATAATTTTGAATCATTCTTTTGCAGTACTATTTTGAAGGGAACTATGATCTGGTTAGGTTTGTCAAGCTGGTGCAGCAAGCTGGCCTTTATCTTCATCTCAGGATTGGTCCTTATGTTTGTGCTGAATGGAACTTTGGGTAATGCATCATTAGTAACTCTTATAGTTTTCTTATTTCTTTAGAAGTTGGGATGAAGAAGAAAAATAATAAACCATCATGGATTGGCGGCCTTGGGGATCCAACATGTTATGAGTTCAATCCATGATGACAATTTTCTACTGTTTCCTTGACATCCAAATGTTGTAAGTTAGGTGGTATGTCTGGTGAGAATAGTCGAGTGTGCATATGCTGACCAGGAAACTCACGGATATGAAAAAAGAAGGAAGATAATAAAGGGCTATGAAGTTTTAGACATTGATAAATTGTTCTTTCATTTGTTTTCTCAGTGGGTTTCCTGTTTGGCTGAAGTACATTCCTGGTATCAGCTTCAGAACAGATAATGCCCCTTTCAAGGTAGGCATTTTGCAGTCTTGGCTACTAAGTATTGATTTTGAATTACCCTTGTTACATTTTTCTGATTTGTTTTGTTTTCTAAATCAATTCTCTCTTTTGGTTTTGGAAAATCTAGTTTCAAATGCAAAAATTTACCACGAAAATCGTCAATATGATGAAAGCAGAGAGGCTATATGAATCCCAAGGTGGTCCAATAATTTTATCTCAGGTAAGCAACAAAAGACTTCACATTGATAAGATAGATCCTCTTTTCTTTACTTGATTTTTCCTAAAGTTTCCCTTGACATGAAATGACTTAGTAAAGTGAGGAAGAATCTTTCTTTTTTGATATTTTGTACAGATTGAGAATGAATATGGACCTATGGAATATGAACTCGGTGCACCGGGAAAAGCTTACTCGACATGGGCTGCACAGATGGCTTTAGGACTCGGTACTGGTGTCCCGTGGGTCATGTGCAAGCAAGATGATGCCCCAGATCCTATTGTAAGCATTACCACAGACTTTGCAATTCTTATTCTCAATATTTGCTTTTAAATCTTTCACGTGTAATGTTTTTTGGTAGTGTACTATAAATGTTGATTGGGAATGGATTTAATAATCATTTTTGCACATGGATCATGTTTGCTGTTCTTCTGTCTGTTTGTTTCTTAATTGCATTATTTTATTTCCTTCGACACTGTGAATTCATTTAAAGCTGGTTGACATGTAACTTATTCTCATATGCTTCATGTTCTGTTAATTGTAGAAAAATTATATGCTTCTATATCTCCATTTATTAACGACTTCGGTTTCGTTTTACTAACAGTAACTGGTAAATTCTGAATGGAATATACTTTGAACAAGTTTTGGTGAAGTCATTGTTACGACGATTACGAAGCTGCTAGTCAATCATATTAAGTTAAGTGTATTGTTTTTGTCATAACAGATTAACACCTGCAATGGTTTCTATTGTGATTATTTCTCTCCAAACAAACCTTATAAACCCAAGATGTGGACGGAAGCTTGGACTGGATGGTAAGTTATCATTCTTTTATCTGGAAAGCAGTGGTCGCCGGTACATGCGGTCGTGGTAAAAGAATCTTTAATGTTCTGGCTAATTGTTCTTGTTTTCTCTTTTTTATTACAGGTTTACTCAGTTTGGAGGCGCCGTTCCTCATAGACCGGCGGAAGACATGGCCTTTGCCGTTGCAAGGTTCATTCAGAAAGGAGGATCATTCATTAACTACTATATGGTAAGACTTAAGAGTTCATTGTTGGCTGCATTTCCTGATTGGAAAGAATCTATTTGATCAGTAAATTGATGTTGACTCATTGTTGTTCGTTTTCAAGTACCACGGTGGAACAAACTTTGGACGAACTGCTGGTGGTCCCTTCATTGCTACTAGTTATGATTATGATGCGCCTATTGACGAATACGGTAAGCTCAAAAGATTCGTGTTCCTGTCTTTAGTGTTATATCTTTATAGAACTATTAATTTCCTTATTTTGTATCATATGCTGTGTTTGAAGAGTTGGTGTTTCAATTATTTCACCTTTGCTAATTTGCAAGAGGACAACTATATGGCTTTTTAAATGAAAATGAAAAGTAATTTTTGACCCCCATGCTTCACTTTTTGAGTGATATCATTTTATAAGTACTGTTTTGATAGAGACTGAATTGACTCCTAGCTAGGGTTAGGTCAAATAATGTTCATGACTAGCCTACTTGTAAATCTTATATCTCTAAACCTCGCTCATATATCCATTTTTCTTCCAATGGGGAAATTTGATTTAAAAGCATGTTCAACCAACTGAGGCCCTATGTAACGATGAGCCCGAGCCCAGACTTGTTTGGAGCTAAAAAGGTTTTTTTATGGTCTCTATCATAGATTGTAGCCAAAACAGTATATCCTGTACCATCCATCTGAGGCTATTTGTGACTCTTGATGCAGGCTTATTGAGGCAACCTAAGTGGGGTCATCTGAAAGATTTGCATCGAGCAATAAAGCTTTGCGAGCCAGCTCTCGTGTTTGGCGATCCAGCCGTGACTCGACTTGGGAATTATCAAGAGGTGAACATTTTCTTCATTTATCTGCAACTTCCACTTGATGAACCTGCAAAACTAATCTCTAAATTCAATATCCTACTAGGCCCATGTATTCAAATCAAAATCTGGTGCTTGTGCTGCGTTTCTTTCGAATTACAACCCGAGATCCTATGCAACTGTGGCGTTTGGTAACATGCATTACAATATTCCGCCTTGGTCTATCAGCATTCTTCCAGACTGTAAAAACACAGTTTATAATACTGCAAGGGTAAGGGGAAAACTAAGCTAACAAATTATCAAATGCAAACATTCTGAATTTTCTTGGCACTTGTGTTGGAAATGCATTTAAATAACTAAAGACTAAACATTGCACTTCTATTAATTCTAGATTTTGAGTATATGTTGAAATTCTTTTGTGCAGCTTGGGGCGCAAACTGCAATGATGAAGATGTCCCCTGTTCCGATGCACGGTAGTTTCTCGTGGCAGGCGTACAATGAAGAGCCAGCTTCGTACAATGATAAAGCATTTACTACAGTAGGGTTGTTAGAGCAAATAAATACTACAAGGGATGCCACTGATTACTTGTGGTACTCAACAGAGTAAGTTATATTTGAAGAGTTCTTTCTTCTGAACCTTTTCGTTTCATTCTTTTTGGTAATGATGACCGATTTCTTGATTTAACCATCTGGGATTCTCCTTTTGCAGTGTACATATTGATGCTGATGAAGGATTTTTGAGGAGTGGAAAGTATCCTGTCCTTACAGTCTTGTCAGCTGGCCATGCTATGCACGTTTTCGTTAACGGTCAACAAGCAGGTGTGTAAAATATTATTGATTGAAGCTTCATATTTCTTTATTCATATAAGCGGTAGATGTTGGAATGACCATAAATTTATCTTCTATAACAGATGACACTACTTAACTGTGAATGTTAAAAAAATCTAAGGCATTATTGACTGTCCTTTTCGAACATCTAGAAACGTTTTCAAAATCTAAATAGATGTCAAACTCGATTCGACTCATTTAAAGGCTGCAAACAAGTTAGTGAATGGAAATAAAATTCTGACTTTTGAGCAAGTAGATGTTGCAAAGTTCATGGTCAAAATTTATCTTATAACTCAAATATTTTGTCTTTTACAGGAACTGCTTATGGAAGCTTAGGATTCCCTAAGCTAACATTTAGCAAGGGGGTGAACTTAAGGGCAGGGAACAACAAAATTACACTTCTAAGTATCGCCGTCGGTCTCCCGGTGAGTTTTCTTCCTTACAAATAGAGATTTAGAATGTAAATCAATACTTTTTTCGGTTCTCACCCGGTCACACAAATGATGAAATAATATGATTGTAGATTGCTTCTTGACTTAATTATCTCTTGTGTTGTGATTCAGAATGTGGGTCCACATTTTGAGATGTGGAATGCTGGCGTTCTTGGCCCGATTAATCTGAATGGTCTCAACGAGGGCAGAAGAGACTTGACCTGGCAGAAATGGACCTACAAGGTTTGTTCACGGTTCTCCGGTTCCGTACTTGAACTGTCTTATGTCTCAGCATCACCATTATCTAACACTCTACATCTTTGCTCATTGTTAATTAGATTGGTTTGGAAGGAGAAGCAATGAGTCTTCATTCCCTCAGTGGAAGTTCCTCTGTCGAATGGATTCAGGGATCGCTTGTTGCTCAAAGGCAACCGCTAACATGGTTTAAGGTATCTTATGTTTCAACCTTCTTGACTTGTGATCCATTAAGGTTGTATGGGCACGTCTGTCGTTGTCGCTTCCTTAACCGAAAGAGCTGATTTGCTCTGCTTAGGCTTTTAACTCTGCAACTTACATATTTTTTTGTGTTTTGATTCAGACTACTTTCAATGCTCCTGCTGGAAACTCTCCTCTGGCTCTAGATATGAGTAGCATGGGGAAAGGACAAATATGGTTAAATGGCCAGAGCGTCGGGCGCTACTGGCCCGCTTACAAGGCATCTGGTTCTTGTGGTAACTGTGTTTATACCGGTACTTATAATGAGAACAAATGCTCGAGTAACTGCGGCGAGGCGTCTCAGAGATGGTAGGCAACAAAAATCCAAAATGAGCTCTAAACTCTACTTCTGCAGTGCTTCAAATTTTGATAAACTAACTGCTCTGTGATCATTGTTTACTAGGTATCACATTCCCCGTTCCTGGTTAAACCCGACCGGCAATCTGTTGGTTGTGTTTGAAGAATGGGGCGGTGACCCGAATGGAATTTCTCTGGTTAGAAGAGATGTAGATACCGTATGTGTCGATATCAATGAGTGGCAACCAACTCTTATGAACTGGGAGATGCAAGCCTCAGGTAAAGCCAACAAGCCCCTGAGGCCAAAAGCTCATCTTTCCTGTGGCCCTGGCCAAAAAATTTCATCAGTCAAGTTCGCTAGCTTCGGAACCCCGGAAGGCGAATGTGGAAGTTTCCGGCAGGGAAGCTGCCACGCCCATCACTCCTATGATGCTTTCCAAAAGGTAAGTAACATTTATCTTTTCTATAATCTTGGTGGACACCTGCCTAGTATCTAATATCAGTGGCAACAAAAAGTAGTAGGTTCAAACGATTGTCTTACGAGTAAGCTGGCTCTTATAAGTCGTCTAATTTTCTTTGCAGACCTGCGTTGGACAGAACTTCTGCACGGTAACGGTAGCGCCGGAGATGTTCGGAGGCGACCCGTGTCCAAGCGTAATGAAGAAACTCTCGGTCGAAGTCGTCTGCAGCTGAAGGAAGTAAGTCTGAATTACTAAAGTGTTATGATAGTTTTTGGTTGAAGTTGAAAGTGTAGAATGGTGGAAAACAAAACACAAAGGTCATTCATTTTGGTGGATCTCCATTGGTGAAGTTGTTCAAAGTATATGACAGACTGATGGAAGAGAAGCTGTTATTGAGATTGGGGAATTATGATGAAATTTGGGGATTAATGTGTAAATAGTTAGCTGTTTTTGATTGGCATTCTTTCTTACCAGTCAGTCACCAATATTATTATAGAAAAAAAAAAAGTTGGAAGAAATGATACTATTGGAGGTTTGTATTGGGTCACAGAAGCACTTGGTGGTTTTAATTATTGAATCCATGTGCTTCTGTTATTCTTACTTTTTTTTTCTTCTTCTTTTCTTTTTAAGTTCTTGAAAGAAAATGGAAGCTTCTGGCTTCTGTTAAAGTGTACTCTTTATCATTTTTAACTTTTTGGGAAGTAATTGTTTGTGAAGCTGACTCTCATTTATATCATACCCCTGTTATAATCTCTTTTTATTTTATCTTTGTAACTTTGGAAGATTTTAACTGATGATACCTTGTTCTTTTTTAATACCTATCCGAGCTAGCTTATGTGTATTTTTTTTTTTTTACTATTTTGATAGGATAATTTGTTTGACTTTATAATATTTAGTTGTTGTAGAAAATTACTTTTTATGTAAGTCGACACTATGAATTGAACCACTTACTTAAAGTTGGCTGAGTAGTAACTTAGTTTGCTGGATTGTGGACTATCTTGTTAGTTTCTCTTAACGTATGCTTTATTCCAACGAATCTATATTTAACCATATAGTCTCGAATTAATTTCTTCCAAAGTGACTCAATTGAGGATACATTCGTAAGTTATCAGAGCGAAGTGCATTAACCAGTACTTGAACGTTTGATTCGATCAATAGATTGATGAATCCATGACTCGCACAAGCTTGAGACCGTTATGGTCAGAAAGGGAATCGATATGACAACGAGAGAACTCTGAACTAGCAACTAGCAGCCATTAATTTCCCCTTGCACCAAAACTAGTTATGTTGAGAGCTAGGATGACAAGTTGCATCAACTTTCAGTTTGTACTAGTTTTTTTTAAAGCAGTTTTACTAGTTATTCCTCGAGTGTTTGTTGCTTCTTTTATTTATTTCATTTTTTTTCAAAGGGTTGAATGAAAAGCATTTAAGGGAAAATAAATTGATTATTACCTCTAAATTTGGAAATTGTGTGTGTGTTTGTGTTTGTGTTTTTTTTTTTTTTTTTTTTTTTTTCCCTTTTTCTTTCCTTACCCCCTTCCATTTTTTGATCTTTTTGAAGTTAAAATTCTTCTTTTCACAAATTTTTATATAATTAAATATGCTCTCTCCTCTTTGGGTTTCATGGCCTTTAATTTGGACCTGACTATTGGGCTTGGGCTTTATGCGTTTTTTTGCTTACTATATGTGGACGTTGTTAATTTTGGACCCAAATTCCAAATATATTTTTATCCAATGTTAATTTGCAACAGATCCAAAATTTAATTCAATTTCGTCATTGATTTATTTGTCAATTTTTGAATGGCCGTAATTTCTCAATCAACTTACTCTTCTAGTTATTTTAATTCATTGTTAATCTAATTCAGTAGTTAATAGAATAATTCATACTACTTTATAATTGTTAGTGAAAAAACTCTTTGTAGGAGGTGTTTGTTTGACATATCTAGGTAGGATTTAGCTTAAGGAGTTATATTGAGTAGTTAAAAAGTGAGAGTTATAGTAAAAACTCGTTTGGATGTAGCTTTTGTGTAGAAAGTTAGAGTCAAGACATTGTTTGGATGTAAATTTAAAATGAGTAGTTATTTTTAGTAGTAAAAAAAGAAATGATTAAAAATAAGTGGTTAAAAATGATTGAGTAGTTATAAATGAATGATTAAAAATGAATGGTTAGAAATGAAAGTTGTTTTTAAAAGTAAAAATGAAGAGAAGTTAGTAAAAACTCGTTTAAATGTAGGTTTTCGAGGAAGAATTAATAAATCATAAAACTAAATCCTACCTAAATATGCCAAACAAACAGCCCCGTAGAGTTCAAAACTTTTGTTCAAAGATGGAAGATTGATTCCATCTTTGGTCTTGAGGAGAGACCTCAAGTAAAGGGGTCATTATTGCTTAGCAGAAACTAAACAATGGTTGAAGCAAATTCGCGAAAGCTTATTGTTGGTGCGTAATGAGTAGAGTTGTTGTCTTGTAGAGGGTTGGGTTGGGTTCGGTTGGGTGGTTCGTGACCATAAAAGTTCTTTTTTTTTTTAGTGGCATTGATGCAAAGTGAGTTAATAGGAAGTTGTCTATTGAGAATCTCGAGAGGTAGGTGTACAAAGAAGGGGGAAAGATATGGTTTCTTCCAATGTCTTGTTTGAATCAAATGCGGTTGAAATTATCATTATTAATCATGATTCATAAGATCTTATTAGGATGTGAAGTTTCCATTTTTAGTCATCAAAAGATGATTCTTAAGATCTCATAGAATTTTTAAAAAATGTGGTTGTTGACATTCAGAGTTTAGAAAAATGTTCTTTTTCTTTAATGATAGAGATAACAAGATAGTAAGACCCTGTTTATAGCATCCTTTAGGTTTTGATTTTCTTTCTTGTTTTCGGACATTTAAGCCATATTAAATAATGTTTTCGTTTTTTTCCTCCTATTTCTTATTTCTTGTTTCTCATTTTTTTAGAATATGAAAAAGAATTGTGTTGAACAGAAAACAACAATAATGATCTTCTCAAAGAAAGATCATTATTTTTTGTGGCAGGAGATCATTCTTGCTGATGTATCCTTTGTGCTCTATGAGGAAGTGATTGTTGAAGCGATTTCGCCCTAGTTATTAATATTAGTTTTCTTTTAAAAAAATTATTAGTAAAGATAGACTCTGTTATTTAGTCATAATCATTGTAATAAATGATAGAAAAGAAGTAAAAATGGTAATATTTAACTTGAACATACATATCATAGAAACAAGAATTTAATGCTGGCTCTTCTTTATGAAAGAGTAGGTATGTTGAATTTACTCACATTTGGGTCATGTTTGCTTCTTCAAAAATATTAAATGCATATGGTTGGTGTGTGCATACATGCTAATAATTTCTTTGACATTTAGTTGATTTACATTTATTATTAGTATTTTTTTATATAGACATTTATTATTAGTATTGATATATCAACCTGCACACATCATTTAAGTGGTTAGGTAAACAATGTTTTAGGTTTGAAAATCTTCTTCTATTTGTAATATGTGTCATTTTTTTTTGAAGTTTCAACATTAATATTACTATTAATATTGGTTAAATGTGATATCTTATGTTTGAATCTTCTTCTGTTTGTAATATCTCACTTTTAACAAATATTTGTTAAATGTGATAGATTAGTGTGAATGTACAAAATATTATGAATTCAATCCTTAGTTATAGCTCCAAATTTATTTTTAACGGTAGTGATTAACTTTCAATATGTTTTAATTGAAGGCTATAATGTAAAATATTAAGAAGAAAAAAAAAAAAAACCCCCAAATGGCGATCTAGCTAAAAAAAAGGGTTTAAGGACCTACCAAACCACAACAATTAGGGCATACAATTAATTTGAGTAGTTATTACATCTATTTTAAGAATAAATAGGTCAATTTTAATCAATGAATGACATGCCATCCAAAACTCTACAAATACAAAAGAAAAAAAATCATGATAAAAATATATATTAAAGTTATGTCATCTATTTTTGTTAGTTTTAATTATCTATTTGTTTTATGAAATCGAATTATATTATCTATTTTTGTTGTTTTAATTATTTATTTTATTTTATATTATATAGCTGTGATCTTCTATATGAATCATGATAATAAAATTAATAGTGGGTGACTTATAATTAAATATTTTGCATATTTAATGTTTATAGTCATTTCATTAATTTGATACGATAATGATTGAAAATTTTGCATATTTAATATTTTACACCTCTACTTAAAACTAAATAGCAAACAAACAATCGCATTTATTTTAGCGACCCACTAAAATTCAAAACTCACTCTACACACAATCAATATTTAATTTATCCTCTCTTTCTTAGGAGTTCATCTTAATTTATTAGTGCACAAATTCATCATTTTATGATTAGAAACATAATTCGGTGGTAGTTTATCGTCTCGATTCTTCCTCAAGTAAGACTATGAGTCAACTAACTTTGAATAACTTTAAATCTTTAAACATTTGAATTCTTCTAATATATCACAATCTACTTTATTCCCTCAAATAAAAGATAAAGCCACATTAATTTTTTTTTTTTCATGATTCTAAACATTTTAAACATTTGAATTCTTCTAATATATCTTTAACATTGAATTCATATTTTTCATGATTCTACATTTAGTAGAACATGATATACTTCATATTAGCTTCAAAGTTAAGTAATATTAGCATAATTAAGTAATTGTAGCAATTCAATCTAGGTGTTTCTTTGAAATAAAATGTGTTGTTCTCGAGCTCAAATCCCTTATAAATTTTGGAAGGGAATAATTGTTTTTCATCTGGGGTGGAGCATTAGGTTTGTGGAATCAAGAAATGTTTAACTTCTTGAGAATGACTTGATTAGTGGGAGTGATCGATCTCAGGATATTGATCATGAGAAAAATCATTTAGATGCTCAATGTGCCATTTCAAGTGATGGACTGATGATTCTTGTTAACAATGCCCACCAATGATATTTGGCATTTCATGATGTCATCTCTTCATTTGGTTCCGAAGAGAAAGTTATGGATAATTGTATATATCATAAGGTCAGTCAGAGACATTAAATTTAGCCTTATGTAGTATCCTAAAAATGAGCTCGAATGGGAACAGATGAAGAATATTCTATATGCTTTAATTAGCATTGTTTTTGGGATGTTATTAAGATTTCAGAGAAACCAAGGATTTGACCACTGGAGGGCTACAAAGAAATTCATGAGATTCCTTCAAGGATCAAAAGATTATATGCTCATGTTTAGACGAACTGGCAATTTGGAAGTGATTAACTACTTTCATTATGGAGGTTGAGTTTGTATCATGTTTTGAAGCTACCTTACAGGGTTTATTCATTTAAGTATTTAGGTTTGTGTTGAGAGAAATATGATGTATTGTGATATATGGAAGATAATACTCGCACTAAGAGGACCTGTAGCCATAATCCCCGTGTTTTGTTTTTCATTATGACATTGGTGAGGTGTTCATGGACCAAGTGGAAGAATGTTGGAATTATAACTTATTTATTATTAAATTATCATTATTAAGGAATAAATGGTCCAAGATCTCATGAGAAACCACCCACCAATGACCAATCACCCACTTTTTTAGCTTAAATTTTATCATTTTATTCTTTTAATGGTAGAGAACATAATCGTTAGAATTATTCGGACAACTCATTACAGACTTCTTAAGTTTTTGATCCTCTATACCAACTTTTCCCTTCAGAAAAACACCACCATTTGAGTTAGGAAGAGTGAGGGTGTAGAAGAACCAAGAACTCCACCCGCGGGTGTCTGTTGTTGTGTTCGTCTTGTAGTTGCAGGCGCACATTGGGTTTTCATCTCGGTTACCAAAAACAATGGTGGGAGGTATACGCTAATTTATTAATTACGTTTCTGCGGCAGGTAATTTTAATTAATCACATTTAATTTTTTGCTTTAAAAATTTCTAACAGTGTGCTCCCCTCCAAGTCTCAAATTCAAAACTCAATTGTGACATTAATTTGTAAGTATCTCTCATAACTCCCTCGATGATGAGAGCTAGGGACATGCCAATAATGCCTGAGTTTAGAGGAGGTATCAAATTCATAAAAAAAAATAATAATAATAATAAAAAAAAGTGATTCTATAACCGATTCGAAATTAAAAAAGGACAAACCCTTAAAAAAGACAGACAAATATTAGTGAAAATGAACATATCAAGAAAAGAAACAATGTTTCATAAACAAACACCTCACTCAATTATGACCATTCATTAAATTGATGGAGTAGAATGAAAGGATTTACCAATGGAAATTATAATTATTATTTGAATAATTTAAATGAAATTTGATAAATAAAATATTTTGCTTCTTTGGCAGCAAAATCAGATCCATGGAGATACAGCTGGATTTTGGAGTAAAAACTTGTGAAAGAAAATTAAATGGTGATAACCATAAATGTCAGATTCTTTTATTGAGAAGTTTATTGTAAGGAAGAGGGGAAACCAACCTGTAATTCTTAAATAGTGCCCAACAAGGAAGGCAAATTCAGGCCACTCAAATCCAAACCCTTCAGCTTTTGTTGTAATTTTCTTTGTGGACAAAAACTTCCCAAGTAGGCTGGAGGGATTTGATCCAAAACCCTAGAAGATTTTAGGGTTAGTGAGAAAAGTATAAATGGTAGAAAGGCAACTCAACTAGTTAAAACATGACACTTTCTAGGATCAAACCCGTAACCGTGAAATTGAAATGAGTTACTACCAATCAAGATAACTAACGCATCACCAACTCATTCAATATCCATTAATGTTTTTGTATTTTAGTTCAATAACATATGAGGTAAAAGGAGTATGAGTTCGATGGCCCGTTTGGCCGTTAAAGTAAATAATTTACTATTTTATAAAGTTAGATCAGATCTCAATTTCTTTTTAATTAACACAATATCCTTTTAAAAATAATTTTAATATTATGTTCGATAATATAGATTCTATCTCAAAATAAATTGATAATAAAATAAATATAATAACTCATCTATATAAGGTTGCTAAGACTTCGCACCTTTTTTATGTAGGATGTTTGCATCTCTACCTCATCAATTTTTCTGACAAAAAAAAAAAAAAAAAATCCTAGAAGCTTTTAGGGTTAAATGTTAAAAGAAATTATATAATCGTAGAATTTATTTTTGGGGGGTGTAAAGGATAATAACGATAAAGAAAACATTGAGGGTGCTTTTTAAGGGTAAATGCTAAAAAGGAAAAAAGAAAATAAAGAAGTTTCGGTCCTATAATAATTATTTTCTTAAACTATCATTCACTCATTTAGGTCTCGTTTGATAACCATTTCGTTTTTCGTTTTTTGTTTCTAATTTTTTATTTTTGAATTTTGGTTTTTTGTTTTAAAAAA
>JBBMKA010000018.1:7812572-7836966 GCA_037833695.1 Sechiopsis laciniata
TATATATATATGTGTGTGTGTGTGTGTGTGTGTGTGTGGTTCTTCTCTAAAAAAATATCACATAGTAATTTTAAATAACCTTCCCCACAATCACTTTAAAAGAAAAATACCAATTAGGAAATATATTGTATTGATTCATGAAATTTCTTCAACATACTTTGTAACCCATTTTCATTACAAAATATTACTATTTTAAAACAAATTTTCCATGAAAATAACTTTCATTGAGAGCAACACGAAAAAAAATTTACGTAGTCAAAAACTACCAAACTTTTAATCATTGCACACAAAAAGTTCGAAAAAACATAACACTAATCATTTTTATGCAATTAGGATAAGAAAATAAGGAAAGAATGAAACTTAAATGACACAAATATTTAAAATTGAGAATTATTGAAATGTTGGGTATAATTATTTGATTTTTAAACATAAGAATCAAATTAAATTTACGTAAAATTTTGAGACTAAAAATATTCATTTTTTTTCAAAAAAAAAAAAGGAAAAAGAAAAAGAACGCTTTATTTTAAAATAATAATAATAAAATAAAATAAAAAATATTGCTCTTTTTTTCT
Organism: Sechiopsis laciniata; assembly: GCA_037833695.1. Classification (NCBI taxonomy): domain Eukaryota; kingdom Viridiplantae; phylum Streptophyta; class Magnoliopsida; order Cucurbitales; family Cucurbitaceae; genus Sechiopsis; species Sechiopsis laciniata. Next base: position 7,813,145 of record JBBMKA010000018.1, read on the forward strand.
TCTTCTTATGGAGAATGAGTCATCTTACTTGTGCCACTTGATAACTAGTGGTTAAGAACAATTAAATCAAAACGACTCTCAATTAAACATTTTTTTTTGTAATACTTTTGATCTATGTCTAATCTTACAGAGAAGGTTTAACTGTTTCCAACTATCAAACCTGTAATCATAATATTGAACTGTATTTTCACCAAACAATGAAACTACATCAGGACCTCGGCCCTTTCGGTCTTTTATCTTAGGCCTTCTAAATTGACATTTAAAAACTTTTTTTTGTTCTCATCCTTTTTTTTTCTTCACTTGTTTGTTTTTAGTCATGATTTGGTTTTGGCCTAAACAATGAAGTTTTTTAGGGAGATAAGAGTTAGTGATAGGAATTTATTCTATCATCTTTCTTTATTTTTAATATGGTAAAAAGGAGTATTTGCTTCTTTTGTAAAATGCTAAGATACTTTGTCAAAAATAGACAAACTTTGTGTTATAGACAATAAGGAATCGAATCTTCCCACATTTCTTTTATTAAGGAAAAAAGGTGTTTAATTGAGACAGTCAAACCATCATTATTATATATGTATAGAATATTAAAAAAGAAAAAATTGTTACATATGTTAGGATACTAATTAGGGGTGTTAATGAATTAGGTTGGGTTAAAAAGATATTTTGAATCAACCTAAAATTTTGGATCGGTGAAATTCACTCACTCATCGAACTCTTACATAGAAAGTATTACTGTTCACAAATAGATCAAAGTCAAATACCAATTTTCATAATCAAACTTTAATCATGAAATTGAATTAAATTATAATCAATCAACTAAATCAACACAACATCAATCATTTTAACCTCAAAATACTAACTTAAACAACAAACAAACATCACCATTATTTCAAGCTATCTATTAAATACCCAAAATTAAGAGGGCAATTTGGGTGCAGCCACCCAACCATGATGTTATACACACATTTTTATTTTCTTTCTTGAAAAAAAAAGTGGGTTGAGATGTGTGGTGCCAGAGACACCACATATGTTGACATCATGGCTGGGTGAAGCCACGGCTGCACTCAAATTGCCCTCCAAAATTATTTTATGTACACAACCAATATTTTACTCTTTTTCTTACCTGTTTAACCCAATTTGTGTTTAACTCAAGTTAGCGACATCAAAAAAAAAAAGAAGAGAAAAATGATCAAGTTAGCGAAGTCATTCATTATATTATATTCAAAACTCGATTCAATCTTAATTTATAAATTTTAAGAGAGACTCTTTCTCATCAGTATTACTACTTTTAAATAAGATGAGAGTCAACCTATGAAACTTAATTGCCAAGCAAACATGTCATTAATCTTTTTTGTATTATTTTAATAAGACTATAAGACAAGTATTTTAGACTTTAGTTAACTTTAGATATTTAAATATTTAAATTATTCTTTTACTAAAACTTTGTTAAGAAAAACAAAACATTTTGTTAGTTCTTCATTATTAAGCCAACCTACTTCTTCCCCACAAGCAAAAGGAAAAAAAATAAGATAATGCCCATTGTGAATTTTTCAAAAATGATTTATTTTCTTATCCTCTTTTTATTTGTTTTAGTTATTTAAAAAAAAAAAAAAAATGGGCCTAGAACTGAGCCCACATAAGAGAGGAGCCCACCATGGCCCACCAAATTCTTTTTTAATTTCATGAGATGGTGATTGCAATGGCTAGCTCTTATTTGGGATATGTGTGTCAAACTCATCAAAAGCCAAAATAGAAACAAGAAGAGCCATTTTTTTTTCTCCTAATTTACCATTTTCAGTTAAAGCAAGCATAATCTAGTAGTAATTGCCATTTATTCTCGATTGAAATGACATAGATTTGAATCCCTCAATCCATAGATTATTGTTATATTAAAAAATATATATGTATCGCTTTTAATTTTTAAAAAAATTTAGGTAATGTCAGGAGAGGACCTTAAATTTCATGTCTACTTTAGATCACTTTGTTTAAAAATAAATAAAATGTGGTACAAATTCACTTACTTGAGCCCTGCCTAAACTTTTCTCTTCAATTTCTACCTTTTTTTGTGCAGCTCTTGTGTTGGGTTCCACTGGTTCTTTTTAACTGATGTGTCATGCTGATCTGTTTATACATTAGACTTTGGACCCCACTATTCTTGCTGATGTGTAATATCCATTCACTTTTTCCTTGCTGATGTGGTATTTCACCCATGCTTATCAAGTAGTCTATGTACTACCAATAATCAAGGTAGGCATCATTTAAAAAAAAAAAAAATTTAATATTTTATTTTATTCTTGAAATTTTAAATTTTTTTTGTTGATATTTTTTTTTCTCATAAAGTTGTACTTCTTATCTTGATATTTGCATATAAATTCATTTCAATCCTTATATTTTCAAAATATAAGAGCAAAAAAGAATAAGTACAAAAGCTCAAAGAGTAAATGGTTGATTTAGATAAGCTTATGGTCTTTTTTTTTTCTTCTTAATATTCATGTATAAGAATATTAATTTGTAAAGGGTGAAACTTTTTTTTGTTTGAATTCATTTTGAGGTGGGTAGTTTCGAACTGTAATCTCTTGATTATTAATTCGTACATGATGTTATTAGAGTTCTTTTCCTTTTGGTTGAAAGGATAAAACTGTCGTGATGTTATTAGAGTTCTAATCTTTTTAGTTGAAAGGGTAAAAGTGTACTAGCAATCATGGGGTGGAACAATAGTTTAGACATAAATTAAACTTCAATCTAAATAAAATTTCATAACCAAATAAGCTAAAACAAATAATGTTGGATCCATGAAATTTTAGCTTCTAACAATTTATATTTATAAGCCATACTAAATAATAACATAATGTGATTTCAAAAAAAAAAAATTATGACATTATGAAAACTGATACATAATTTTCATAAAATTATTTACCATATAGGAATTAAATCCTTACCAATTTTAAATTAGGTAATGGATTAAATTGTTATTACAAGCATAAATTTAGGGACTATATTTTTACTTTAGACCAGATTTATTCTTTAATCTAATAATAATAAATGAAATTAGTTTATATATTGGAATGAGGACGATGAAAGAAAATTGGAAATAAATTGGCGCTACAAAAAAAGTCGGATGCGAAGAGAGATGAAGATGGAATTCTACAAATCTCTTCCATAGATTTATTGACAACCTTATTTATAAAGATATTATCATTACAAATTTGAAAAATTGGTGCACAAAATTGAAATAGGATAATTCATAGATATCAAGTGATATTTTTATGAGTAGTGTAAAAGAATTGTACTTTTTTCCCCTTAACTAAAGTTTTTTCCATGAAGTTTTCCTAGCTGCATTTTTAATGAGCCCAATTTTAAAATATATAAATAATGTATTCCTTTATTTCTTTTAGTGAGATTTTTTCCATTGAGTTTTAGTTAGTAATATTTTAAAGAGACATATTTATATACCATGAATAGATGAGGGTAAATTATAAGTTTAGAACTATCATTTCAAAAAAATTTAGAGTTTAGTCTCTATAATTTCAAAATTTAGAATTTAGTTCCTATAATTTGAAGAAAAAAAAAGTTAAAATTTAGTTCCTATGATTTCAAAAACTATAATTTAGTCCCTATAGTTTGATAAAATTTAAAAAATAGTGTTTATCGTTTCTAATCGTTAGCGAATTAAGCACGTGAAAGTTAGTTATTCATGTGTTAATAATTGCAATGTGAGTTAAATGATTTATTGGACAAAAAATTCAACATGAATAACTAATTTTCAAATACATAATTTACGGTGATTACAAACAACAATAACTAATCTTTAGATTTTATCAAAACATAGAGACTAAATTCTAGTTTTTAAAATCATAAGAACTAAATTCTAACTATCTTTAAACTATAAGAACTAAATTCTAGTGTTTGAAATCATAGACTAAACTTTAACTTTTTTCGAATTATAAGGACCAAATTTATAATTTACCATAAAGATAAAGTATTTTGAATATTATTATTAGTTATTCATATTCATTGGTCTATAATATCATCTCCTTCCATGAATGCAGTCTTAGAACTCTCACAATTTTACTACTTTAATTAATTATAGTCTTATATTATTTGATGGTTTCTCCGATTAACATCATAAATAGAAGTGAAATTTTGTAAAGATACGGCAAAATTTAATAGAATTCTCTAAATTTGTTCTTTATTTTCCATCTCTCAACTTTATTATTCACATTTGTTTTATTACTTTGCTCTTGTTCTTACTTTAATGACAAGTTTCTTCTTTTTTACTAATTAAAAAAGAAAATAATAAAAAGCCTTTATAAACAAAACTTACAAACCTAATCGTGGAAGAACAAAATTCTTTGATTATTCTTTTATCAATGCAAACTTATATTATCCAATCCTCTAGGTAGCTTATTCAACTTTGGTATGAAAGGTAAAAGAATAATTCAGATGTTAGAAGAAACATAAAATCATTATAAATTAGTTACAATCCCAACATAGCTATAAATTTCTAAAAGGACAATTGCATTATTAAATTTTAGTTGGCTTGTATATTGCATTAGTACTTTGTAAATAAAAGTGGTTAAATTAATTATGAATGAAAAAGAAGGTTTCACCAAAAAAAAAAAAAACTAAGTTTATTTGAAGAGGTGTCTAAAATGATTGGGGCAAAGAAAAATGCACTAAAGAACACCAAATATTTTTCTTCAAAGACATGCCTACCCCAACCCCATTATCTAACATTTTATATTACATACCTTTTCCCTCTCTTTTTAAATTATTATTTTTGAAACTTTCCAAAACACGACTTGATTGATTGTAATATAATTAAATTTTATGGTTATAAGTTTATCTTAAAAATCGGTATTTAATTTTCATCTTATTTTAGAGTAGTAGTATCTCTATATAGAGTTTTTAGTATTTCTTTCAATTTAAACTACAAATTGATAATAAAATAAGGAAATTTATCATAACCAACACATCTTACCTCTTATATTATATTTGTAGCACAATTTCTAAAATAATTCATCTATAGCACATGATTTCCTTTCAGTGATAGAACTCAACCAGTTATAGAATGAGTCTACTCAATTTAAATTTACTGCCACAAATAAATTAGTTTTGATTTTGTGCTATATTTTGTCACTTTTATTGTACATGCAAAATCCCCATAAAATAATAAATAAATTTAATTGAGTAATGATCTTGTTCGTACCGGCAAGCCGCTCGTTTCCTTTTTTTTTTTTTTTTTTTTTTTTTCTAAAAAAAGCCTCTTTTTTTAAGCTTTCTTTTGAGTTTTGATTGAAAAAGGTTCCTTAATGGTTACGCACATAATGGAAATGTCCATCATTTATTATCTAACAAATAGTTTGGTAATAAACTTATCTTAAGAAAAGAAATGTAAAAGTTCCAGTTCTCCATATTCGTTGTGTTGTTTGAAAATTTCTATTTTGCAACATAAATAATTGAATTTTATTAAAATTATTTAGATTAAATTTGATATTCGATCAAACAAGAAATACATTTCTTTGACCGAAAATTTTCGTTTAATTTATGTATAATTATTAGTTCATAAAGTCATTAGAATTTTTAGGAGAGTAGTTAAATAATTATTGTGAAAATAAATATGACATATGATATGATAATTTTAATCGATTAAAAATAAACACACAGGCAAAGGAAAAATGAAGCAGAGTAAATTTGAGAATCTAAAGAAACCGACATGCTTCAAAACAACAAACGTCAAGAAAGATTTTCTATTAATTAAGCTTCATTCCTTAAACTTTACTTTTATATGTTTATTACTCGACAAGTGTCATCATTCTATTGATCAAAATTAATACCTTAATTAAATTGTTGTGTTGATAAGTAGCTTATTAACATTTATTTGGTATGTGATACATGGTTGTGAAATTAAACTACAGTTATGGTCACTAAGATGTAGAATAGCGAAATTAACATCAATTTGTACTTATCATATCGAATAAAAATTGTCATCGTAAATGTATGTTGAAAATAGGTTCGATGTCTATTTTGAACCGTTGTCATAAAGGTATGATGATGAGTGTTTAATGTAAATTTTAAATCATTTTATTGTACAATTGATAAAGAGAAAAATGAAAATTTAAAAACATCATACATATAAAGGATGAAAATTTAAAAACAGCATACATATATAGAATGAAAATTTATATCCATACGTAGATAGAAAGAAAGTTTTGAATAGCTAGGAATACTTTGTTTTTATAACAATTAAATTAATCGTATATATATAAATATATAATAAGAATATCCATTAACTTTGGGTTAGTTTATCAAAATAAATTTAATGAAGTACATAGATTAATCATAAATCTTATAAAATAAATTGTTTGAATTAAGCACACTTTTAAAAGTAGATATACTTTTAAAATGTTGGAGTAGAATCCATGTATTTTTAATACATCTTGATAGTTTTTGTTATTAATTGATTGACAATAATAATTTATATACAAGAAAATAAAAGATTAAAATAGAATAATCTTTTAAGTAATTATATCAAAATAATATTTTAAGCTACCTTTTATTGTTATTAATATAGCCAATGAGATAAGAAAAATATAGCTCCTATGCCTAAAAAAAAAAAAGAGCTCCTACTAAAGTATTATTCTTGAGATTTATTATTATTCCTATCAAACCTATTAAATTCACATTCATTATAGAAGATATAGTCAAAGTTTGGGTGTGCCTTTTTCCTTGGTCTATTATGCCTTCCTTTTTTCTTCAAAAACTAAAGTAAAAAAGGTGAAGGTTAGGAAGCTGTTACCTAAATAATTTCACATTTTTGTTTACCAACTTGGTTAGTTGTACCAAATGACCCCAGATTTTTATTGTAATTCTAAATCTGGTCCTTAATATTTTGAAAATTTTGAAATTTATCCTTATTGTATTATGATTTTTATTAAAAGATAATTACTAAATTTTTTTTTTGAAAATAGATAATTACTATTTTAATAACACATCTAAATGCTGTCCACTGGGTAAGAAATGAATTTTATTAGGGATTAGATTTGTTATTGATTGTTGGTTTTGTGTTTAGAGTAGTATATGAGTAGCATGTTCATGCATCTTAGCTATGTTAATAAATGATTAATTTAATGATACATTATTTTTTTTGCTAACAAAAAATGTTATAGTTTTTTTTTTAGCAACTTAAATATATAGATAGAGAGATTTGATTTTTTTTTTTTTTTTTTTGAAATAAGGGTAATCACGTCCGTCCCTAGACCAATAATATATCGAAAGAATGAAGACATGGATGTCTACAAATTATTGTCACATGAGTCTTGAACCTAAAACCTTAAGGAGAGCATACTTTCAAGTCTAAGCCTTCGACCACTGTGTCAACCGTTTTAGACTAGATTTGATTTAAATAAAGAAAGGTCAGAATAGTTTATATATTTAAAATTAAATACTACTGGTCTTAAATAAATGAGAGTCAAATACCGATTATCGGGATCGCCGTGACTATGATATTCAACTGAATTACCACCAAACAATGAAACTATCAAACGACACTTCCTTTCGGTAAATTCAATTCCAAGCTTGAACTTTAAAACATGTGTCTGTTTTTTAATTACACACCTTGATTAGTTGATAAGATACTTTTAAGAAATTTTTAATAGACTTCTTAAACATTAAAGTAATTTTTAATAGACTTCCTGAATATCAATTTAATGTTTAATAAGTTATCAGTGCACTAATTTAATATTCACAAAGTATTGAGAGTAGGTTAATTTTGAGAAAATCTAAGCATTTTATCATTGAATTGAACAGATATATTATTAATAAAATCTTTTTTGTCAAAAAAGTAAAAGCTAAGGATTTATGAAGATGTTCTTATTTGAAACTTTTGTAAAGTATATATTATATAAGATCAAATAAATATAATTTTAATAGCTAAACTTATAATTTAACTTGAAAAAACAAAAAACTAATTTTGGAAGCTTATGAAAAAGAATTAATAATTTTCAAAAGTTAAATATTCACTTTGTACAGCTCACGCGCTTATGCTAAAATAAAGTAAAACCCCACTCGCGAAAAAGGAGCGTGGACGTCACACAAGTTTAAAAGGAGTAATGGGCCGGTGAAGCAGGAAAGAAACCGGCTGCATAGGGATTGAGTTAAAGAATCTATGTAATGTTCAAAATTTAAATTAAATTTATTTATTTTCCTTTGCAAAAAAAAAAAAAAAAAAAAAAAAGGAAAAAGAAAAAAAAGGAAATTAACAGTATTGGATGATCTTTTGCTTATTGGTCCGAAATCATATTCTTTTGGTCATAAATCATATATATGATGCTAGTTAATTATGATTCAAAATTTATAAGTTCATAATTAATAGGTTATATTGGATGTTGCTAGAACTATATTCTCATTAACAACATGTACTTTATGTTAAACTATGTTATTCTTAGTACAATTTAGAATTACTCTATTCCCTTATGTCACTCACGTATATGCATGTGTGTATATATATATATATATATATATATTAATGAGATGAAGAGTTTTTTTTATTCAACATCATTATGAATGTGAAATTTGAACCATAACATCTTGGTTACTAGATTCATATATCATGCCATTAAATTATGTGTTTGTTGACATTGAATTAAACTTATAATATTTTGATCGATGATATGCCATAATTTATAAATAAATTGACAACTTATAAATATATTTGATCCGTCTCTACTTTATTTCTTTGTATGTATCAAAAATAAGTCACCCGCATTTCTATAACAAGAACTAAGTGATCAAGATGTATTTGATAATCATTTTGCTTATTATTATTATTTTTTAAATTTAAGCTTACAATAATTTTTTTTTTCATTCTATTATTTTTATATCTATATCTTATTTATGTTTTTTTTTTTTTAATCAAACCGGATTTTGGAAGCTTAAAAGATGTAGCTTCAAAAAAACTTATTTTGATTTTTAAAATTTGTTTATGGCTCACATCCTTATTTAACAGAAAATGAACATTTTACAACTAAAAATCAAAATGTTATCAAAATGAGGCTTAAATTTACAACTTTAATAATCAAATTGTAACAAATTTAAAATCTGAAGACTAAATGGAGCTTGTTGTGAATTAAATCCTAGCTTCAATTCATATGAAAAGGAAAAAGAAGTGTTTTTTAAATTTAATTTAAAACTAATTAAGCTTGATTGGATATTAAGCTCCGCATCCAGTGCAAGTATGGCCAAAGAAGAAGAGGGTCCCACACAGTTCATCCACCATTTTCGAGCTGATTAAAAGCAGCAGAAGAGCATCTCCATTTGTTCACAAAAGCTTCATTCTTTTTAGTTTTTATTGCAAAGACAATTAAAAAACCCCACAGCAAATCACCATTAACAACAACACAAATCTCTCTGATATATATTTCCCTCACTTTCTCTTCAAAACCCCACATTTTGTTTTCTCTTCAATGATTCATTTATTAAGCCACAGAGCTGTGGAAAATAGCCCCAACAAAGTGAGGTTAGAATAGAGCACTATACAAAAAGGCTCATCTCCCAGCTGGGTTTCTTTTTGTTTTCCCCAATATTTGGTTATACAAGCATAGAATAAAGAACAAGAACAGTAACACAAAAAGACCCTTCTTCTATCTCCATTCCCTTTTGTTGGTTTAAGCTTTTGAGGGTTGTTTTTCTGTTTCCATGGTGGAAATGGGGAATGTGATACTGGTGTTCTTGTGTTTGTTTGGTGTTTTTTCTGTCGAAGCCTCTGTTTCTTATGATTCCAAGGCTATTATCATTAATGGGCAGAGGAGGATTCTCATTTCAGGATCCATTCACTATCCAAGAAGCACTCCCGAGGTAATGTTTGTAATGTGCTTCATTTTTCTGTTCTTGTTCTCGTTTTCTTGTATTTGATGTGCTTTTTTTGGCTGCTTATTCAAATGGGCATTCATAGAATCTTGAAAATATGACCATATTAATATTATTTTCCCCCTTTGTATCTTGGGGTTTTTCTGGGTTATTTACTTATTTTGGAAATTTGTTGTTTATTGGCTTTCCACAGATGTGGCCAGATCTTATTCAGAAGGCTAAGGAAGGAGGGTTAGATGTGGTTGAGACTTATGTGTTCTGGAATGGGCATGAGCCTGCACCTGGCAAAGTAATGGAAGATTATATTTTCACTCAATTTTTTTTTATGCTTTTTACCTTTTTGATTTATAAAACTTGAGCTAAATTTTGAATAATTATCTTGCAGTACTACTTTGAGGGGAACTATGATTTGGTTAGGTTTGTCAAGCTGGTGCAGCAAGCTGGCCTTTATGTTCATCTCAGGATTGGTCCTTATATTTGTGCTGAATGGAACTTTGGGTAATTTATATTCATCAATAGTAACTCCTCTTGTTTTCTTATTACTTGAAGTTGAAAAGAAGAAAGAAGATAATAAAACACTGAAGTCTTAGTTCCCAAGGAGCAGCCTCTTGGTAGAGACTTAGGGTCTGCAAGGTATGCTCCTTGGGAGGTCTCAGGTTTGAAATACACGACTGAGCTTAATTGTAAGATCCCTTGTTGTCTCTCGGGTTTGGGCTTTGGGACAGGCGCGAGTGTGTCCCAGTTACAAAAAAATAAAATAAAATGAAGTTTTAGTTATTTGATCAAATGATCTTTATTATCTCAGTGGGTTCCCTATTTGGCTGAAGTACATTCCGGGTATCAGCTTCAGGACAGATAATGCCCCTTTCAAGGTAGGCGTTTCGTTATCTCGAATATGAAGTATTTGTTTTCGTTACCTTGTTACATTCTTCTGATTTCATTATCTCTTATGATTTGGGACAATCAAGTTTCAAATGCAAAGATTTACCAAGAAAATTGTGGATATGATGAAAGCAGAGAGGTTATATGAATCCCAAGGTGGTCCAATAATTTTATCTCAGGTAAGCAACAAAGATAAGATATATTCTCTTTTCTTTCTAAATGCACTTGATTATTCTTAAAGTTGTCCTCGGCATGAAATGGCTCAATAAAGTGAGGAAGCATCTTTCTTTTTCCATATTTTGTACAGATTGAGAATGAATATGGACCTATGGAATATGAACTCGGCGCACCGAGTAAAGCTTACACGACATGGGCTGCACAAATGGCTTTGGGACTTGGTACTGGTGTCCCATGGGTCATGTGCAAGCAAGATGATGCTCCAGATCCTATTGTAAGCATTGCCCGACCTTATTCTTATTCCCAATATTAGCTTTTAAATCTTTCACGTTTGCTCTAAATGTTGATTGGGAATGGATTTAATAATCATTTGCATTGCACATGGATCATGTTTGCTGTTCTTCTGTCTGTTTGTTTCTTTATTGCATTTATTTTATTTCCATTGACATCCGTGAGTTCTTTTAAAGCTGATTGACTTGTAACTTCTTGTCATTTGCTTCAATTTCCGTAAATTGTAAAAATGCTTATCCTTTCTTGTTTCCATCTATTAAAGATTTCGATGTCGTTTCTTAACGGTGAACTTGTAAATTATGAAGGGACATGTTGAAATGTCTTGAACTATGTTACACTACGAATACTCAATACGGGGGTCTTATATTTTCGTATTGAGCTTTTATATATTTTTGGCCATATTTTTGTATTAGGATTTTATGGCAGGTGCACTATCTAAACCTCTTAAAACCCCTGTATCGTTTTCTGAACATGTATATTCTTCACGATATCCTAAATAAAACGGTTTGTCTCATTTGCCCGTGAACGTAGCTAATACAACGTTAGTGAACCACGTAAATCTGTATGTTCTTTGTCTCAGATTTAATTCATTCTTGATTGCTCTTCCGATTTTTCATGACAGAATATACTTTGGACAAGGCTTGGTGAATTCATTGTTATGATGATGCTGCTAGTCAATCTAAGTGTGAGGAATAATATCTATTAAGCTAAGTATATTATTTTGGTTTTAACAGATTAACACCTGCAATGGTTTCTATTGTGATTATTTCTCTCCAAACAAAGCTTATAAACCCAAGATGTGGACGGAAGCCTGGACAGGATGGTAAGTCATCATGCAAAGCTCTTAACATTTTCATCTATGGCAAGCTGTGGCAGGGCACATGTGGCTGTTGTCAAAGAATCTATAATTTTCTGGCTAATTGTATTTGTTTTCTCTTTCTCTTGGTGATTACAGGTTTACTCAGTTTGGAGGTGCAGTTCCTCATAGACCAGCTGAAGACATGGCCTTTGCCGTTGCGAGATTCATTCAGAAGGGAGGATCATTCATTAACTACTATATGGTAAGAGTTTGTGGTTGCCTGCATTTTCTACTTGGAAAGTATATGCTTGATCAGTTCACTGATTTTGACTTGTTTTTGTTCGGTTTCAAGTATCATGGTGGAACGAACTTCGGACGAACTGCTGGTGGTCCCTTCATTGCTACTAGTTATGATTATGATGCTCCTATTGATGAATATGGTAAGCTCAAAAGATTTGTGTTCCTGTCTGTAGTGTTACATCTTTATGAAACTATTAATTTTCTTATCTTGTATCATATGCAGTGTTTGAATAGTTGGTACTTCAATTAGTTTACCATTGGAAGAGGACGGCTTAAAATTTTTATAATAAAAATGGAAAGTAATTTTTGTCCTCTTTCTGCACTTTTTGAGTGGCATCATTTTACAACTACTGTTTTGTAGCGACTTAACTGACTCCATCCGTGACAGCCAATGCGGATTAGCAAGAGTTTTTTTTTTAATTTTTTAATTTTTTTAATTTTTTAATTTTTTAAATAGTGATTATGACTAGCTTACTTGTGAATCTTCATTATTTGACCAAACTGAGTATTGGACCAACAAACACTACATAATGATGGCCTCTTTCTGAATGCTGAAGTAGTAATATATGGAAACAGATTACCTTGTAAATCATTTAGTACCTAGAGGTTATGTGTTCCATGGTGAACATATACTTGAGAATTAATTTTTTACGAGTTACTTTGACAACCAAATGTAGTACGGCTAGGTGGCTGTCTTGTGAGAATAGTCAATGCACGTTTAAGCTGGTCCAAATCCTCACAGATATAAAAAACGGAAATATGGAGCTAAGAAGTTTCTTTTTATTGTGTCTCTATCATGGATAGTATCCTAAAACCGTATCCTAGAACCACCAATCTCAGAGCTATATGTGACTCTTGATGCAGGCTTATTGAGGCAACCTAAATGGGGTCATCTTAAAGATTTGCATCGAGCAATAAAGCTTGGCGAGCCAGCTCTTGTGTCTGGAGATCCGATTGTGACTCGACTTGGGAATTATCAGGAGGTAGAACACTTTCTTCTTTTATCTGCAACTTCCACTTGATGAACCTACTAAACTCAATCTCTAAATTCAATATCCTCACAGGCCCATGTATTCAAATCAAAATCTGGTGCTTGTGCTGCATTCCTTGCAAATTACAACCCGAGATCCTACGCAACGGTGGCTTTCGGTAACAAGCACTACAATATCCCGCCTTGGTCTATCAGCATTCTTCCCGACTGTAAAAATACAGTTTATAACACTGCAAGGGTAAGGGAACAACTCTCCTTACACATGTCAAATGTAAACATTCTGAATTTTCCTTGCACTTGTGTTGGAAATTTATTTAAGTAACTAAAGAATAAACATTGAACTGCACTGGACTGCACTTCTATTAACTATGCATTAATTTTAGATTTTTTAGTATATGTTGAAATTCTCTCGTGCAGGTTGGTTCACAAACTGCGAGAATGAAGATGTCCCGTGTTCCGATGCACGGAAGTTTTTCGTGGCAGGCATACAATGAAGAGCCAGCCTCTTACAATGACAAAACATTTACTACAGTAGGGTTGTTAGAGCAGATAAACACTACAAGGGATGCCACTGATTACTTGTGGTACACAACAGAGTAAGTGATGGATGTTTGCACAATTCTTTATTTTTTTAACTTTATTTTTTTGCTCTTTTCAGTAACCATGATGGATTTCTAGATTAAATCATCTGTGCTTTCTCCGTTTCCAGTGTACATATTGATGCTAATGAAGGATTTTTGAGGAGTGAAAAGTATCCTGTTCTTACAGTCTTGTCAGCTGGCCATGCTATGCACGTTTTCGTTAACGGTCAACAAGCAGGTGTGTAAAATATCATTGGTCATCTGTTTTATTATTCATATAAGTTGGAATTTGTAATGACTGTAAATTAGTCTTCTAGAGCAGATGACATAACACTACTTTACAAATATATTTTGCCTATGACAGGAACTGCTTATGGAAGTTTAGACTTCCCAAAGCTAACATTCACCAAGGGGGTGAACTTAAGGGCAGGGAACAACAAAATTACACTTCTAAGTATCGCCGTTGGTCTCCCGGTGAGATTTCTTCCTTCGAAATAGCAACTTAGAATGGAAAATAATGCTTTATTTGGTTCTCACTTGGTCACTAAAATTATGAAAACACATGGTTGTATATTTCTTCTTGACTTCATGATCTCTTATGATGTGATTCAGAATGTTGGTCCACATTTTGAGATGTGGAATGCTGGTGTTCTTGGCCCGGTTAATCTGAACGGTCTCAACGAGGGCAGAAGAGACTTGACCTGGCAGAAATGGACCTACAAGGTTCGTACATGGTTCTACTATACTGTTCTTTAACTGTCCGATGTCTCAGCATCACCATGTCTAACACTTTACATCCTTGGACATTGTCAATTAGATTGGTTTGGAAGGAGAGTCAATGAGTCTTCATTCCCTCAGTGGAAGTTCCTCTGTCGAATGGATTCAGGGATCTCTCGTCGCTCGGAGGCAACCGCTAACATGGTTTAAGGTATCTTATGTCTTTCATTGTCACTTCCTTAACCAAAAAAATATGATTTGCTTTGCTTAGGCTTGTGACTCTGCAACTTACATACTTTCAATGTGTTTTTATTCAGACTACTTTCAATGCTCCTGCTGGAAACTCACCCCTGGCGTTAGATATGGGTAGCATGGGGAAAGGACAAATATGGTTGAATGGCCAGAGCGTCGGGCGCTACTGGCCTGCGTACAAGGCATCTGGTTCTTGTGGTAACTGTGATTATACTGGTACTTATAACGAGAAGAAATGCTCGAGTAACTGTGGTGAGGCGTCTCAAAGATGGTAGGCAACAAAACTCCAAAATGAATCATAAACTCTACTTCTGCATTACTTACAACATTGATAAACTAACCACTCTTTGATCATTGTTTTATCAGGTATCACGTTCCTCGTTCTTGGTTAAACCCAACAGGAAATTTGTTGGTCGTGTTTGAAGAATGGGGTGGCGACCCGAACGGAATTTCTCTGGTCAGAAGAGATGTAGATACAGTTTGTGTCGATATCAACGAGTGGCAACCAACCCTTATGAACTGGCAGATGCAAGCCTCAGGTAAAGTCAACAAACCCCTTAGGCCAAAAGCTCATCTGTCCTGTGGCCCTGGCCAAAAGATTTCGTCGGTTAAGTTCGCCAGCTTCGGAACCCCGGAAGGCGAATGTGGAAGTTTCCGCGAGGGAAGCTGTCACGCCCACCACTCCTACGATGCTTTCCAAAGTGTTAGTAACATTTAGCCTTTTCATAATCCATGTCACCTTTATTACCTTCAATATAATAAAAGGTTCACGATAACAAGTTCAGGGTATGATGACCACCGACCTAAAGTTTAATATTCTACGAATTTCCTTGACAATTGAATATAGAGGCAGTTGTCTTGCGCAAGCTTGCCCTGACACTCGCGTATATAAGAGGGAAAAAAAGTTATGTTGCCTTTCTAACTAGTCACATCTAACTTTCCTTGTTCTTGCAGACCTGTGTCGGGCAGAACTTCTGCACGGTAACAGTAGCACCAGAGATGTTCGGAGGTGATCCGTGTCCGAATGTGATGAAGAAACTCTCGGTCGAAGTCGTCTGCAGCTGATGGATACAAAGACAGGCTGAATTACTGAAGTGTTTTGGTAGTATATGGTTGAAGTTGAAGGTGAAGAATGAAGGAAGAAACAAAAATCATTCATTTTGGCAGATCTCCATTGGTGAAGTTGTACAAAGTATACAACAGACTGATGGAAGAGAAAGCAATAATTGAGATTGGGAATTATGATGAATGTGGGGATTGATGTGTAAACACTAAATAGTTAGCTGGTTTTTGATTGGCATTCTCACCAGTCAGTCACCAAATTACTATAGAAAAAAGTGGAAAGAAAAATGAAGTTATTAGAGGTTTGTTTTGGTCAAAGAAGCACTTTGAGGTTTTAATTATTGAATCCATGTGCTTCTGTTGTTTTTTGACTTTTTTGTTTTCAAGTTCTTGAAAGAAAATGGAAGCCTCTTGCTTCTGTTCAAATTTAGACCATTTTCAAGTTCACATTGATATGATAATTGTAGGGGCTTATATTCTTATTTAGTTGAGTTTTTGTTGTTAAATATTTTAGACGTTGGGCGACGATAATCAGCCCGTAACCTTGTTTTTTATTTCATTCAAAAGGTTTGATATCAATAGATATAATTGTAAAGACAACCTTTTGAAATGATATATGTTGGTAGGGACAAAAAATGTTTTTATGCTAAAAAAATGTTTTTTTTAAAAAAAAAAAATGTTAAAGTTTTATTGGAAGGAAACTTGTTACTTAATGTATATTAAAGTAAAAGGTATTGGCTGAGATGGGACAAATGACATTATACATATACATACAATAATATCATAATTGAAAAATAGAGAGAAAATAGGGTGAATTATTGGAATGTATGAAAAATGGGAAAATACACGTTTCAATTTTAAACAATTAAAATTTTTGTTTATAAACAATATGAAGATAAATCAAACAAACAATATGAATATCAAATATTGGTCTAAATCCCATTTTAATTTATAAACTTTAAATAGTATATTTTAGTCTAGAATTAAAGAAAAAAAAAAAAACTAATGTTTGATTGCTTTAGGTTATATTGAATTGATGACATTTTGACTTGTTTGATTAATTGTATTTATAGATTTAATTTTTAAAATTTAAAAATAAAAAATAATAATCATGAAATAAATCATTTTCATTTGTCCAGAAAATGTCTCATCAATGTTCTTTTTAGTACAATAAAAAATTGTAAGATTCCAACCACAAATCTAATAATTTTTAATACATTTAAAATGACAATTAAGTTAAATTTTATCAATGTTATTAAAAGAAAGGTCTGTATAAGTTCACTTGAAAAAAAATGTTTTTATTCTCAAAGAATAAATAAATAAATGTTTCAAAATAACAATTTTCAATTTATAAAAAAGACATCACAATTTTAAATAAATAAACTAATTTTTCTCTCAACCTAAAGGCTCATATATTTTATATTAATTTATTTTTATAACCCCGAATATATCCTCTTTTCAAAACCCCTTTTTTAAAATCCCATTTTGATTTCACAAAAAATTTAAAATAAATTCATCTCCCATTTTCACTCCAAATTTCCTCCTCAAATGACGGACAGAGTCCACCCGAACGCCACCGCGGCCGCCGCCGCCAACGGCGGTCCGGCTGCGAACACCGCTCCATTTCCAGCCACCAAATCTCAACTCAACGACGGCAGCCACCCTGTCTACCGCCCTCAGCCGCACCACCGCCGCCGCCGCCAGTTGTGCTGCTCCGTCTGCCTCTGTTTATCCCTAACTCCCATCCACCTAATCTTCCTCCTCGCCATTGCCTCCGCCGTTGTTTACCTAATCTACCACCCTCACCGGCCGTCCTTCGCCGTCTCCGCCGTGAAACTCTCCTATTTCAACATCACTTCCTCCTCACTCCTCAACTCGAAGTTCGATCTCAACGTTTCCGCCACAAACCCTAACAAAATCTCGCGTTCACTTACAATCCAGTCTCGATTTCAGTTCTCTCCAACGGAATCGGCATCGGCGATAGCCAATTGCCTGGATTCGTTCACGATTCGAAGATCACGATTCTGTTGAAGATCTCGATTCTCAGCAAGGGCAAAAAACTCGATCGGTCGTCGGAAAGTACATTGAAGAAAAGTATGAAAAGCAAAAAAGGAATTCCGTTAGAGATTCAGATCGACACGAAGGTGAAATTGAAGATCGGAGCAGTTACGAGCCCTAAGATCGGAATTAGAGTTTTGTGCGACGGAATCTCTGTGGCTGTTCCTGCCGGAAAATCTCCGGCCACCGCTTCAATTTCCGATGAGAAATGTAAGGTTGATTTTAGAATGAAGATCTGGAAATGGACGATATGAAAACTTAGTAGAAAAATTGTAGAGCACAGAGTACACGAAAAAGAAGAAGAAACGGTCTTGGTTTTGTTTTATTTGTATTACTTTTTTGGTTTTTTTTTTCTTCTTTTCCCGAGATTTATTTTACTTTATTTTTTTGGTTCAAATATTTAGAATGTTTTGTAAATGGGATTAAATCTGATGATTATTTTAGATTTAATAAATTCAGTCTAACTATTTTAATTTGATTCTTTTTAGTACTATGTCAATATTGTTATATCAAAAGATTCTTTTTGGTACTATGTCAACATTTGGAGGTGTTACTTTTAGTTGAAAATACATGTTAAGATTAGAAAAAATAGAGATAAAAAATGTTCCCTATTTCATCTCTTCAAAGGGCCAAATATATATACACAAGTTGGTAATAAACTATCAACAAAATATGTAAAATATTTAACTATGAAACCGTATATCAAATCTGGTTTCCTACAATACATTTAACAAATATAACAAATAACAAATATAACCAATATTATCTAATATCCCCCTCAAGTTGGATAGTATAAATCGGCTAGTCCAAACTTGGAACATATGTTGTAAAAGGAAGGTGATGGAAATGGCTTGGTAAAGATATCTGCAAGTTGGGATTGACTACGAACCGACATTAGCTTAAAAAAAATCAGCGGTGATTTTGTCGCCAGACGAAATGACAGTCAAGTTTAATGTGCTTGGTTCGTTCATGAAACTCATGATTATTAGCCAAGTGCACAACAGCTTGATTGTCACAGAACAACAAAACTGGAGTTGAGATGGAAACCTAAAGATCAGTGAGTAAATAGGACAATCACAACAATTCGCAGGTTACTACAGCAAGAGCTCGATATTCAGCCTCTGTAGAGGAACGAGGCATAGTGC
Source organism: Sechiopsis laciniata (assembly GCA_037833695.1). Taxonomy (NCBI): domain Eukaryota; kingdom Viridiplantae; phylum Streptophyta; class Magnoliopsida; order Cucurbitales; family Cucurbitaceae; genus Sechiopsis; species Sechiopsis laciniata. The sequence continues at coordinate 7,832,264 of JBBMKA010000018.1, forward strand.
TTTGTTTCTTGGATTTCCACGAAATCATATTTGTACTAAGAAAAACACAAAACCCAGTGGTAGAACGACGCGTGTCAATACACGAGGCCCAATCAGAATCAGCAAAAGCCCGTAATGAGGAATCCGAGGTTGGTGTGAGCATAAGTCCTTGGCTAGGAGATCCTTTCAAATATCGTAACAGATGATGCACTACCGCCAAATGAGGCTTGCAAGGACGAGCAACATATTGACTTAGCTTGTTAACTGCATAGGTGATGTCCGGGCGAGATATCGTGAGGTAGAGCAGTTGACTAACGAGTCGCTTGTAGATACTTGGATCAGAAAGAGCATCACATGAGGAATCCTAGAGCTTGATTTTTGGATCCATGGGCACAACTTCAGCCTTTGCTCCCAATAAGCCAGTATCTTTAGGAATCTGAAAAGTGTAATGCCTATGAGAGACAAAAAGTCCTGTTGTAGACCTAGCCAGCTCGAGACCGAGAAAATATCGTAGGGTTCCAAGATCCTTCAGCTGGAAAGACTGGTATAATATTTTTTTAAGTCATTAATATAGGCAAGGTTAGCCCAGTCAAAATGATGTCGTCGACATACACTAGCAAGGCCACATAGGTAGAACCTTTTCCATGAACAAATAACGAATAGCCAGATTTGGATTGTGTGAGTCCCAATTTTATTAATGTGGTTGAAAACTTAGAGTACCACTGTCTCGATGCCTGTTTGAGACCATAAATAGACTTTTGTAACCGACAAACCATTCGAGTGTTGGCATCAGCGCCTAAATTTGTGTTGTAGCCAAGTGGCAAGTCCATATACATCTCTTCATTTAAATCTCCATTGAGGAAAGCGTTGTTTACGTCAAGTTGGACCAAAGGCCAATTCTTCGAAATTGCAAGGAGAAGGAGAACCTGGACTGTAACTAGCTTTGCAACAGGGGCAAAATTTTCAATAAAATCTAACTCTTCCTGTTGTGTGCAACCTTTAGCCACAAAACTGGCCTTATAACGCTCTACTCAACCATCTGCTTCGTATTTAATCTTGTATACCCATCGAAAACCAACAGGCTGTTTGTCGGGGGGCAAAGGGACAACCGACCAAGTCTCATTCTTCTCCATGGCACTGAGTTCACTATCCATGGCATCTCTCCAATGTGAATAAGGCAGAGCCTGATGATAATACTTAGGTTCATACATGGATGATATTTGCATGGAAAAAGCCTTGAAATGTGACCCCAAACGATCATATTGAACATGGTTATAAAGAGGATACCTTGTTGACAGTTTTGGTAATGGCGAGTGAGATAATAAACCACAATGATAATTCTGCATATATGTTGGCTTCTTAGTTATACGAGTGGATTTTCATATGTCAAAAATTCCATTAAAGTGGGACTTGTGTGGTTGTGCAACAAGATCGTTAGAATGGGACGAGTCCAGATTAGAATGTTCAGGTTGCCTGACAATGGATTGACTCGACTGCTCCACAGGGAGCTGATCGGAATGAGTCGATTCATTCTGTTGGTCAGCAGATTGGTTAACAGGGATCAATGGCTCTTCGTGAGGACTAAGCCTAGTAGCAATAATCGGGCCTGAATCTTCATTAGATTGTGCCAAATATGAGAGATGAGGGACCGATATGACTTCACGAAAGATGAAATCACAATGTTCGGTCGCTGGTTCATCTCCCATTGTGTGGAATGGATAAAGATCTTCATGAAAAACAACATCTCGCGATAGAAAGATCTCCCGTGTTTCTAAGTTTAACAATTTGAAGCCTTTCACACCTGGCGTGTAGCCTAGAAAGACAGAGGGAATGGCTCGAGGAGAGAATTTATGTCTTTGAGGCAAAAAAGTTGAGGCATACACTAAACATCCAAAGTTTCTAAGTGACGAATAGTCAACAACTGTCCCTTTAAGCAACTTGAAAGAAGTTTTCCATTGCAAATTGTGAGAAGGTGTCCGATTAATAGGATGTACAGCTGTCAATATGCACTCAGTCCAATATATTAACAGAATTTTCTACTGAAAAAAAAAAAGAGCCCGAGCAACATTCAAATTGTGCTGGTGTTTGCGTTCGACAACAGAATTTTGTTCCTGCCAGGCCACACAAGAAAACTGATGGATAACCCCACGTTGCTTCAAAAAAATCTGTAAAGCTTAGTTTTGGCGCATTGTCTGATCTAAAAATCTTAACTTGCTTGTTATACTGAGTCTCGGCCAACTTAAAAAATTGGGGAACTATACTAATCACATTCGACTTATGTTGAAGTAAGAAGACCTAAGTACAGCGACTATGGCCATCAACAAGAGTAAAAAAATAGCGGTGCCCACAATGGGAAATAGGTGTAAAGGGTCCCCAAACATAGCCATGTATTAATTCAAAAGAGATAGGACTAGAAAAAATAGAGATAAAAATGTTTTGTATTTCATCTCCTCGGAGGGGCCAAATATATATACACAAGTTGGTAACAAACTATCAACAAAATATGTAAAATATCTTAACTGTGATATGAAACCGTACATGAGATCTGGTTTCCTAAAATTCATTTAACAAATATAACAAATAACAAATATAACCAATATTATCTAATAGTTGTTCTCAAAGAGAGATTTTCATTATCAAACCTAGGATCATGGAGTTGAATTGAATTACAACTAAGCTAGAGATGTCAATTTTTCCCGCAGGGTCGGGTCCCCGTGGGGACCTGCACCTAACGGGGTGGGGAATCCCCGGTTAGGCAGGGAACAAGGGGAAAAAATATCCCGTGGGCTAATCGAGGCCGGGGAATGTATTTCTCGTCCCCGATTCTTTGATCCTCGCCCTATTCACTTTTTTTTTTTAAATATTTTTTTCTATACTTTACCCTTTAATTTTCAAATAAAAATATATTTGTTGATGAAATTATCTATTCATATGAATATTTTTCTTTAATAATTAACATTATAGTTGAAATTTATAGATATTTTTTAAGAAAATCTAATTATTTAAAAGTATTGTCTAAAACAAATATAAAAAATATAAAGAATTTGAAAAATCCCCGTGGGGAACCTGATCGCGCTGGTGCCCCACCGGAGAATCCCCAACCCGATACCGAGAAAAAAAATGGGGATTTTTCTGGGGATGGAGATTAAATTAAGGGCTTCCCCTACCCCGCCTCGTCCTGTAGACATCCCTAAAGTTAACATGCTACCAAATTTTTAAGTATGATATACTCAAGCACTTTTTAGAAGAAATTTGTGGATAGCAAAAATTAGGACGGGTCTAGTAAAAAGATGAAAAAGTCATGCAAATAAGTGCTTTCAATTACTATTCCAAATAGTTTTCAGTTAGTGTCAGATAGAATTCTTCATTTTTAATTAGTGTGACAGACAATCATTCAATCAATCAGTGTAAAATTTAATTAGTATAATTTTCAATCAATACAATAGATAATTTTGAATTAAGAAATAGTGAAATGTAGAATTGGAATATGAAAAAAAAGCCCAAAATTTGGCTATGAATAAAATATTTCTAAAAAAAATTGTTATAAAAAAATAAATAACGAAAAAATTATCACCTATAGCAAATTCTCATAAAGTAATAGTCTAGTTAAATTACTTAATTGCGAAAGTGTTAAAATATATGTTTGATATTTTATTTTAAAATTTGTTCTATTTTGGTTAATTAATTTTTTAAATATTTATGGTAAATATTTATTAATTTTTCTTTAAAAATTCGATTTCAATTTTTTGCTTATATTCAAATTATGAATATTATTACATTAATTTCAATTAATATTAAATTTAAATTTATCAGAGTTTTTTTTTTTTTTTTTTTTGAATAACCAAATTTGAAAGTTCAAATGAAAAGTATAGAAAGAACATGATATTTGAATACAAATGAAAGTAAAGAGAGGTTTTTGTGATAATATGTTTGTTTTTTTTTTTTTTAATAAATAAAATAGAATAATTCTTGGAAAATGCAGAAATTTGGCTGGCTTTACAATTCAATTATTCTATGCTGTAAAAACGTGTGTTAGTCTAGCAGTTTTATGGTTTTTTTATAAAAAAAGTCTAGCTGTTTTTACTTGTTTAAAGATTTTCTTTTGGAGTATTTTGATTGAGAATTTTAGAGAGAATTTGGATTTTAAGGTAAGTATTTGGAGAGAATCATGTAATTTATTTGAAGAAAGAAGGATTTGTAGCAATTAATTTCTACAATATATACACTTAATAATTAAGAGTTATAGATCTGAAATTCTACAGTTATAAATGTTATAAAGAAAAGAAGAAAAAATTTGGACTAAATGGAGACTTTTGAGCAGTGACAAATGAGCTTGGCCCAAAACCACATTTGAACTTTGCGGTTCATTCAACAGCTCAATAAGTCTCCACTTTATTGCTCTCTTGAAACTGTTTGAGATACCGCTCCCTACACGCATTTGACTATTTTCTTACAGAGGGGAAATAATTTAGGCTCCATAATCATTTCGTTTTTTGTTTTTTGTTTTCGTTTTTAATATTTTTAAAATAGGTTTGTTTGATAATTAATTTTAATTTTTGTTTTTAAAATTTTAAAAATATTTTTAAAATATTAAAGGAATTCTAAAAACAAAAAAAAGTAGCTTTCAAAAATACATTTTTGTTTTTATTTTTAAAAAAGCATGAAAAAATCAATAATAAATAGCAAAAAACTAAAAAAATATAAACAAAATGTGATATTTGAAA
>JBBMKA010000018.1:7837066-7867505 GCA_037833695.1 Sechiopsis laciniata
TATTTCTTTGTGAAGGATTTCCTTAATGAGTAACTGGTCAGACTGTAGCCTATCTGAAAAAATATATCTTCCTTTATTTATGATGTAATATATTTTTAAAAGAAATGTTACATAATTTTATTTGAGTTATATTCTCTTTTTATTATATGGGCCTTGAAGCCCAATTGAGATATTAAAAGCTCCGTTTGGAGCTCAATGAAGCCCAAGGAGCCCGTCTCAACCTACCCAAAACAACATTTTTTTTTAAATATATTTTTTAAAAATTTTCTTAAATTTATTTGCTTGATTATTTATTTATTTATTTGGATTAAATTGTTTACCTATTTTGAATCAAAGCCAGCCTAACTCAGTTGGTTAGATGAATGATAATTACTAATTAACATGGTGAATGGATCTTTTCTTCTCAGTCCTATTTATTGTGGCAGTAACATATGATAAAGAATAAACTTTAAATGAACAAAAGTTTGTACTAAAAAAGAACAAAAGTAAGAATTAAAGAAAATATTAAAAGAATAAAATAAATCATGCATTTTTTTTTCTATTTTCCTTTTTCTTTTTTTTTTTTTTTTTTTTTTTTTTTTTTTTTTTTTTTTAAAGTTTATATGCTATTTTAGTATTCAATTTTTAAGTGTCATTGTGATAAGCATACGGAACTTTTTTTTTTCCTCATAAACTATACCTTTTGAGTTCAACAATATATGATTCAAATAATGTTGATATTCAGAATAGTAGAACTATATTTGTATGAATACTTATTTATTATTATTATTATTTAAGTTCTACTACTATTAGACAATTAGGAGAAGAGAATTCAAATTCACGATCTCTTATTTATTAGGTTGACATTTATATCATTAAACTATGGTTCTTATCGACGTACTAATATTTAGTACAATATTATTACGACGTTACTCTTTTTAAATTAGAATTAGTTGTCAATTATAGATAAAAGACAATTTTCAATAAAACATGTCTTCTTTTTTTGAAAACTTCAATAACATGTGTGTTATATATCCCATGTACATGAAAATTTTGTAATTCTTATTTTACATTCCAAAAAGAAAAGAGTAAAATTTCACTATCTAAGAATGTGTAGAGAAACTCTAGTTTTGATTGTCACAAAAATTTACGACACTATGAAATGCCACCTAAGTAAAATATACTTAAATAATATGAAAGCAGATTAACACTAATCAAGATAATCAACTACACTATTTATGCATCATTTGTAATTCGATACAAAATATATCTTTTTAGTAGAACAATTTCCTACCTTTTTGTTTATGTGGCACTATGGGATTGACACAAAAATTTGTTTTATAAATAAAAATATAAAAAACTATATAAATTTTTGTGACATTTAACCAAAATGTAGAACATCCTAAACAAAATGAGGAATGGCAATTCTAAAAATGGCGAATGAACGGATGGTTTCAGGTTCATAGAGAAAGTGGGGTGGGACAAGAAGCTGGTAAACGAATCATACCCATGGATCGAGAACCAGATTGTTCATCGGCCGAAGCTCACGCCATGGCAGAGAGCTTTCAGAGACAGTCTCTTGGACATCGGCGTCTCCCCTTTCAATGGCTTCACCTACGATCATCTCTACGGCACCAAATTCGGCGGCACCATCTTCGACAGGTTCGGCCGCCGCCACACCGCCGCCGAGCTCTTGGCCACCGCCGACCCCCGTAGACTCACCGTCCTTGTTTATGCCACTGTTCAGAATATTGTGTTTGATACTACAGGTGCGTTTCGTCGCTATGCACGTAAACTGTTTGTTGAAATTCCTGTGAGAATGTGTTTGTTTTTTTGGGAACCCTATGTTTGGTTGGTGTTTTGGTTGTTTGTGCACTCGTTTTTCTTGAATTTTCGATTGGATTATTAACTTTGGCTGACGAATTTGTAGCTATTTAGTTCCTTCCTGCTTTGAAGTTTGAACAAGTTTAGCATACTTACTTGGGTGTGTGTATTGAGTTCGTATACTTTGAAAAAAAATTAGACTAGATAGAACTATAATATGTTCTTGAACTTTTCAGTTAAAGGGTTCTTTAGTTACTTTGTTAGTTTAGCTTATGTTAACGTAGTTGATAACCTATATGAATTCAGCTTGCTTCATTTTTTTTTCCTTTAAAGGAAAAAAAAAAATTCAACTGCATTTTGGGATGCCTGATTTGAACCTGTATTCCCTTGGTTATGTCATAATCATGCTGGTTGAGCTCAAACACTTTTCTTTATTTCTTAATTAATACTTCGGTTTGCCATCCAATGTAGAAGTTTAGGTCTTTTAATATTGGTTTTTGACTTTCCAAAATTAAGCTTATAAATACTACTTCAATATGTGAATTTCTTTGTTTTGTTATCTACTTGTTATAAATGTTCCTAAATCTAAGTCAAACTTTAAAAAATTGTTTTTTAAGTTTTGTTCAGAAAATTTGGTAAAGAATTCAGATGTTTCCTTTAAAAACACAGAAACCAGTAAAAAAATTTAGGAGAAAACAATCACAATTTTTAGAGACCAAATATCTGTATAAAATGAATGGTTATCAAATGAGGCTTTAAGTACTAAACTAGTAATAAGTAATTTAACCAAAGTGTCAACTTTTTTAAAAGAAACTATGTAGTATTGGTTTAAATTCAAAAACAAAAAGATAGAGTATTGTGTGGAAGAGTAAAAAGGAAACTATGTTATTAAAAATCGAAGTAATGAATAAAATGATATCAAATAGAAGTGAATGGGGCAGTATGTTGTGCAGGAAAGCGACCAAAGGCAGTGGGAGTGATCTTTAAGGATGAAAATGGGAATAGACATCAAGCAGATCTAAGAAACAGGCAGCAGAGTGAGATTATTTTATCTGCCGGTGCACTTGGGTCGCCTCAAATGTTGCTGCTGAGTGGAATTGGGCCAAGAGCTGATCTTGAAAAGTTGAACATTTCTGTATTGCTTGACAATGAGTTTGTTGGGAAAGGGATGGCTGATAACCCCATGAACACCGTCTTTGTTCCCACCAACAGACCTATTAGGAAATCACTTATACAGACCGTTGGGATTACTAAGCTTGGTGTTTACATTGAAACTAGCAGTGGTTTCGGGCAGTCTTCAGATAGCATTCGATGCAATCACGGGATGATGTCCGCTGAAGTGAGTTTCCTTTCTTATTATGATAAAATGTGTTTTTATTTTCTAGTTATAAGACCATTCATTCATATAGACATGTGAATTACCTTTGAGTGTTAATAGCTATACATATAGTAGGTCACATTTCTTTTTTTTTTTTTAATTTTTATAACTGGGCATCGTAGTTTCACTCCACTACATACTTGGGGGCACTCACGCCCATCCCAAAGCCTAGACTTGAGAAACGACAAGGGATTTACAATTAAATTCACTCGTGAGTTTCGAACTTGGAATCTCTAAGGGAGCATAACTTGGAGACCCTAAACCTCTACCAATGAGGCTCTCGTGGAGGCATAATATGTCACATATTTGAAAAAACTGAATGTCAATAGTATAAGAAGCACAAAACCATATTTTTTGGAATCACAAGAAACAAGCTATTTAAGTCATGAAAGCAGTGTTATATGCTCATGGACGCTGAAATTACTGAAAGAAAAGTTAGTAACTATTGGTTTTTTGATAATGTGCATTTTTTATGCAACCAGATTGGGCAACTATCCACCATTCCCCCAAAGCAGAGGACCTGGGAAGCTGTCCAAGCATTCATCAAAAGGAAGCGCGATTTACCTCAGGAGGCATTCCAGGGAGGTTTCATTCTTGAAAAGATTGCCAATCCCATATCGACAGGGCAGCTCACCTTGGCTAACACCAATGTTGATGACAATCCATCTGTGACCTTCAATTACTTCAGCCACCCGTACGATCTTCACCGGTGTGTCGATGGCATTCGCATGGCAGCAAAAGTTGTTCAGTCAAAACACTTCACAGATTACACAAAAAATACCAAGGAAACCATCGAGAGTCTACTTAATGCGACAGTGAAGGCCAATGTCAACCTCATTCCTAAGCATACCAATGACACCAAGTCTCTAGAGCAGTTCTGCAGAGACACTGTGATCACAATTTGGCATTACCATGGAGGGTGCCATGTAGGCAAGGTAGTGAGCCCTGATTACAAGGTCCTCGGCGTTTCCCGTCTTCGTGTCGTTGATGGGTCGACCTTTAGCGAATCTCCTGGGACCAATCCTCAAGCCACTGTCATGATGATGGGAAGGTAAGGCTAGAAATTTAGACTAAAATTGTTGCTTGGTCTAATTCTAAACAAAAATGAGTTAAAACCAATTCTGGTATGTCCTTATGATGCAGGTACATGGGACTGAAGATTTTGAAGGATAGACTGGGAAGGGCAGCTGGTATATAAGGATGCATGTGCTCTGGTGTGGAAGCTATCGTAGCGGGCACGTTTCGAGTTTCGGTTGTGAAAATGTAATTATGTCTTTCATCTCTCCCTCCTATCTATCCAAGTAGTTAAAATGTAGAATCTTGGCTTGCTTGGTTTGGGCAATGCATATAAGCTTTTGTCCCTTATCAACTTCTAACATTCCAAGCATGCTTCAAGATATGTCATCATTTTTGTTTCTTCTTTGAAAACTATGTATATCTGGATCATTCTACTGTTTTTTGTAACGATTTCGTTAAATGAATTACGTCGTAGAAAGATCTATCTCTACCCATCAAGGCAACCCAATCCACATCTAGATAAATCTCATCATACCATAAAAAATCTTAGTTTAGAAGATCTTTTCTATAGTTTGTAGTATTGTGTGCTTTGAGTTCAAAGTATTAACAGAAAAAGACGGGCCATTTGCTTCCATCACACAATAAATAACCAAAGCAAATGAAAGGGACAAGATGGGACTTTTTTGAGGCCTTAGTGGAATTGTGGGAAAATGGTTTATTTTTATTTTTTGAAATCGAGATATCAAGGCTTTGCTCCATTATACCCGGAGGCACCTGAGTCCGTCCCAAGGTATGGACCTAGAAGACAACAAGACATTTTACAATTAAATTCACTTGTGAGACTCGAACTTGAGACCTTCAAGAAAGTATGCTTGTAAGCCCCAAGTTTCAACCAACAAAGCTGGCCCTTGAAGATAGAAAAATTATCATAGATTAATCTAGTGGTCAAAGAGAGTTTTGAAGATCTAAGATGAGATGGGTGTAGTTTATGGTAGTACCTATCTAGAAAATAATTTTTTATGAATTTTTTTGGCATCGAAAGTATATTCGGTGAAAATCATCCAGAAAAGACAAGTGATTTTGGAACAAAAAGTCATTCCTAAGCCGACAAATGCCACAGAACAAAACATTGTACAGTTTCTTAACAGCTTTCCATGCCTATTTTCCTTACATATGTAGAACATATCTAGTCCAGGTTAGGATGCAATCCTCAATTTGTCTGGTTGGGATTTTATTTTTTTTTGGTAAGTAATGTCAAGAACAATGTACTTAGCAGGATTATTGACTTCACAATTGGGTGTTTTTTCTTGGAAAGATAAATCATCTTTTCAAGGTACCATCAAGAAAAAATTATTGTAAATTTCTATTATTAGGTTGGTGTATTAGTTGTTTAGAACTTAGAAATCTTTTCGGACCCATGTGATTAGAAAAATTGTAATTTGAAATAAGCAATTTTACGAATTGCAAGACAAATAGTAACAAGGTTTAGAAGGAATAATTTCACGCTATAGTATAGGTATACATACAGAGATTTTACTGTCAACGAAATTTTTCAGCCACCAAATGTAGTAGAGTTCATGATTCATTGAGAATGACTGAATTGTGGGTCTAAGCTAGTTCAAACACTCACCTACGTGTCAATTTATACACGCATTTATGTACATGTGTGGTTCTCAAGGGATGGCTTCGTTGATAGAGCCTTAGACTCTCCAACATATGCTTCTTTGGAGGTTACAAGTTCGAAACTCACAAATAATTTAATTGTAAATTCATTGCTGCCTCTCACATTTGGACCTTGTGATGAGTGAAGGTGTCTCGAGTATATAGAAAGGCAAAGCTTCTATTCCTATTTTTTCATAAAAAAAATCATAGATGAGTGTATATTGGTTGATTTGGAGAAAGTTAAAATTAAATTTATATAATTTTAAAAGTTAGAATTTTATCTTTATAGTTTGATCTTCATAAATAGTTCTTTAAGTTTTGTTTCAGATGAATTTTAACTCTTAGAACCACACATAAGTTCTAAATTTATCCTAAATTATAGAGACAAAATTATATATATTTCAATTTTGCTAATTTGAATATAGTTCACTTGATCAAGATACTATATTTTTTATTTAACATCTCTCGAGAACAATAAAATTATCTGCAAGTTTCTCAAATACTCACCCATATGAACTTAAAAAATAAAATTAAAAAAAAAAAAAAAAAAACCTCACCAGTATAAAATACATGTAGTAATGCTTTAATATATGATTTTTTTTCTTCATTAATTTGGTTTAGATCCCCGGTGAGTGGTAGGTATGAACATGTAACAGAAAATTTGAATTTATTAGGATTCTTTTGTTGCATTACAAAATAATATATTTTTTAAAATTATTTTTTTTAACAAACAAACTCGTATGAATTATTTGACTAATTAAAAAATAATAATAGTATAAATGATTGCCAGACAGATAAGAATAAAGAAACAAACACCCCAACAAACAGTTTTAGGTGTGGTGTCTTGACATTTTTCAGCCTCTAAGTCATATTTTTAATAAATTTCGCATCCTTAATTATTATTTTCAATTTGCAAAATTTATTAATATTTGTAGTTAAAAATAATAATTTTGATCCTAAATTTCGAAGATCGTTCATTTTTCAGTCTTACGTAATTTTAAATGTTAAAATTTTTCTTTTAATATAGGGAAATTGTACCAGCTGTTCACTTTTCAGAAAGTATTTGCATGCGTGTTCAAATCTCAACTTATTTGTAAAAATATTTTTCATTTCTTTTTTATTTTAAATAACTAAATTGTAAGTTACCATTTTACCCTCCATTTACATCAAGACACCTCATCCTTCTTTTTTGCAATTTCTTCAATTTTCAGTCAAATTTTTTTTTTCTCAGTCCATTTTACGGCTCTTTTGATTTGGTCTTTGTTCTTTGTTCTTTTCCGGCGATTTCCTTCGACTCCATCTCACCACTCATCCATCGCCAGTCACGTTGTTCTCCGCCTTTGTTCAAATTGATTTAAATGCTACCACTGGATAATCGTTGGAGATGATGAGTAATCATTGTGGGAAACGTGTTTCCAAAGATGGCGAGTCAAAACGGGGGAGATTCAACTATTTTTTCGCCATTTTTCTCTCTTTGAAAAACTGCAGCCGTCAAAGACAAAGACCGCAAAACCCTAATTTCGTCCTTAAAAATTTAAATAAATAATGTATTAATAAATACTGTATTTATAAATAAATATTGTATTGGTAATAAATACTGTATTAACATTTTATTAGAGAACATTTAATGTTAAATCTTCATTATTTATACTGTTAATAATGATAAATACATTAATTTTAAGGTGTATTAATAAATAATATTGTATTTAACTTTAATATTATTTTATAAACATCAATACTGTATTTATCAACATCTAGAAATACTCTTTTCAAACAACAATACGATATTTAACCATTAATACCACATGTAGAGAACAAGAGAGAAAGAATAATGAAAGAAAAAAAAAAGAGAAAGTGAGTGATAGTGTACAATGAAAAGAGAAAGAAGAAGATGAAGAATGGAGAAGGAGAAATTACGTAAAAGAGAGAAAAGTTTGAGAAATGAAAAAAAAATATGAATATAAAAGATGGAAAGAGAAAATTTGAAAATAAAATATATTATTTTAAATATGTTATGATTATTTCTTGAAAATGAAAGTTTATTGGACAGTGTGCACACATTTGCCAAGAAATATTTAATGAAAACATTTTAAATATATAATAAATTATATTATTTTTCAAAATATTAGGATTGTTTTAAAAAAAAAAGGAAACATTTTTTGGACAAAAAGTGCAATTTGCAATATATGACAATACTGTTTTAAAAATAATATTATTGTATTTATAAATATTCGGTAATATTATTTTAAAATAATAATATTGTATTTAACCATTAATACCACATTCGCTTCTTTTAACGGAATTCTCCCCAGAGGCCACGACAAAGGAGGAAGCTGTGGCAACGACGACGACAAGCAGGTTTGGGTTTAGGTACTAGTTCTGGCAAAAATCCGACGGGTTAAGCTTGACAGCGGTGCAAATGGAGTTTTGGTAGAAAAAACCAACGGGTTAAGCTCGACGGCAGTGCAAATGGAGTTCCAGCAAGAATACAACGACGGGTCTACTTCAAAATTTTGTGAAGAAGTCGATGATGTGGCATAGGTGTTTCTTGCGCAGGTGAATGGAGGGGAGAGATTTGGGGAAGAAGGTAATGAAGTGGGTTTCTTTCTTCCACATAAAGGGAGGAGTACTTTTGTCTTTTATTATTAAAACAAATTTCTTTAATTAAAAACAAAAATTACTTTTGCTAATTAATCTTAACATGGACATATTTGCAATTAGTTTTCTATTTTGGCCTATTATTGAACTTTTCCCTTTAATATATTCATGACTTATACTACTTTTTCAGTATCTCGACTTTTGTCACGAGATATATCAACTGACTCTATAACATTTAGATATGAAGGAAATTTATAAAAAATTAATTTCTAAATAGATAGTTATCATAGATTGAACTCATCATCTTTTAGTTTATCAAAACCCTCTTGATCATGGTTACATTACGATTAAATATCTAAATTTAGACTTTAGAATTTCAACAAGATAACAATTTAGGGCATATATTGACATGATCTATATTTTCATGATCACATATGTGGTTTCATATAAGCTACATTTTGTTGTCATTTAACCCCAAAAAAAAAAAAAAATTACAAAATAACAAAATGTAGTCTAAATTGAGCCACATGTACAGACATGAAAAGATAGGTATGTCAAAACATAACTTAAACTTTTCTCTTTCAACAAATCATAAAATTAGTTGTTTTTTGTTTTTTTTGTTTTTGTTTTTTTTTTTTTTTGTGAAACTAGAGGTTTGTTTTAATTAGCTTTAATTTGTATAACATAAGCTTATGTTATTATAGAGTAACAAATTCATGGCTAAAAATTAGCAAATTTACATATTAGTATAGACTCCGACTATTAACTTCAAGTTATATAAGTCAACCTGAGATAAACATATTATGAACCACCGATAACTTTAGTACATTTGATTTGCAATCATCACATGATTATTCAGTAATTAAAGTTGTTTACTAGCCGACCTAAAGCTTATATAAACTATGTGCTACAATAAGTAGAATTTAGCCTAAATTTGTATGGTGTATGATATGACAATAAAAAAGTTACAAAAAAAAAAAATAAAAATAAAATTTAATCAATGATGACCACTTATCTAAAATTTAATTTCATACTGATTTGTTCGACATTAAAATATTGCAGATCAACATGAACAAATGCTTATAAATGATTATGAATTAAAAAAAAAAAAATTATAGTTAAGATATGCATAAACTGATTTGGATAGCCACATACATATATATAACAAAAAAAAAAGATGTTACATATTTAAATTTCTAATTCAAATATTGTTGGTTAAAAAAAAAACTCATTCAAACATCTTCATTTCAACATAGAGCTGAAACAATTTCTTAGCATTATTGACTAAATACATTAAGCTTCACCCCATTTACTAGACAATGGTTGTGAATTGAAAAAAGTGGGTCAACATGAACAAATATTCATAAATGATTAACTGTCGTTTTAAAAAGAAAATAAATGAGAAAAGTTAGAGTTAAAGTTTCTATTGATTATAGTTGGGGATGACCCAATTCTATTGGTGACAAATGGAGCATGAATTTTCAAAGAAAAGAGGAATAGACAATTCCCATTTGGCACAGCCAAACAAACAGGAAAGTTTTTTAGTATCAAATGGTATGATTTTTTAGTTAAATTATAAGTTTTATTTTTGAGTTTTCAGATTTGTATTTAATAAATCTTTTTTTAAAAATAAGTCTTAAGTTCTAAATTTTGTATTTAACAAGTATCTAAAATTACAATTTAACACAAAAAACAATTATGCTACCTCAATTCATGGTTTTTTTTTTTTAAATTTATTTTTTTAGTAATCAATTCATGTTTTGTTGAGCTCAATTAGCATATGATGAAATAATCAATAGTCTATGAATTGGAAACAAATATCTCAAATTTTGTTTATTCAAAAATAAAATGTGTGCTCTATAAAAGAATATAATATATTAATAATAAATGCATTTAGCACATTTTAGTTTTATTGAAAAAGAAAGAAAAGAAAAAGACAGAAAAATCAAAAGGGTAGAAATGGAAAAAGAGTTAATATGTGCGACACGTGTTTTGCACGTGCATTTATGAGCCGGTGAGGTGGAGCCATCTGTGTTCGGTTGACTTTCACTTTCCTCTCAGCGCGTTTCCCTTACTTAAATCTAACTCTCCCTAAAATATATTTTCATATTTAAAAAAAACTTCTTATAAAAAATTGCTAAATTATCGTATAATTTTCATAGTTTCAAATTAATTTTAATTTAGTTTATATGATTTGAATTCAATTTTATTTAGTCTTTTAAGAGTTTTAACTTATTCTTGGTAGTTTTGTTTAGATTCACAAGTTTCAATTTAATCTTGATAGCTTGACTTAGATTCATAAGTTCTAGTTTGATCTTTAATATTTAGTCAATGAAATATTGGCATTTTATAAATTAAGTTAAAGAAGTGTTATAAAATAATTGTAAGATACACTTTAAAAATCAAAATAATTTTTTTTTCTTTTCTAAATTAAAATAATTGGGGATGGAAGACTCAAACTCAAGATTTTTTATTGATTACCTGTATACTGATGTCACTAAATTACTGTTTTTGTTGACAAAACCAAAATAAGTTAAACTATTGATAATTAATAAATGATTGAATAATTTAATCTTCAAATATCGATATACTTTTTTAAAAAAAGACAAACATAAATTTAGTCTTTCCAAATAATACACACTGAAATGAAACTTCATAAAATTCATAATTAAAAAAAAGAAGTTTTTCTTTAATATATATGTATATAATTTAGAGTATAAATCTACGATAAGTTTGAACTAAAAACAAATGGAATCATAATTCATAGTCAAAATATCTCTATCTTATTGATATGTATCATGACTTAAAAATAGTATTTTCAAATCTTTTCACTCTCATGGTACTAAAAATAATATCTAAAATAATGTAATATAAATATAGAAAAATATTATTACAAAATTTTAATCATTAAACTTGTGTCTATTTGTTTTTTTACCCAAAAAAAAAAAAAAATCATGTAAAATCCTAAACTCTTTAACTAAATTTTAAATCTGTCTGATACATATTTGACCTACCAATTTCTATCTATTTGGTATTTGGTAGAATTAAAAATAAACTAATTTGTTAGTTATAACATTGGATTAAGGTCTAATGGTATCACAAACAGTCAATTTTATATCTAATAGATTTGTGAATTTTGAAAAATATTGAATTGGTCTGATATAAAATTGAAAATTCCTGAATGGGAAGGGGGAACAAATATCGATTTTTGAGATCGAACTTGTTTACAACCAAACAATTAAACCATTACGCCATTGATCCATTTGATAAAAAGTTATAAGTTAAATATATGGTACTCACTTATACAAGAATTAATTTTTTACAAATGTTTTTACAAACTATAAGGTTTAACTCCAAGAACAATCAATACTAGCGTAAATTGACTTGAAAATTCACGAATATAAAAAATGGAAATGCACATAAATTCAAACCTAAAGATCGAGGACTAAGCTTGATACTAACATTTTTATCAAAAAAAAAAAAAAAAAAAAGGAAAAAACTTGAAATTCTAAGAAGAAAGAAAGAAGGGTGGTACTGTAATATTTGGAGTGGGGAAGGATAAATTTGTAAGCCGACAGCAACGTTTTAACCAAAATCAGCCTCGCGAGGTTATATTTCTTAATAAAACAAAATATATTAATTCTAAAATATAAAATCAATTTTACCATAAGTTCCAAACAATAAACTTTGTCTTCTTTCAAGGAATGGTTGTAAAATTACAATAATTTTAAGAATATCTCACCTATCATAAAATTAAAAGGAAAAATGTTTAAATTTAGTTAAAGAAAAACATTCCCTTTCAATTATGTATGTATATATTTTAAAACTTATTGAAAAAAATTATTGAAGTCTTAACAAATGGAAACATTTATTTTTAAAATTTTAAAAGTGATAAATTTATTTATAAATAATATGCAGAAAAAATATTAGTGATTTAAATCTCATTTTAAGTTATAAACTAAAAAAAAAAAAAAAAAAAAAAAGAAGAAGAAGAATTTTTAGTCTAGAATGAAAAAACAACAATTTTGGTTCATATTATCATACAATTTCTACGGTTATTATTGCTTTTTTGTTTTTTTTTTTGTTTTTATCGTACAATTTCTTCGGTCTAATATCAAACTATCCAATATACATATTTAACACCATACTTCATTTAAATAATTAATAAAAAACAATAACAAGGATTTTTGCATTTTTATTTTAATTCTTGAAGTCTATAATATTTTCATTTTTTTATTTGCAAAGAACAATTGCTCAACAGGATTAGCTTACACGGAATGACCAAGAAATTATGGGTTCGAATCTCCTACTCAAAATTATTATAATCGCAAAAAAAAAAAAAAAACTAAAAATAAGAAATTCGAATCATAATCTCTTAGTTATTTGATAGGCACTAATCAAAGTAAGCAATTGACATAATTACAAATTTTAAACTTACATTCAATAAAAACTATAATCTTTTCTTAATACAAATTTTAAAATATTTCTCTCCATAATCAATAATACTTATTATAAATACTCAATACAATATTATATATTATTAACATAGTATTATAGGAAAATATTTTTAATATCAATGATTATAATTATTAATTTTTTAAAAATGATCATATTGATAATTAATTTATACATTTCAATCATCTGTGTATATATAATTTCAATCAACAAACTTCTATTGTAATATTAAAAAAAAAAAAAAAAAAAAAAAACTAATTTTTGTGCTACACATATATTTTATTTGAATTTATTTTCCTATTCCCAAATATGTCCTCTTTATTTGTACAAATTACAGTCAGCCATCAATACCCCTCAAATTTCCTTTTTAAAAAGCCATCTTTTAAAATCCCATTTTTACTTCAGAGAAAAATAAAAAATCAATCAATCTCCCAAATTTCACTCCAAAATCCCTCCTCCATCACAATGACTGACAGAGTCCACCCAAACGCCGCCGCGAACGGCGCAGCGCCGCCGAAGGCCGCCGCTCCATTCCCGGCGACAAAATCTCAACTCTACGGCGCCAGCCGCCCAGCCTACCGCCCTCAGCCGCACCACCGCCGCCGCCGCAGCCGCAGCTGCTGCTGCTCCGTCTGCCTCTGGCTATCCCTAACTCTAATCCTCCTAATCTTCCTCCTAGCCGTCGCCTCCGCCGTCGTTTACCTAATCTACCGCCCTCAACGGCCGTCGTTCACCGTCTCCGCCGTGAAACTCTCCTATTTCAACATCACTTCCTCTTCACTCCTCAATTCGAAGTTCGATCTCAACGTTTCCGCCAGAAACCCTAACAAAAAGCTCGTGTTCACTTACAATCCAGTCTCGATTTCAGTATTCTCCAACGGAATCGACGTCGGCGATGGATTATTGCCTGGATTCGTTCACGATACGAAGAACACAACTCTGTTGAAAACCTCGATTCTCAGTAAGGGCCAAAAACTCGATGAATCGTCGGAAACTACATTGAAGAACAGTATGAAGAACAAGAAAGGTCTTCCGTTAGAGATTCAACTCAATACGAAGGTGAAATTGAAGATGGGAGCGATTAAAAGCCCTAAAATCGGAATTAGGGTTTCTTGTGAAGGAATCTCTGTAACTGTTCCCACCGGTAAATCTCCGGCCACCGCTACAACTTCCGGCGCAAAATGTAAGGTTGATCTTAGAATGAAGATCTGGAAATGGACGATCTGAAAATTGGAGAAGATGAACTGAAGAACATGAAGAAGAAAAAAAGGTCTCTGGTTTTATTTTATTTTATTATTATTACTTTTTTTTTTGTAATTTTCTTTTCCAGAAATTTAATTTTCGCCATCTCTGATTCTATACGTTTTTTTTTCTAAACTTTTGTGATTGGTTTTTGTCCAAATATTTAGAATATTTTTGTAAATGGAATTAAGTCTGATGATTGAATTGTGCGTAAGAATTTGAATTTTTTTAGTATGTTTTAAAAATTCATTTCTGCTATTTTGTTTGGATCTAATGTAATTTTAGGTTATATGATAATGATTTTAATGTAATTAAATTATTTAATAAAGGAAATTTGGCTGGCTTTATAATTTAATTATTCTTTGCTGTAAAGAACGTGGGTAAGGTCTTCTCAAAATAACAATAATAACAACGTGGGTAAGGCTAGCTGTTTTTGTATTTATTTGATTTTAAATTATTGAGAAACTTGCATTAGTCAAATTTAGAATTTCAGCTTTAAATTGTTTTTGCAAGTATTGATATAAACATTATATTAATGAGTATTATTCATTAATACATAATAGTGTATTGATGAATAAATACTCTATTAAAGTGTGTTATTGACTATAAATATAAATTTTTTAGAATTTAATTATATTTATAATTATTTTGTGTAACTAGCCAATTCACTACAATTGTTTAAAATTTTTTTTTGGAGACCTTGGATAGAATGAGAAAAAGGACTTAGGGTGATTTTTTTTTTTTTTTTTTTTTTGAGTTCAACAACATTCGGAGACGTTGTCTCGAATAAGATTATTAAATAGCATATGAGCTTTGCTCCTTTTGGTACTTTGAAGAACGATTTAGCCCAAACAATAATAGCACAACCGATATAAATCTGCTAAGATGTGATAAACTTTAATTTTCACCCTCAATTATGGGTAGAAATTTTAAAAAAAGTAACTAATGATTATATAATAAATAATTTTTATGATTCTTTCAAAAAAAAATTAAATATTATAAGAATCAAGTGATTATCCCATAAGTTAACAAGAACAATAGTTCATGAGTGTTTATTTATAATTAAGTTGTTATAAGTTTGAATAATTTAATTTAATTTTATTATTATTATTATTTTTATTTTGAAATGTAATTTAATTATTATTAAAATAAAAGAAAAGGTAAAATATTTGAGATGTATATTAGGTGATATATATATATATATATGTGAACTTGTAATGTAATTTGTGAATTTACGGAACATATACATTTTTATGAAAATATTTATGCTTGACATTTGATTTTTGAATTATATAAAAAATAAATAAAAATGTTAAAAATACGAGCTAAGCGATTGAATATTGTATTTAAAAATAAAAATAGCCATGATGTATTTGTAGGATAAAATTATAAAATAATTATAATTCAGTTAGAAAAAAAAAAGAAGTAAAATGTCGTGTTCGATATCAAATACCTAGTTCACCAAGGTGAGCTTAGGCATTCTAATGTATTAGTCCCTAATTATTTCTTCCAAGTTCAATTTGATTTAACATGTCGACTAAAAATTGATATGTAAGAGAAAATTAACAAAATAATTGGAAGAAAATTGTCTTTTAGAATGATTTTTATCAAACGAACCCATTTGTATCTCTTTATCCTAAAATGTAACTATTTAAAAAAAATAATTGTATTTAATATCAACTTCAAACATAATTGGCTACAAATAATATCAAACATAATTGAGTAATTTCATTTCAGTATTAATGTAACCCAAATATAAAGTTGATTTTTTTTTTTAAATTCAATAATAAATGAGATAAAAATATTCAAATCTGTAACTTCATAATTATTAAGTCATACAAAACGTTATATGTTACGCTTTTTTTAACTATAAAGTTGAGAGTTCAAGTAAACAACTTTTTTAAGTGAAGTTTTATCGAATTATATTCATAGAGTTATATTCAATAATTTATGATAACAAGCTAGAGAGAAGATAAATAGAGTGGAATTAGCTTTCAAAAAGAGTGGGTGGGCATAGCCTAAAGTTCAAAAGTCATAATCTAAATTTGTTGTGTAATGGAATAATTAAATGAAGAAATTTTGTTGTGTATGAGCTGTATACACCAATAATAATTATATGATCTTATATAGCAAAAATACTTTACAAATATATAATATTCCCTCTTAAAAAAAAATGTGTCGGTGGAAAGACTTTTATTTTTATTTTTATTTTTTTTAAACAAGTGGAGAGACTTTAATTTACTTTTTTTTTTCTTCTTCTTTTTAGCTTTGAATTATTGTGGTTTTCCTTTGTGCAATTTGGTCCCGCTCCAACTTCAAATGCCGGAATAGCCCCCTTCTTAAAATTATACTTTTTTTTTCGGTTAAAAGATCATTTTGGTCTTTAATTTTTTGTTTAATCTTTATTTCATTTTAGTTACTTTCAAATATTTAATTTTAATTTTTAAAATTTAAAATTTATTTTATTTTTGTCCACAAACTTTCAAATATTTCAATCTTGATTTCTATACCTTTAAAAAAGTTTAAAATTTAACTTAAAAATAAATTTAAAGTTAATATTAATAAAAAAAAAGGGTTCAATAATAGTAAGAATTTTAATACCAGCAAAGAAAAAAAATTAAAAAATGAAAAGAACTTATACACATTTTCTATTTTTGTATATTAACTTAATAATTTTAGTCAACCATATTTAATAATATCAATTAGAACTAGAAATCAACATTTTATTGTTTAATGTAGTACCAAAAATGGTATGGTAGAATAATTTATCTAGAAAATATTCCCACATTGCTAATTTGCTATACTATAATAAGAAAATAAAATCACTTGATATTTTTGTAACTAGCATTTATTTCTACCAAGCTATTTTTAATTTCTCAAATTTTTTAAATATAATTTTACAAATAAAAACAATTTCCATTATGAAAAAAAGGATGTGGCACATATGCTTTTCAGTTGGCAAAAGCCATGTTGCATCTTCAACATCCAACATGCATGCATCATTGGCATTGTTCTTTTGATCACATGCATTAGATCTTCCTTTTTTTTTATTCTATTCTAAAACGAAGAGAAAAAAAAAAAAACTAATTTGAGTTTCAAAGTTATTCAAATATACTTTTAGATTTTACAATTACAAGGTTGCATGAATGTTGCTTGAAGTAAAAAAAAAAAAAAAGAATTAAAAGACTATTTGTTAGACATGTTACAACTTTAGGACATATTCGACATAAAAACTATTTATAAAATCTAAAGAGATGCTAAACAATTTTCTCAATAAAATAACACACCCATCTAAAAGTTTAGAAATAATATTAATAAATAAAAATGTGAACATATATGGTCAAGAAATCATCGTGAGTTGACTGGATCAATAACGTTATTGGAAATCATAGAGAGAAAACAAGTTCAATCTATAGTGATCATCAATTTAAGAATTAATTTTTACTAGTCTCTTTAACAACCAAATATAGTAAAGTGAAGTTGGTTGTCTCGTAAGTTTTTTTTTTTTTACTTTAAATAGTTATAAATGTGTAAACTAGTTTAAACGCACTTCGACTATTTTCATCAGACAATTATTTGACATTTTTACATTTGGTTGTCAAAGAAACATACTGAAAATTAATATTTAGAAGGTGATCATCAAGAATTGAACTCATCCCCTCTTTGATTATCTAGAAGGTGATCACCAAAAAAAAAAAAAATCACTCATATACGCCCAATCAATGTCCAATATTCATGGTTGATTAACTTGACATTATATCCTTAATTTTAGTAAATTACATTTACTATTTTAGGTTAAATTTACATATATACTATAAAAAAAAACAATTCTCAGCGAATCTGTGTCCTAGTTTCTAAAAAATTGATGTATTACCATGTCATATGATGTCCGTGCTTCATAGGTATCTCATAAGATTAGTTGAGGTACTTTCATTCTCGAAAAGGATCAATACAGTTTTGATTGAAATTTAAAATTATAGATACAACAGAAGTGCACCAATCCAAATTTAACAGTTAAAAGAATGCAAAACTAGAGAGTCTTTCCTGTTCATTAATTTTAGCAGTAAAGTGTTAACTATTGGAATAACTGTACAAGATGAATTAGGGTAACTGAATTTCCAGAAAAAAAGAAGAAGAAAAAGAAAAAAAAAAAAGTCCTGCCCCATGGCATTGAAAAGAACAAACAAAGATTGAACTCAATTATGAATGATACAAGACTTGGTGAAAGCTCTTTTGACATCCCTTCAAAACAGGCAAATGATGCTAGCCAGGCCTGAAATGGTGTAGAATAGTGAGTGGAACAAGTTTGAGGGAAAGAATAAAAAAAATGTATTTTTTAAACTAAAGGTGAGTCAATTTTGTTGTTTTTATATCTTTGAATGTTCGGACCAATTTACGCACACCTCAACTATTCTCATGAGTCAAACTGCCAAACCTACAACATTTAGTTATTAACAAAACTCATATCAAATCAATTTCTAAGTAGATAGCTATCATAGATTGAACTTATAACCTTTTACTTCTCCAAGGTCCTCTTTGACCACTAGATTTAAGCCAACCTTGTGATCAAATCTATGATGGTTGTAAAGGTGAGCTTCAATTCATATGAATTTGAACCAACCATCATGAGTTGCACTACTGTCATAGAGGACTTTGGAGATCCAAGAGATTATGGGTTACATCTATAGTGACAACCTATCTAGGAATTAATTTTCTACGGATTCCCTAAATCATGTTGTTGGGTTAGAAGATATGTCCATAAGATCCGTTGAGGTGGGTGTAAGCTGACCTGAAAACTCATGTATATATATATAAAAACTGATGAATTTGAACCAAAATTGAACAAAAGCATACATGGATGGGGTTGAATTGATCGGAGATTATCAAAACCAGATGTCAACTTCAGCCAAGCGTTTGATTTATCAGGAAAAACCTCTCAGAAATGTAACTATACAATTTTTTTCTCACATCCCAAAATCTTCCGACAAAGAGTGAACTATTTTTGCAGCATTTACAATATACATCTAACACCTAAGAACTCCAAGAGCAATAATTAACGGATCAGCACAGAAAATCTTGGACGCCCAATAGTATGTAACTTTTAACCTACTTTTAGACAAGAAACGCTTAAATTGAAAGGGAATGTGAGAGGGGGAAGAAGCAGTTTAAACTCTAACCCTAAACTCAATGTTCTAAGGTGATTAACCATCATAGGTAGTCAAAAGAGCTTGAGAACTAAAAATGAATGAATTTAATTTATGGTGACCACTTATTTAGGATTTAATTATAACCTACGTATTTCCTGTTAACCAAATATGGTAAGATTAGGTAGATGTGAGTGCAAGCTGGCCCTGACACTCACCGATATAAAAAAAAAGATGATCTAAGGTGATTACAAAACAGAAAATTCTTTTTTATTTTTTTGGAGAAGATAAGGACTTATAGGACAGAATCAACCCCATACTATCCATATGCTCTTTCATGTAATCATGAGAAGGTACCAAAACAACACATAATGTTGAGAGAATGCACAAAATCTGGTCTTAGCATTGCTAAACAAAAAGTTCGTACAATCATCTAAGTTTTGGTGTGCGTTGACATATTTTTCCTTCTGAAAACCACTAATCAAACTCAACCCCAGAACTAAACCATTTAGCAAAATGATGACAATGGAAAGGGAAAAAAACAACAGAAAAAGTTCTGACCATTGAGACAAACTGAAAAGAAACAGATAATAAATTTTAAGCAGATCTAAGTTAAAGTATTACCTAAATGAGAAAAAAGTAGCTAAGGCTCGCCGCCCTTGACAAGCTCTTCAACAGAGTTCTTATATTTGCCAATCAGGTCCCTATTAAATAAAAATCATTAATAGGTACATTGATGAATAAAGACAATTTTGTTTAAACCACAGGCAGAAAATGGTAGTTAACATACCTTCGATGATTTAATAACTGCTCATGTTCTTCCAGTTTTTTCTTTTGTCCCTCTACTGTCTGCAACCAAAACACATAATATCCTAACTTTTATTTTTTACAAGAAATCATATCATTAACCCCTCTCGCACACACTTAACACAACAGAAGATCAAAATTGCAAAAGAGAAAAATAGAACACCTCTTAGAGAGCCCTGGTGAGCCTACACAAAAGCAATTCATCCTACTTCGTTTCTCTCCTAGAGTTGTACCTATGTCTTACTTGAACCTTTGGTCTTAGAAAGCATCATTTTTTTACATAAATGTGAGTGTTCAGGCCAGTTTATGTGCACCTCAATTATTTTTACTGGACAACCAATCTGACTCTACAACATTTAAATGTCAAGAAAACTCGTAAAATATTGATCCCTATGTAGGTAGTCACCATGGATTGAGCATGTTAGGAACAACGACCCTATATGAGATACTCCACATTGGTATGATATTGCCCACTTTGGGCATAAGTCTTTGCAACTTTATTTTTGGTTATCACCCAAAAAGCCTCATAGCAATGGAGGTTGTTTTCATCCCTTTTAAACCCATGACTTCTCTCTTTCCTTTCCCGTGTGGGCCAATTGGTTGAACTTCAACCAGAACCCATAAATCTTTAGTTCTTCAAATCCCTCTTGACCACTAAATCAATTCATAATGGTTGTCTTAAAAGCCATCGTCACTAACATTTAGACCCTAATAAAAAAGAAGTTTAAAATTTGAACATTTATACTTGAATAAATTTGGTATATCTCATTCGCAGCCATGGGTTTGTTATGCCAAGCCAAGCACATGAAGAACACAGCTAAACGGAGTACATTATAGCCTACCGACACATAACATTTAAAGCAAAATAAAGTTACAACATACCATAGCCTTGGAGCTCAGTGACCCAGATATCGAGTTTAAAAGTTGCTGACACTTTTCAAAGTGGTTATTCAGATCATTGACCTTCCAAAACGTTACAAAAACCAATTACTAGTGCAAACAACGATATAACTAATTTTCAAGGAAATTTTGAAAAACAAACATGTATACCAATGCATCCGATTGCTGATCTCTAGATCCATTCTCAATAGCATCCGCCAATTTCTCCACAAGCTACAACACAAGAAACAACCAAAATTAACTAACCGAGATAGCTACAACCACAATTACACATATAAGCCAACACCTTGAACAATTACATGTATCACAAAATCATAAATATACCATGAATTTATTGATAATAAACTAAGTCATCAATTTAACTTACTAACAATCAATCACAAGGATAAGAACAAGAAACAACTAATCCTCGAACTAAAACAAATTCTATTAGGCACAAAACCTCACAAAACTAAAATTGAAATTATTAAATGCATCTCGACTATTCCGGAACATACAACCTGATTCTAATGTCAAGAAAATCGGTAGCTAGCATGAATCAAACCCATAATCTTTTCGTTTTTTAAACCCTCTTGACTATTAAAACATCCCATGATAGGAATTACAATTGAAATTAAAAACACCCTTCTAGCCACACATAATGAAAAAGCAATAAAAGGGAAAAACAGGGCATAAGAAAACACTCGAAATCTAGGGTTTGAGAACACATTACATGAAATAGATGAAAATGGGAAGCCAGAGATTGGTGTTGATGATATTGCTGCTGTTGCTGTTGTTGTTGTTGCTGCTGTTGCTGCTGTTGAAGAAGCCGCTGCTGTTGCTGCTGCTGCTGCTGCTGCTGTTGTTGTAAATGATATTGCTGTTGTTGTTGGGGGAAATGTTGGGGTTGCAATTGGGGCTGGAATTGGGGGGAGGGCTGTTGGGGCTGCTGGATTTGAGGAGAGAGTTGTTGTTGTTGTTGCTGTGGTTGAAATTGAGGAGAGAGTTGTTGCTGCTGAAATTGGTGCTGGGATTGAATTTGGGGCTGGAATTTCTGTTGAAATGGCTGTTGTTGTTGTTGTTGTTGTTGAAGGGAAAATTGTTGGTGTTGTTGAAGGTAAAGAGATTCTTGATTGGAGAGATTTGAGGAGTTGCTGAGATTAGGGATTATGCTCCAGTTTCCTCCTCCAGAGAAATCCATAATCGCCGATTTGCTTTTTTCTTCGGATTTTGGGAATTAGGGTTTGAGATTTTAAAGGATTGGAGAATTTTGTGAAGCTCCGGTGAGTACTCGCCGGACTTCGAGCGTTTAATCGAAAATGCAAACGGATTGAATAAAACTAAGAGTCGGAATGGTCGAGTTTTGTTTTAAACGAAAACGTTCGCCGCCGATACCTATAACTATGACTTTTTTTTATTAAAAATTAAAAATAAATAAATACATAATAAAAAAAATTTTTAAAAAAACCTAAATTTTAGTTCGAAGTAACCAAACTTTTGAAGGTAAGGAAATAAAAAATTAATGGTACGATTAAATGTAACTTTGTTTTTTTTTTTTTGAGTAGAGAGGGAGGACAAATACCGATTCTCAGAATCGAATTGTGACGTTGGTGTTGAACTAGTTTACAACAAAACAATGAAATCATTGCGTCACCAATCCATTCGATCGATTAAATATAACTAAATAAACATTATTCTAGTGAA
Source organism: Sechiopsis laciniata (assembly GCA_037833695.1). Lineage (NCBI taxonomy): Eukaryota > Viridiplantae > Streptophyta > Magnoliopsida > Cucurbitales > Cucurbitaceae > Sechiopsis > Sechiopsis laciniata. Next base: position 7,859,756 of record JBBMKA010000018.1, read on the forward strand.
GATATGAGTACAATTTATGATAAAAGTTTATTTAAAAATTAATTTTCTATAGATTTTTTACTAATATTAGAGTATTTGAAGTGTTGTATAACCTAACCTAAACAATTACTATATCAAAAATAAAATGTAACTAAACAAAAGGATAAATTAGAAGAAAAAAAAAACTCTTAACTTTGCTCTTTATTTAAAATAAAAAATGCACATTTCAAAAATATCCTTGAAGTAAAAATCCATAATTTTTTATTTTATTTTTTTTTGGAAAATCAACGTAATAAATTAATAATAATTATATAAAAAAAATTTGTCCAACATTTTAACCAAAAATAATTTGAAACATTTTTTAAAGGTCACGTTTGGAAAGAATATATAGTCTAAAACAATGGGTAGTTTAACGAAAATTTGTAGGAAAAAAGTGAAGATTTCAAAACAAAATTTTTATTTTTCTAATAATATTTGACTCACGAGTAATTTTCAAATTGATAGTTTATATTTTCTCAAAAAAAAAAAAAAAAAAATGATGGTTTATATTTGAAATTTTTTACTCTTTTCTTCAAGAATTTGGGAGGGTTCAGACATACTTAAGCTAAAATTTCTAAATTGCCTTAATAAAACAGACCCTAAATGTTAGAAGTCAAGAAATAACTTCTTCAAGAACATAGCTTATAGGTCTTCCTAGATCCCTCAATAACCTTAATAATTTTGATCTTTCATGGATATGTAAGAACACTCGCTCTTGAAACAGATACAACCCCAATTATTGAAAAAATCATTCAAGTACTCTATTCATCAGCGACATGAGTGTACTCCCATAACCATGAGATCATGAGTTCGAACTTCCACCCTCAATAGTTGTTGAACTAAAAAACCGGCTATGCTTTCACATCAAGTTTGAAGGCTAAGAGAGTGTTGGTGGCTTAAAAGCTGAGATAAGTTGGACTTGGAAGAACCACAGCTGAAGTCAGGCCTATCAACAGAATGTACAACAAGCTGATCGTTTGGAGATTCTAACTCGAGTATCACCTGTATCATTAGTACTTCAAAGTGAGCTTTTTAGAACAAAACTAGCCATTGGAAGGTGATAGAACCCGAAATATATTGTGATATAAGCAATAAACAAGTTACAAGATAAACCACGTCAATTGAGGATCTTGAACCCTCTATTCTGGAGCACACTTGTCCCCCTAAACAAACCAATACAATGTCTACCTCCTTTTTGCCCATCTATCACCATAACTACTCTAACTAATTACAATTTCCTCCTAAGGGCATTCCTGAATCTTATCCTTATCGGCCTTGTGAGAGTTTACACCAGCTCATACATACCTCGACTATTTTCACATAACAGTACCTAGTACGTGAGCAACAAGACTTGAACACATTTCAGATTTTAATTATTTACTTGAGTTTTTCAAACACTAGGTCAACCCATGGTGGTTACTACCCACCACTGATAGAAATGCTAGGAATGCTACTATGATAGAATTATGAAAATTAGTAAGATATTAAGGGTATATGTAATTAGTTAAGGAAATTGTTATAGTGTTTTGTTATAGATAAAAGTGAAGGGAAAGATTAAAAGTAGTTATTGTCTAGGGTTATGGCTTGAGTGGTTCTAAGTCCATCCCAAGACTTGAACCTAGGAGACAACAAAAGATTTTACAATTAAACTCACTCATCGGTTAGAACCTGGGAGCTCCTAGGGAGAGCATACTTGGAGACCATACGCCTCTACCAACGAGGCCACCACTTGGAGACCTTCCAAAGTTACTATAGTTTTATCTTTAATATTGCAATATAGTTAGGTTTTATTAGAAGGAAATGGCAATTGACAATGAATCAAAATCTCATACCAGTACATTCTTCCCAGGCCGAAGAATCGGAGCAGGAACATATAGGTTGCATTGTGGCCCTACGACCTGCAATATAATCATTGATCAATGATGAGTTGAAAAAATAAACTTACTACACTAGTTAAGACACCTCGGAGTTTTGAGATAACACGAAATGGAACACTAGTTTACCGGCCAAAATCTTCCGAGATTAAATTCATTCACAAATGCAATCCCTTTAGTCCAGCCAGCAAATGATAAGAATGTATCTTTTTTGAGGTTCACTTTGTGGACATAAAAATAACCTGTGTAAAGCGCCGGTTCACTCGAGATGTTATCTGGAGAAGAATAACAAACAAACTTAACTTATGCATATTCATCATTCCTCACAGAAACATTTGAAACCTTGAGAATTGAAGTATATTTGAACATCAAATGAGCATTGGAATAGATGCAGAACATCAAATGAGCATTGGAATAGATGAACTAAATGAGAAATAATAGATTAGAAACACTTCTAGTCCCTGAAATTTCAAAAAATAATAATTGTCTCTATACTTCAAAATTTGTACTAATTGATCCCTATCGTGAAAATTTTCATCAAAATGAGGTGTCAATTTGTATTATATAGCAACTTAATCTTTGTAGTTTATACAAATATACGGTCTTTACTCAATTTATCAATATGCATATATAAGAAATTTCATTAAATCTAGACATTATTTTTCAGTGTAAGGACTGTTTTGTTACAAATTTTATAGTGCAATGCTTAAATTGTTATACATTAAAGTTTAAGGATTAAATTGTTATAAAATTGAAAGTGCAAAGACTACGTCGTTAAATTGTTAAATCAATAGAAGTTCAAGGACCAAAAGTGTTTGTTAACCTAAATAATATGATAAAGAGTTTATTTCTTGTTCTCATGCAGTTTCATAAATTATATGAGGTTTAACCATCATGAGTTGGTTTTTTTTTTTTTTTTAATAGTATCATCATGAGTTGGTTTAGTGCTCAAGAGAGTTTTGAAGAACTAAAAGATTGTGGATCTAATTCATGGTGGTCACCTACCTATTAACTTCATACGGTTTCCTTGACATTCAAATGTTATAGGGTCATGCGGTATGTCTCTTGAGAATAGTCAAAGTGCGTATAAATTAGCTCAGACACTCACAAATATAAAAATAAAAAATAAATGAAAAAAACAAAAGCATACCAAGCTTGACTTCTAAACCTCTCTTTGCTATGATTTTGTGGAGTTCAGAATGAGCAATCTGAAAGAAAGAATTAACACTCGGAATCTCATTCAAGTTGTTGAAAGGAATTGGGATCATTTTCCATCCATATAGAACATTGTCGTCTAAATAAACAGATGATAAGATACCCTACAAAAGCAAGGAAGAAATTTCAGTTATAAATTCAAATCATCAATTTTTTCGGATATCTAGGGGAACGAAAAAAAAAATGAAGTCTTAGTGAGTTACCTTCCTGTCAAACAAGTAGTGTCCATAGTTTATGCGACCCATGTTTTCAACCTGGAATAAAATTAATATACTAATTAATATACTGCATTAAATTAAATCCGATGTCATCATTTAAATCTGTGCTAGGGAAAAAAGTAACCGGTGACCGTACTTTCATCCTGAGATATAGAACCATAACTTATCATGATCATAGTTACAAGCCAATGTCATTAGATTACCTTGCTAAACTAGGACTGGTTTGTTTGAAGTTATTTTTTCAACACTTCTCACTTGCAGAATCACACATTTTCCCTTAGATTATAGATTATGTTATTTGAAATGGAGATGAAATGATAGTGTAAAGATTTGAACGCAGAGTTTCTTTATTCTTACCATTTTTGTTATAATATTCTTACCATATTAAATTACCACTACCATCAAAATTTACTATTGGTGGAGTTCTTTTTTTTTGGATATCCATGATTATCTGGGCCAGTTTTCACACATCTCGACTATTTTCATGGGGCAAACCTTCTGACTCTACAACATTTGGTTGGCAAGGAAATCCATTGGAAATAAATTTCTAGGTAAGTAGCCACCATAGATTGAACCCATAATCTAATATGTCACCAAGGCCTCTTGACCATTAGGCTAACCTATGATGGTTATTAGTGGAGTTTAATCTAGCCATTTGCATTAATTCATTTCAATGACATAATAAGAATAGGTTCATGAATAATTAAGCGCAATTGTCCATGTTTGCCCATTAAGCAACTTATCATCTGCAATAGCTTAAGAATGGCATAGCAAGAATAGGATAAACAAAAAAATGAAGCGTAAATTGTATGTGTATGTTTATCAAATAAGACAACAAGAAAACAAAAAATAAATCTAGAGGGAGGTGAAATGCTGGTACCAAAATATATAAGGTATTTGAGTCACATCTTGTATTTGGCAGGTTAAGTCGGCTGTTTGACCATCTTTCAATAATGCCGACAGAAATTGGGGGCACACCTTTATTTTTAGAAGAGCATGAGAGAAACACTTGTGCTCGATCATGCACCTGCAAATTCTAGTAGATAAGTCGTGCTAGTACAAGCAAGCCACAGGTCATTCAAAATAAAACATTGTTTCTATATAAATCGAAATAAAACAGAAATGCTCCAATAATGCTGCACCTCGGGTATAAATAAAACATGTCCATCTTCATTGTCCTTGGCCACATATTCGGTCGCATATAACAGAAATCCAAAACTCTGAACAAAGAACGTTTAGCTTCTAAGAATTAAGCATTTCAACAGCCTTGGCTCATTCAAGATAGGAGTGGCATATTCAAACGCACCTGATCCACAGATTCCATTGACAGGGGTTCTTCAGATACAGCCACATCAATGGGATCGATCATATGGATTAGATCAAACAAAAATGCACTTTTCTGTAAGTGAATCGGTCCATACCCTATTTTTCCTATATTAGAACGAACAGAAGGAAGCAATGCTCCACTATAGTGCTGTATAACCCTTCGAATTGCTAAAGACATTAAAACAGTGAAAGTCGTCAGAAATTTGATAGAGCCTAAGTTGGCTGGATGGAGTTCAAGAGAGTAGTACTATCAGGAGAAAAAAAACTGGTAAAAAGGTAGCATTGAAAAGAATCTCTCAACATTTTTTTTTCATATCTATGAGTGTCTAGACTAGCTTATGCACACCGCGACTATTTTCACGGGACAAACCGTCTGATCCTGCGACATTTGATTGCCAAAGAAAACCCAGGTAGGTGGCCACCATGAATTGAGCCCATAACCTCTTAGACCCTCAAGACCCTCTTTGACCACTAAACCAACTCACAATGGTTAAATACGCAGCATGAAACACATGATTATTTAAATTTTACTCTTTAGTCCTTACATGTCAAATTAGTCCTTGTATAGATCTGAATACAAGTACTTCCATCATGCATAGTTATGAAAAGATGCAACATGCTTTATTGCTTAGCCCAGTTCTCAATCAACTACATCTAATTAAAAACAGAGATGACTTCCTAGAAAGGAAATAAAATAATATATGAATGATGCAAGTTACAGAGAAATTTGAATATAGTTTATGGACACTATCATTTTATTGAAATGGATTGGGTCACCAGGAGCCACTCCTTACCCTTAGTTTGGTTGGTTGTGGCAAGTGGATAAACGAAGTTCTGATTCATTCAAAACAATGTAAAGAAAAAGGGAGAGAGATGGAGACATTGGAGAAAATTACCTTCATATTTAGCATTGTCAATGTCACCAGATTCCTTAATTGGTGCATCCTGGAAAAGGCAAGGCAAGACTTAATGTTTACGCTTCACAATTATGCATATGAGTATAAGGTAAAAAAAAGTGTAAAGGAAAACCAATATCATTCTTAGTTCTTACATAATCATAAGACGTCAGATCAGGTTTGTAATCCAGCTCCTTATCACCTGTATTTGCGCCATTATAAAATCCAAAATTTGTTCCACCATGAGCCATCTATTGAAAAAGATGAAATTAGTTTTTGAAATCAAAACAAAGGAACAGCTCGAGTTTAGACTTTTCCACACATACATAAAGCACGACAGATCCTTTCTTTGCCAAAATTTCTCTCAACGCTGCTGCTGTAGAGTCGGCATCAGTTGTTGCAATTTTTTCTCCCCAATGCGTAAGCCAGCCAGTATAGAACTCTCTAAACAGATAAAATTTGTAAGCATATAATTAGTCAAAAGAGGCAAATTTTAAGAGCATATAGCACTCACGCTGAAAGAGGTGGAGATTTTCCAGGGGCGTTGAACTCCTTCTGTAAATTAAAAATAGGCCAAGGCCTTTCACCAGTAGAAAAATCAACAGCTACACACAGTGGCAAGGGCAATAAGGTTGGGTGAGGTCAGGACCAAGGATGGTATGGTAAATCATTGTATTCTCATAAAACCAAAGCGAACAAGGAAGAGATACCGATCCAAATCCAAATATTTAGGTGTTGAGAATTAATTCAACGCGGCAAGAAAATTAAGACTCAAAGTGTATTTGCATTTTGTTCTCGTTTATTACTAAATACTAACCAATTAAAATTTAAAACATCGAGTAAGAATTTGAATACATGGCATGAGAGTGAGCGTTGAATTCTTTTTTACATATGAGACAACAACTTCAATCAAGGACAAGAGTCAAAACAAAAATAAATAAATAGAGGCGAAGTAGACAAGGTGTACCCTTGCCTAGGAGGAGGGATCAAACGAAACGATAGTCCAAGATAGGATTTGTAACAACAGTATAGTAATCACTAAGAAATTGTATAAAAGCTCTAATTTGAAGCAGTAAACTATACAAACTCACAAAAGTCAACAATTTTATTAGTTATTACACTTGTTATTGAAGATCTTGTTGTTTCTTTCTTTCTATAAGCCAAGGGAGGAAAGGGGTATTAGTGTGGCTCTTTTATGTCCACCCATACACCTCATACTCGACCATTTTGGACTTTAGAAGATGAACCAGGCCTAGGAAGAACAATCAATGTTAACATTTACCAAAATATTAACAATATTCTTGTTCAAATACTAGCATTGAAAGCTGGAAGTGACATTACTGTCATTAGCAGAGAATGCACATGGAGATTTCAATTCAAAGTAGTCAGAAAGGTTGTACTGCCCTCTTTTTTAGTGAATAATTGCTCAACACGGTTGAAAAAGAAGATGAACGGTCATGTTACTAAGCATAGTCTGGTGATGAATTTACCTGAAAATACAGCATCCCCACGAATGGTTCCTTTCTCAAGAGTTTCCCTAGTACCTCCATCTGTAGTATACCTATAAATCATTTATAGGTTCATGTCACAACAACAATTAGTCGTGGAAGACTGTAAGGCTGCCTAAAAAGGAAAAAAAAAATTTGATAAGTGGACTTCTTTGTTGATATACGTAGTGAAATCTCAATATGATATTGCACGCAGAATCTTGTTATCATTCATAAGCATCCATTTGAATCCTGAATTTAGACGCATATTGGCTCCTATTTAATTCACCAATTAAGATTTCTCATACTACTAGTTTGTAAATTAAGTTCTGTAGTTACAAGAAGCATTACAAAGACGAATGAAAGCATAATTTCAAAAACATAGCTTTGAATAACTAGAACAGCTTACAGTATTACTTCATCCCCAAGGTAGCCTCTTGCCAACGTAACCAAATGATGAAGGTAAGCTTGATCATCTCCATATGAGCCAAATTCATTTTCAATCTGTCATAACAGTCCCTCTGGGGCTCTAAGTGTAATGTTTACATCCAGAGGATGCTCAAAATTTATAATAATAATAATAATAATAATAATAACTCACAAGGTAGAAAACTATGAGCCAAAAAAGTGATGTATTTGGTGTTAGAGTTAAATGTATATTTGTATTTAGTATAGTTTATTGCTTTATTAGATCTAGGCCCATTAGACCCATTAGG
>JBBMKA010000018.1:7881035-7905108 GCA_037833695.1 Sechiopsis laciniata
TATATAAAGTTTATTACTCATATATGTACAAAAATATTTTTCTTGAATTCAACAAAAATGAAAGGCTGAGAGATTTGAATTTATTATAATTTGGTTCATGGACAAACAAACACACTGAACTCGTTGAATAATTAAAAAATGAGATTATTCAAGAATACACATTGAATACTAAGATTACGCATTGAGTTTCGGGACCTGTTGCTTCCCTTCGAGTCGCTTCCTCCGATTCTGGATCTCTCTCTCAGGTTCGTCGATCCTCTCGACCTTTCTTATCTCGTTGCAGAATTATTTTGGTTCATTTATTATTATTATTATTATTATAGTTATGTTTTTTAAGTTCAACAATGAAATGACAAAATTTATGGCTTTTTGATTTATGGTACATATTGATATCATTGAATTATTACTTTTGTTGGCTTATAAAGATGTTTTTGTTTATTAAAAATCTAAATAGTGGTCAAACTCAAAAACAAAAAATCTAAATATTGTTAACTTTTTTATTTTGTTATATAATAGAATTATAAAATTCTATAAACATATAATTTTATATAGCTATGTTTTTATTTATTTATTCATTCATCTATTTATTTATTATTATTATTATTATTATTTATATAGTTTTTTAAGTTCAACGATAAAGGGAGAGATCATTAAATTCATGATTTTTTTTATTCATAGTACACATTGATATCATTGAATTATTGGTCTCGTTAGGTTTATAAAAATGTTTTTGTTTATTAAAAAATCTAAATAGTGGTTAAACTCAAAAACAAAAAATTTAAATATTGTTAACTTATAATTTATTTCTTTATATAATAGAATTTTCAAGTTCTATAAACATATGATATTATATTTTATTTTAATTCAAGTAACTAATTATAATTAAAATAATTATTTATATAGTTTGAGAATTAAAATGATAAAGTATTTTGGATTACAACATTTAATTTTTAATTTTTAATTTCTTATTGGTGATTGATAGTTGGGAAGTTTAGGGGAGTGTAATTTGTTTTTTTTTTTTTTTTTTTTTTTTTGAAATGGAGTATAATTTGTATTCAACCTCTTAGTTTTAAACTTTTTAGTGTATATAATTTCTAAAAAAAAAAAAAACTTTTTATTGTATATGGATCGACCTTTAACTTTTAACTTCATGATTTTTCGAAATCGAATTCAATATATTGATTTGTTTCAAACCTAATGTACTGATCAACATATATCTATGCCTTGTAAATTTAATAAAACATCAACATCTTGAGATGTTTTGAAAATTGAAGAGAGTGTTTGAGAAGAGTGAATTAAGTGACAAAAACAAATAAAATATGTATATTCAAATGTTGGGAAACAAAATGGTAAAGAAAGTTCCGAATTGAATTAATACACTGATTCAATAGATGCATTTCTTGTATATGCAATAAAACATCACCATCTTAAGTTGATAACATCTTGAGTTGATGTATGAAGATTGAAATGAGCCAATGAGAACCATGAATTGAATGGAAAATGAAAGGTAAGATGCAAATGTCTAAGAAGAAATGTTAAAAAAATAAAAATTAAAAATTAAAAATTAAAAAAAAAAAAACTTGTTTTATATTAGAAATTGGAAGGTACAAAATCAATAATTATAATAAACAACTGAGAATGACAAAATATGTAGATGTATTCTTTTGAAATGTATATTATTGTATTTTTGTATTATGTAATTTTTCAAAAAATTATATTTACCTTTCCGTTGAAGATTGCTAAATAACATTACTCTCCAATAATAAACTCCATTATTGAAAAATTTGAAAGATATTAAGAGAAATCTATAAATAATGAAAGAAAGATGGATAATGAATAAAACAAATATTTAATTAAAAAAAAAAAACTCAAAAAACTGTTAAAAGATATGATCACAACCAACTAAAAAAAGTTTAACAGAATATAATACCCAACCTCTTAAAGTTAGATATGAAAATTGAAGAACATTTGATTGCCAAAATGAAGGAGAAAATGAGAAAAGATGGAGATATCAGAAATGAAAAGAAATGATGTAAAAAAGCTTATTTTTATAGGTGGAAATTGAGAGTTATAAAACTTTATAAATTCTTAAACATTAAATTATAAATTAAAAAACCTTTATTATATACAATTAAATATTTAAAGAAACCCTTTTACATTCTAAATGGTGAGTTTCTATATCTTTATTATTTATTATACTTAATTATAAATTAATATGAGGTTAATATTAGTTATTACTTAAATAAATAAATTATTTAATACAAACCGTTTTTAAAATGTCTTTAATTTAATTTTTCTAAAACACACGTTCACACGTCAATTACCAGAGTACTTTTCCCCTTTTGAATTGGCCAAAAAAAAATCTCATTCATTTAATCTAAAAACGTAAAGTAAAATAAAATAAAATAAAATAAGTGGGTGTGTAGTTTTTTTTAAGTAATAAAAAAAAGTTTAAATAGAGTGGCATATTTGTAATATAAAGTGTGACTTAAGGGTAAAATCGTCCAAAAATATTTTTTCTTAAGCTACACTTTAAGATAGTATGATATGATATGATGATTGCTAGAACTTATGTTGATTGAGTTATTGTTTTGTTATTGACTTCATATATTGATTGATTTTTTTTATTTTTTTTTAACATCAGGTGTTGAGTTGCATGCTTAAAATATTCAAATAAGATTCATCATTTATTTATCTTGTGAGTACTCAAATCTTAGGGCAAAACAACTTATTTTTTGTTAAATTAGTTTAACTCAATTTACCTTAGAGTTTTTACCAATCAAATATATTTAGGAATTTAGTATTTTGTTAATGAATGATTCAAATAACAAAAGGTTTTTACTTACAAATTGTTAAGGTTTTTAATTTGCTCTAGCAGTTGTTTGCTTTTGCTCCAAACCTTCACAATACAATTTAGGGTAAATTATATATTTAGCCTCTATGATTTGATGAAAGTTATAATTTAGTGCCTATGATATCATTAGTTTTAATTGCATGTTATTAGTGTTGACGAAGAGAGGATGGAGAAAACTGAATTAGAAAGAAATTGTATTGAGAATTAGAAATGTTGGTGGAGGCACAATTACAATGAAACCCTAGAAATCAATATATAGTAAAAGATTAAAACCCTAATCTAAACCTAAAGCCCTATTGGACGTACACTCTTTTTTTTTTTTGAGGAAAACATAAATTGTAATAAGAGAAATATAGATTAACACTAACATTGACAAAATTAACTAACATCAATGTTCAAATACTCTAACAAGTGTATAGAAGTCATGAGTTCGAATTCCTCACTCTTAATTATTATAATTTCAAAAAAAAAAAAAATGATTGTAATATAATTCAACCACATAATCGTAAGTTCAATCATGAAAATTGATATTTAACTTTAAAATTCAATGTGAAAAGTTTTTTTTGGATTCCATTAAAAGTTTATTATGGCAACCCACCTAATATTTTGATTTGACTTTTTCAAGACACTAAACATGAAAACAAGCAGACATACTTACATAGTTAAAGTAGAGAGTTGTAATAAAAAATTAGTTTGGATGTGATTTTTGTATAGAGAAGTTTGAGTCAAAACTTTGTTTGGATATACATTTAAATCGAGTAGTTATTTTAAGTAATTAAAAAATAAATAATTAAAAATGAGCTATTTTGATTAAATTAAAATGAATAATTATAAATGAGTGGCTAAAAATTGTTAAGTAGTTATAAATGAATGATTAGAAATGAAAAATTATTTTAAAAGTAAAAATGAGAGGAATTAGTAAAAAATCGTTTAGATGTAGGTTTTCGAGAAAGAGTTAATAAATTTTTCATCTAAATCTTTCTTAAATATGACAAATACTCATACTTAGTTACAAAAAATAAATTAACTTCAAAACAAAAAAAAAAATCATTTTATTAATATATTAAAATTAAAAAATTTAATTTGAGAATCTACAGTGAACATTATTAAAATTTCTATTTAATTTTAAAATATCATAAACTAAATTGAAAATTATTTTTTCTCAAAAAAAAAAAAAAAAGATTGTGGGAAAGGAAGAAAAGAAAATGAAAGAGAAAAGGCACGAATTCCAATGTAGTTTAGCATTTGATTACAGAACACAGAACACAACCTAGAATATAAAGACGAGGAAGAAGAGCAACAACCTTGGATTTTTTATACCCTTTTTTTTCTCTCTCTCTCTTCCAAAAAAAAAAAGAAAAGAAAAAGAAAAAAGAAATTAGACCTCATAAATAAAACTCTCCCTTCACATTACATCTCAGCTGAAATTAAACCCCATCATTTCTGGATAACAAAAAGAAGAAGAAAAAAAATGAGTAATTGGTTAGGTTTTTCTCTCACTCCCCATCTCAAAATCCATGATCCCACCTCCGCCGCCGACGATCAGCCCAACTCCAGCAGCTTCCCGCCACTCATGCCGCTCCGCTCCGACGGTTCCCTCTGTATCTCCGCCGCCGCCCACGGTATGTTTTCATTAGATTAACAGAGTGCTTGGACAAAACAAAATGACAACAATTACGATGTGTCTCGGTGCTACCGTCTGAGGATAAGTCGATCTTACTCCCCAATTTAGAGTATAAAAAAAAAATAATGGTTAGGAAAGAATGATTCATTTATTAAATTTACTTATTAGATAATGTAGACTATTTCTTTTTAAACTAATTAGGGATGAGATCAGTAATCCTTTGAGGTTTTTCTTCCATTTTAAAGGTCGTGGCTTTTTTGGATTTATCAATTTTATTTATTTTTATTGGACTGAATAATTATTTCAGTTTAATAGAATTTAATATCGATAATATAAACATCTAACCTAAAATTAATAGATAATTAATTCATATTTTTCATTTATTGTTATAAAGTTTCTATTTTTTAATAAGTGTGATCCTAACATAATTATTCTTTTTTATAATCTTATTTTACATAAACTCTTTATTTTCTTTGTGTCCTACTTTTTAATTCTGATTTTTTCATATTCACTATATATATTTATTGTGATTTATGCATACTTCAATTAATATCATAAAATCTATAGTTTGAACTTGTAACATTGTAGTAAATTAATTTGTCGTGATTAATATGAATTGAATCTATCTCTTAGTTCTTCGATAACTTCTTTGACGGCTAGATCACTCATTTTACTGCATGTTATCTCTTAATTTTCATTCTCTGTCCAAAGAAAACAGAGGAACAGATTTGTAAAAAACTCTGTTTAATTTTGTGTGTTTTTGTTTTGGATTTCTAGATTGGAGATCATACGAAAATGAAATGGGTGCAGCGAACGAAGATGAAAGTCCAAAACTCGAGGATTTTTTGGGGAATTGTTATTCAAACGATCAGACTACTAATGATGATAATTTTATTCAGCCGATTAATATTAATAATCATAATAATGATGATGATGATAATTACCAAGCTTTAATTCCAAATAATAATGGTAGTGCAATTTATAAGTGGTTGGGGCCTATGAATTCCTCTTCGCAAAACGAGTGTGGGTTTCGATCTTTGTCTCTTGGGATGAGCTCCAACTCCCAAAACGATGTCGTTTCGTTCCCGTCGCCGCCGCATGTGGCGGCGGATTCCCGGAAACGTCCGGTGCCGGCGGGGAAGGTTCTGGTTAAAGAACCTGTTCCTAGAAAGTCTATTGATACTTTTGGACAAAGAACCTCTCAGTTTCGTGGTGTTACTAGGTAACTCTTCTTCTTGTCTTCTTAATTTTTCTTCTTTTTATTGGTAAAATGTTATTAAGTTCTTATCTAGTTTTTATAATTTAAAATGAAATATTTGTATTATGAAGTATTTAATTTTAGTGTTAGATATAGCAACATAATTATGGTATAATGAAAGTTAATTAGGATAATAATTAGAGTGGTTGAGCACGTGAACTTTGAGAATGTATTTCCTTCTAAATTTTTTATTTTGGACGATTATTGTTAATTTCATTTCTAAATTTACGATGTATTTTATAACCACAGTTTAGCGATATATTAGTAGTACACTATATTTAGAGGAACAAAGTTGCAAAATTTTCGGATAATAATTAAATTAGTTTCAAATTTTGTTAAGTTAATTTTGATCTAAATTTTATTTACTTTGAAAATATAAGAAAAAGAAAATTTAATATCGTTAAAATTTGATGATAAAAAATATTTAATTTTTAAATATATTGATGAAATAGAAGGAACAAAAAGAATAAGGTTTTTTTTTTTTTTTTATTTTTTTTTTTTTATTAATTTGATTTTGATATTTTTGTTGGGATTTTGGCGTAGGCATAGATGGACAGGTAGATATGAGGCACATTTATGGGACAACAGCTGTAGAAAAGAGGGACAAACGAGGAAGGGAAGGCAAGGTAAGAAAGATAATTGCCTCAAATTTCATTTCTCTAAACAAAAAATACAAAGTTAAATTACCATTTTGCTCCTCTAATATCTAGTTTTAATTCTTGTAAATTTTCTTACTCTGTTAGATTTTGTATTAATATTATGATTAGTATTGTACTAATCTCAAAATATATATATATATATATATATATATATTTTGATTAAAATTAGATTTTTATATATACATGAACCTAAATTGAATGACATTAAATTATAGGAATCAAAATGGTTTTTAATCTACCAAAACAACGGTGGTTTGATAATTTCATTGTTTGGTTGTAATTCAGTTTAATATCATGATCATAAATTCGATCTAAAAATTGATATTTAACTCTAATTTATTTGAGAGTATAAACTTCTTTAAAGAGAAAAATATTGCTCACAAAAACGTCACATAAAAAAGGAAGCGTAAGTATATATGAAAACAAGTTTTAGTACTGTTCTAATATGAAAAATTCCCGTGAAATTAAATCATTTATATCATTTTTTTTTTTTGAAAAGAAATAATTTATATCATTTAAGGACGTTTGAAATAGTAAATAGAATTAATATATATTATTGTAGTAACATAAATTTTGTTGGTTATGGACCAATATTCTCGAGTAGGAAAAAAAACAAAAAGCAAAAAAATGCATGTGAATATCTCATATCCTAGCATTTTAAATATGTTATCATGTTTTTTGTAATAAATAGAGGAGCCAATAATTTTATCAAATAAACTAACAATTTTTTTTTTTTTTTTGTGCAAAAATTCTTGGTGGGATGGTCTGGTTTCGTCGCATCAATCAAATATCCAATTATGCAGTTTATCTTGGTAGGTGACCATAGCTATTTTTCTTTATTGTTTATTTAAATCTTATGGACCTACATTTTCCCTTTTAATTATTATGTTCTTATTTAATCCACCCATATCATTAAAAACTGTACGTTTCATATTATTACCTCTATCATTTATTTATTATTTATGTCTTTTCGTTTATTTCGTTTTCTAAATCAAATCTACACGTACAAGTAGAAACTCTTGCTCATCAAGAAATGTATGTCAACCAATCTTATTATCAATGTAATTGCTATACTTTTGTGTTGACTTTGTAGGTTAAAAAAAATTAATGTATACATCTTTTTTATTAATTTAGGTGGCTATGATAAGGAAGAAAAAGCAGCACGAGCATATGATTTGGCTGCACTAAAATATTGGGGTCCGACAACGCATATAAACTTTCCCGTAAGTTTGTTTGATCTTCGTATGTTTATAATCGTATGATATTGTTCGTTTCATCTTAATGTTACTTGTGATTCAGCTAAGCGCTTATGAAAACGAGCTCGAAGAAATGAAAAACATGACTAGGCAGGAGTTCGTAGCCAACTTGAGAAGGTAATTTGTCGAATGTTACCTACCTATGTTTCATTTGGATGTGAATGTTCATGTTCAGCTCAAATCGAGTTCTCCACGAGCCATCGTCGTGGCATCTTTTTCGGTCCTGACGCTTCGTGGGTTGGCCCCCCTTGTTTTTTTGTGTGTGAACAGAAAAAGCAGTGGATTCTCAAGAGGAGCTTCAATGTACAGGGGAGTAACAAGGTATGGAGCAAACTTTAAAGAACTTTAATAATGGAGTTTCTCTTGTTTTTCATGCATGTTGTCCCAGCTGCAGTCTTTTTCAATTATCATTTGGCAACAATTAAAAAAAAAAAAACAAATCAACATAAATAGTCTGATTTTATAATATTTAACTAAAATATAGTTTGTAATAAATTAATTTTTGTAGATGAGTATCCAATAAATATATTATTCATGATTTTTCTCTTACATTAATTTACTTGTCTGGTTTTTTTTTTTTTACGATTAGTTTAATTAATGCTCAAAATTCTCTTTTTCTTGTTTCTATTGTCTATTTAAGGTTTTTTTGTTCTTTTAATGTTTTTATTGGACAGACATCATCAACATGGAAGGTGGCAAGCTAGAATTGGAAGGGTCGCAGGAAATAAAGATTTGTACTTGGGCACATTTAGTAAGTAACTATTAAATTATTAAATTTAATCTGTATTATGAATTAATAACAATTCATATAAACATATTAATATATAAGAATACCCATTGTACTTTATTAGCTGGTTTTATTATATCAATCCATAGGAGATATTATGTCTAGTGTGTTAATTAAAGAGGTAGTACTTTATATTTAGTTTTTGGTTAAAAACTAAATGATATGGAGAATTTTTTTTCTTATAAAGGCACACAAGAGGAGGCGGCGGAGGCCTACGACATAGCGGCCATCAAGTTTCGAGGGACGAGTGCTGTGACGAATTTCGACATTAGTAGGTATGACGTGAAGAGGATTTGCTCTAGCTCAACTCTAATTGCTAGCGACCTTGCGAAACGCTCTCCGTTGAAGGACGATACTCCCTCGACGACCGAGGACTATACCACTTGTGCTCCACTGTCATCCTCGCAGCCTCTTTTAGCCATCACTGATGGCGGTTCCGAGAGTAACCCTGAGTTGACCGACATGGTTTGGTGTGACAATGCTATTGTAGAAGACGATAATCATCATCACGAGAATGCTGCAAAAATGAACAATGACTTGAGTTTGATGGGTTCGAGCCATAGAACTGACCCATCAAAGTGTTGTACAATGCAGAACAACGAGGAGTTCGGCATCGGGGTTGGGGGAGGCGAGTATTCGCAAGGCTATTACGCAATGCAAGAAGCAAAATATGAAGATGGGAATGATGAAGGGGATCAAAATAGGCAGCTGGGAAATAATGTAACATTGGGTCATCATCATGTTCCAATGTTTGCTTTATGGAATGAAGGAGCTTAATTAGGGCAATTACAAATAACTGTTTCCTTTTATTACATTTTAATTAGGTTAGAAAGTTTGTAGTTTGTAGTTTGGTAGGTGGTAGGAATAAGACTTTTTTTTTTTTTTTTTAAATTAAATTCTCAATAGAGATCAGTTGGGGGATTGATTCAATAGAATTAGTTGGCAATAGTTTAAGCTTTGAAAATGTTGGATTTTGCTTGTTTTTCCTTTCCAACATTTGAGGCAGTGCCAAGTATAAATGAAGTTGGCCTTTTTATGTATGAAAATGTGATTTTGTGGAGAGAAAAATATATATATATATTTTTTCTTTCAAAGACAAAATCCAATAAGGATTAAAAGTGTGTTGAAATATCATAACTAAAAATATTTATTTTTAAATATAAAAATAAAATTGAAATTAAACTTCGAACTGTATGATTAAAAAGTTATTTTTTTTTTCATTTTTTTAATTGAACAATAATTAAAATTATAAAAATTTGAATTCATGACCATTTAATTCATAAGCTGTACTAATGTCAGATCAAGTATAGCTCGAAAGAAAAATTATTTTTAGAATAATACTTAGTATTTTCTAGTGAGTAACTAATATAAATTTACCTTTTATTTTAGAAAATTATAATTTACCACATCTTTAATATACTATTTTTCTCTCATTAGTCAAATTATCATTTTTTTATGTAGATTATTTAATGCATTTTTTTATATCTCACAAATAATGATAAAATTTACGAAATATTTATTACTAAGTATTCAAATATTGATCTTATTTTTAACTTTATTTCATAAACATGCAACCTTTTATTGAAAGTGAAAATTTAGATTAAAAGTACAAATTGATTTTACAAAAAAGAAAAAAAAAAGGAGTGATGGAGTGGGTAGGGTAGGGTGTCCAGTTTGACTCTTGTAAGGGAGAGAGGGAAATAGCTTTCAGCAATGCTAAGGTGATAACGAGGCGCCTTAAATTGCGTGCCCTCTCCCTCCCTTCTTTATTTAAAGCATATTCTTCCTTTTATTTCTATTTTTCTCCCACGCTCTTTCATGGAGCGTCTACCCACGCTCTTTAAAATAACTTTTTTTTTAAGTACATGTCTGAGGAAGAGAGATAAATATCGATTCTTGGGATCAAACCTATAACGTTAGTATTGAATTTGTTTACAATCAAACAATAAAACTATTGCGCCACGATCCATTTGGTTCTATAAAATAACAATTAACAACAATTTATGTTTCATCTTGTTCTAATAGTCTTTTACCGTTAGTCACGAGATATACCACATCCTCACTCATAAATATAATACATACATGTCAAAAAAGTTTGCAAGAAATTACATGTTAGTTAAGTGACTACAATAAATTGACTACATCACCTTTAAATTTTTCAAGATTTTATTGATTACAAGATCATAATTTTTTTTAATAGTTCATTTAATAATCATTTAATTTTTGTTAGATAATTAAATTTATAAATGTTAAATTTATTGATAGTTATTATTTATTATTATTTTTATCTATACCCTATCAATATTTTAAAAATCATAGCTGAATTTTATAAAAGTCAAAAGAATTTGTAAATTTAACTTTATCTTAAAAATTGACTAAGAATTGAAATATTTTCTCAAGAAAAATTAAAACTAAGAGAAAATGAGTTTACTAGAATGTAAAAAAGTTTAATTTTCAAAAATTAAAATAAAAGGCCAACAAATTATTAAAAGACTTAAATCGTGTTAATATGGTTTTAAATCTCATTTTGATATCATTCCATCATAATTGTTTAACAAATGGGTATTAATTTAACATGTATTTCAGTCTCATTTAATTTTGATGGGTTATTCCACTATAACTTAGTTAACAAAAGGATATTAACAAAAGGATAATGTTAATATTTTAAATGTATGGACGTCACACAAAAGAAAATTATCAAATGAAAGTATGAGTAGTATTCTTATTTATTGTCCGTTGATATTATTTAAAAATGTTGTGGATCACAACTACGCTAAAAAATAATTTATTTCTTATTCCCCGGCTACGCTACTTTTTCTTTCTAAAGCCTAACAAGTGGTAGCTCAACTGTATCGATATTCAATCCATGATCATGAAATTATGAGTTTAAATCTTTCCACTTAAATCATACATATAAGAATAATAACTTATAAACCAAATTGGTGACGTGCATTCGAAATGCTATATATATAAGAGTATAAAGTAAATATTATGTAGCACTAAGACTGCTTGTCATTGTTAACAAGAACAAAGTTCTAACGACATCTTGTATAATAAGTTACAGGTTTGAATCCTTCTTCATCTAGTATTGTTGTTTCAATAAAAAAAAAAGAAGAAAAAAGACTCCTTGCCATTAAAAAAATTTAGTCTTTAATACCTTTATAAAGTTACAAACTTTTAATTGCGTCTAATTCTGATTTGTCTTTGAAAATGATCTAATATCTAATTTAGAGATTGTTTGGAATGATTTTATGTTTTTACTAATTGTTTTTAAATAAATAAATAAATAAAATCTTAGAAAGTCATTTTAAACAAGTCTATAGTTGAATGTTAAATTTTGGGTTAACAATTTATTAAAGACAAAAAAAAAAAGTATCCATGATTGAACAAGAGTTATAATAACTTGTATTTTAAATGCATGTTATTATAATTAAATATTATTATAATATGATTAAAACATAATATAATTGATTTATGCTAACTAGTGATCTTCATAAATTGAATTAAAAGTTTAAAGATTACTCCCAAAGCTCACAAACTAAGCTTAAAATATAAAGGAAAGAAAGGAGAAAGAGAGAATTGTATAAAAAAAAAAAGGAAAAATTATAAGTTTGGTCCCTAAAAATAAAGTTAAAGTTGAATCTCCATAATTTCAAAAACTATAATTTAGTTCTATGGTTCGATGAAAGTTAGATTCTAAAAACTAAACTTAATCCTTAACGTTTTATAAATTATATAAAAATAGTTATTGCCATTCCTTTTGTTAGTGCATTAAGTAATTAAAAATTAGATATACATGCTTCCATAATGGTAATTGAGAATTAAATGATTAATTGAATAAAAAACAATATTATTTACATATTATAGTGAGTTTTCAGGTATTTAATTTGCTAGCGATAATGAATGACAAAGTCTATATTTTAAATTTTATCAAACCATAAAAAACTAAATTCTAGTTTTAATTATCTTTTTTGAAATGGTAAGAGCTAAATTCTAACTTAGGAATTAAATTTATAATTTATGGAAACAAAAAATATGGGTGGCTGAAGTGAAAAGAAATCTTTGGGTGCTGAATGAAATTTGATTGGTTTTGAAATTAACTTTTTGAAGAACACTGCCAAAAATTCTGTAAACTAAAAAGAAAAGCAGAGAGCAACTGAGCATGCCTTGGCATGCCATCTCTGCATCCCAAAGAATATATATGTACAATTACAAAACTCTGAACCAATGGCACACTTTGAAAATTTAAGGATAGATTCGGGGCAAAATGGGAACAAAACACACAAAATCAAGACTGTTGCATATTACATACAGAGAAAACCAGAAACTCAAGAACAGACATATCAATGTCTAAAAGACAAGAGTTTACAGAGAAAAAAAAAACACATCAGTGATATTTCTCCATCAATTTCCCATTTCTGCCCTTCCATCCATACCTACTTTCCATTCTTACTAGTTTTTTTATTTGTAAGATTGCATGGAGTTTTTAATCTGTATTATTAAAAATTGTTCTTTGTTGTTTTTTTGCATGGCTTTGGGCTCTGCCTTGTCTTTGGTTTTGGTTTGCAGAGTTTCCTTTTTCTTTTTCTTTTTTTGACTGCATTTCTGCTTGTTTTACATATGGCCTATACAATGCTAGCTCTATTTTGAAATGGTAATTCAAAATTTTGACTTATTGATTGGAACTATATACTTAGATAATATTGTCTTAGCTAAAGAAGAAAACAAATAAAACTTGGTTGTACAGATAGAGTTTGATCTTAAAAATCAATATTTTAAAGTAGTAGTACATTTTGTGTAGAGTTTGTAATATTTCTCCTACAATATTAATTAAATAATAATAATAAAACTTGGTTCTTGCTTTTTAGTTACTCCTTTTTTTACTTTGAGAATCATCAACTTGGTTTTCCCTAGGATCTTGGTGGAATGGGACGCTTTCATTTATCAAATTTGTTTCTAAAAGTTCTTGTAATATCTCTAAATTCAGCAATTAATATTGAGTTGATTCCACGTTTTGAAATTATTTTGCTTTTTCCATTTGTTTTAGATCTAGTAACTGTGTTGATGTCATGCTTTCTAAATTAGTTAGGTTGGAGTTGTTTTTGTGATGTGATGTCCTCCCTTTCGAGGTAGGAATTTTATTGTCAACAACATCTCAACAAACTACTCGTTGTCAACCAAACCAATGGTTCAATAACATTTGTGTGACCCGTGACTTATGAACTTAAAAATTATGGATTCGAAACTCTAAATTCTGAATTATTGTTAGAAAAAAAAAAAAAAAAAAAACTTCTTATCAGACAGACAAAATTTCATCCACTTTTAACTAAGTTAAAGTACAACTCACATTACATTATTTTAATCGATTGGTAAATTTATATTTTATCCACATACATGAATTAACATCATTCTACTAATGAAAGGTCGATATTTTTCGATTAAGAAGTTAGAATTCTTTTTTTTTTTTTACTATCATCAAATTTTGTTGACTACAAAAATATAATTTATTTTCTTTCTTTTAGAATAAAAAAAATGTTAAAAAAAAGGAAGGAATTGAGAATGATATTTCCAAATATGAAACAGATAGTTAAAAAGACTCAAAGGAATGAATTAGTTACTACTCGTAACATTAATGATAGTTGTTTTTCAATAGCAATTCATCACTCCTTATTTATATATATATATATATATCAAATGAATGAATTAGTTACTACTCGTAATATTAATGATAGTTGTTTTTCAATAGCCATTCATCACTCCTTATATATATTATATACGTGATTGTCTGCTGTCCGGGTTAGCCTGCGCATACCTCGACTAATGTCATAGGACATATACCGCCCGATCTTACAATATTTGGATGTCAAAAAAACTTGTAGAAAATTAATTTTTAGGTAAGAGGTCATCATGGATTAAGCTCATACCCTTAATTAAAATTTTAAAAGCTCTCTTTGACTACTGGGACCACTCTATTATGTTTAATAGTCATTCATCATTGTGAATCGAGCCTAACTAAAGTATATTTATAGCTTGAAACTATTTTGTAAAAAATGATAATTTTTATGAGAAAATATGTAAATAACAAGAACACATGTAAAATAAAATCTCTCAATCCTCGACAATCTATTTAGAATAACAATATGTGTTCGAGTAGTTGTACCAAAAGGGTTGGTGACGTGCAATTCAATTTCACGGTCACAAATTCGATCTTAAAAATTATATTTGAATATCATCTTATTTGAAAACAATCATATCTAGGGGGTGCTGTCATTTTGACTGTCGAATCTAGATTTCAAATCCTAAGTTGAGCATTAGGAGATATATATACATTGAAAAAAAAAGTTTTTGCTAGAAAGAAAAAAAAAAGGGTAAAAAGTGATTGAAACGAAAGATGAAAGGAGAGGGATGGTAATGGTATGTAGGTAGGTTTGGTTTAGCTAAGAGCATGCAGTTAAAGGCAGTGACTGAGTTTTTAATTTATAACCATTCAAATAAACAAAGTAAAAGCATCAATTTCCAATGCAATAAACAAAAAAAATAATGCAAATCTCTATTTTTTCTTTTTTTTGGAAGGGGGATTACAATTTTAATTTCTAGGTTTAAATCTAATTTTAATTTGGTGTCTATATCACATTTTTATTCATACATTTGCTTATTTTTAATCATTGCATATATTTTTTAGTTTAGTTTCTTTTAAAAATTAAAATGACTAAAAATTAAAATATTTAATCAATATTACATTATATAACTAATGATTTTGTCATCTCAAAAATTAAAAATGAGTATTATTAAAATGTTAAAAGTAAGAGTGTTGAATTTTAAATTTTAGAGACCAAATTGAAACTAAACTCTAAAGAAAGGATTAAAAATGTTTTTTTTTTTTTTATTCTTTTCATTTTTACAAAGTATGGTAGAGGACCCATTATTTTGTTTTGCCCATCCCTCCTTTTAATTTTGATCTGTCTCTCCAATTCCAACATCCCTTCCCTTTCCTTAATTACCAAAATGCCACTGATTTTTTTGATAGGACAAGAGGAAACAGAAAAAGGAGAGGTGGGTTTTGTTTTTGTAGGACAATTTGTTTTGTAATGGGACACTGCAAAAGGGAAGCCTGCCCATTTCTGCTCTTTCTGCATGGTGAGTTTAGGGTTTGAGTTTAGGGCACCTTTCAATTTAAACAACAAACCCTAAACCCTAAAATCCCAACACCTTTTTTTTCCTAGTGAAGTGAAGTGTATCTTTTCCATGTGAAGGGCAGGGTACCCTTCTCTTTGCCATTTTCATTCCATATTTTTTATTTTCTTTTTTACTCTTTCTGGATTTGATTCATTGATGTTGCTTTGTAGGTCAGAAAGTTGAAGACTTTTCTGTTTGTTTGGCATCTAATTTAGAAAATAACTGACCTTTTTTGTTTTGGTGTAACCCCATTCCAAGAGATGGTGAGAAAACTACTTTTCTTTGTCATGAAAAATGCCAAAGTACTGGTTTACTGCATGAGAGAAAAAGAGAATATTTTTAGGACTTTGTTGAATACACAAAGAGGAAGAGGGAATTTGTTTGATTCTTTGAACTTTTTTCCTTTTGTTTTTGTTCAATCACGTGATCGATTCGAACAAATGATCTCTTTATAATGAACAGGCTTAAGTGATTGGAGTTATTACTTTTCTTTTCTTGTTAAAATAACATATTTAATTTAGCTCCTTAATTTTAATAAAACTTAATATTCTTTTTTTTAATCTAACATTTGTAAGTAGGTAACTTGAATCTTAAATTTTTTTAGTCATAAATACATGTCTAAGTAGGTAACTCGAATGTTAGATTTTTTTAATCGATAATAAATCTCAACTATCACTCAACTATACTGATTTTGACTTTATCCATAAAAAAAATAAAATTATTTTGACTTCATAGATCTTAAAATAAGTCTGTAATTGTATTTTTAATCAAACTAATTCATCCGTGTGGATAAAGCTATACAAAATTTATGTAGAAAGCCTAATGTAAACTTATTTTTTTTGGGGGAAAAATAACTATAAACTAACAAGGATAATTTATGCTAAGACTTGTTGAAAATATTGTCACTAAAATATAACAAATATTAAAGTCGATCTAGAGATCAAAATAATATTTTAGTTTTTTTTCTGTTCAATAAGTGTATTGGTGAAGATCCGATATCCATTGAAAAAAAAAATTATCGAGAGCAAATCCTTAAAAAGCTAGAAGGAAAAGAGAGTGTAATTACTTTCTATTCAATTTCTTCTAATACCCAGACTAATTTTTACTAAAATTCTTCCTAAAGTCAATAATTTAAATAAAACTAAAATGTGCAGAATATTAAATTTGAATAACCCACAAATCAACTCTGAATAACTTTGCTAACACTTGCCAACAATAACACTACTCGAAGGTATCAGTGTATTCTCATGATCAAGAAATCATGAATTTGAATTCTCCATCTCAAATTGTTGTAAAAAAAAAAAAACTTTGCAGAAGTTATGCAAAATTTTAGCTCTGATGTTTTTTTAAATACAATCAATTTTTTAGTATAAAATGTTAGCAATTTTATGCCATATATATGTTTTTGTAAGTTATTGAACGATCAGCAGCTCACGGTATCAATGTATACTTAATAACCATGAGGTCGTCACCGATGGTTGTATTCTCAAAAAATAAAGAAAAAAAATGGACTTTAAAGATCTTTTGAACAAAATTTTATTGAATGGTAAAAATTGCAACAACTTAAAGTTTAAATTAATGTTAAGATAAGTAAAATTATTTTCTTTCCCTAAAAAATTATGTACAAAAATTGTTTTGAGAAACTTTTTTTCTTTTTTTATTTATAAGTAGATAAATTCTAAAATATTTATATTTATAATTATTAATATATTTTAACATTATATTATAAATATTCATTAACACCATTATTATAAAAAAGTATGTCACAATACTTATTAATATCAATGACTATATTTATTATTTTTTTCAAAAAGTTTCTACTAATCTCGTTTTTTTTTTTTTTTTTTTTTTTTTTTTTGTTGTAAAAAATGTATAGAGAAATATTTTTATTGGGCCCGCGAAATTGTTGCATGGCCCAATTAACGCTTATGCCTTTGGGCCTTATGTTGAATAGTCCGACACAATCCATCTCCCTAGTACCGTCTCTATGTTTTATTTATTTATTTTTCTAAGTATTTCTATAATATATAAAGTGTTATCCACGATTTGCTAACAAGAACATAACTTTACTAAGATGATAGTACAAGTTTGTAACCAAATATTATATTTGAGTTGAAGTAGTACATTGTGAAAAAATGAAGTAAATATATATATTTTTATGTAGTAGGTACATTTTCACATTATTAAAAACCTAAATTCTTTAAAAACATTTTTTAAACAATATAAAAAGAACGGTTACAAAAATCTGTAGTTTTAGTTGATTTGCGTTGACTAATTAGATTTTTGCCATTTTATTTGGTTACCCCTTATTCTGAGAATAAATTGAAATTTCAAAATATTCTATTTGTCAATTAGCAAACTCATGAATGAGTGTCTGAGGTCTAATGGACTTCACAATTAAGGTAAAACATAACCATTAACTAATATTAATATACTAAATACTATTATTAACTCTTACTATTATTAACTCTTTTTTTATATGTTGGAGGAAGGATGATTCGAACCTATAACCTCATAGTTATTAAATTATATAAGATGTCGTTCGAACTTTACTCTTGTTGGCTACTATTAACTCAACTATAATCTAATACTCTAATGATAAATGAGTTATCTTTCTAAAAAAATAATAATAATAAAAAATAAAAATAAACGAGTTAATTTGAATGATTTTTTTTTTTTTTTTTTTTTTTTTTTTTTAAGTTTAATTCTAAAATATAATTTTAAACTTTTAGTCGTATGTTTTATAAGTTCTTAAACTTATATTTTTGTATTTTATAAGCATTTGAACTTTCAAACATGTAATAAATAATAGACTTGGTATGGATTTAAGGATATAAAGAGAGGTTGCTTGGCCTTTTCATTTACCAAGTCAAAGAAAAGGATTGAAGATTTTAAGATCTACATTTTTCTCCAAACAAGGATAAAAAAATAAATTTACCATAAAAAAAGAGGAAAGACTTTTTCAACCCCTTTGTATAATTGGGATGTCAGTCAACCATGTGAGCCTCAGCTAGACAAAAATAGCCAAGATCTAAGCTTTAACTAAAGAAATAAGTGGGCAATTAATATTTTAATTAACAATGAGATTTCCCCATTCTCTATGATATTAAAATAAAAATCTCTCTTTAGATCAACAACATAAAAATGATGTTAAAATTGTCAAATCATAAACAACTAATTTGAGTAAATTGACTACTTTATTTTATACTTTATATCTTGTATGTATGTCAAGTAAAATCTTATTCTTTGTTTCTCATATTGATGTTTTAAATTATAAAATCATAATGTTCAAAATTATATTGCCTAGACTGTGCTTACAATTCCATCTGTACTTTGTTTATCAAATCTAAATATTCTATAATATAATGAGATTTCTATGGGACCAATTTGAATTATAAAATAGAGTATGGGAGATGATAACTATCATTTAGAGTTCTTTTAATAATTTTTCTAGTTTTTTTTTTTATAAATATTATCACATGGTAAAGTCCTTTATATTTATTATATAAATGACACATGTGATGTGATTTCCTTTTAATATAGTATACATAATCCAACATTATAATTGTTTTTTTAAAAAAGAAAACTTCATTCAAAGAGTGTCACGCCAACAACGAAACAACCTTCTGAAATAGTAGAAATAATAGATGAGGAGATTCTTCTTTCAAAACTTTGAATAAATCATCTATTCAAATAGTGAATGACTCGTCCAATTGAAACTAGAGCAATGAAAAAGAGGATTAACCAAAGATCATTACCTACAAATTCTTATTATAATGCGAAAATGAAATATTGCCACCCAAGGAGGTTGACTCCCTAATGTCACACAAAATATTGCTAAATTCATAATTATATTGGAAATCATTACAAATTACATTTATGATAAAGAAAACATCAAATTCTATTATGATTAGAGGAAGGGACAATCATTAGAAAAGTTAACTAAAAAATATTTTTCTGAATAGAACAAACTACTCTAAGAAACTATTCGCTTTTTGTTATCACCTAAAATATCTTATACCAATGGAGGATGTGGGACAATTGCCAACAAACATCTACTAAATCTCTTAATCTTAAGCCAAAAGACTTCGAGTTCAACTTCAAATGATTAGAAGAACTTGTGTCTAACTAATGTCTTACCTATTATATCAATCTATGTTTATAATCATGGTTGAATTCTAACTCGTTTTTATTTATGATTGTAATTTAATTAGAATTAGATAAAGGGTTCAAAGCTAGATCTCTATCCTACTTGGTATGCTAAAACATTATTGAAAACTTAAAACAATGTTTATTTAGATTAAGGTGTTTGTTTGATAATTAGATATTGAGGATTAGAATCTTCAATTCAATACAAAAAGTATATATATTTTAAAAAGGAAAGCTAGCTAAAGATAATATTTACAATTAAAGCTAAAAATCCAACATTCACAAGATAAAAAAGAAAAAGAAAAAAGAACTTTTGATGAAACATTGAGCTGTTCATTACAGTTAAGCAGGCATATAATTAGGGTATTTTAACAGCTAAACTGGGATTAAACATCTCTAATCTGCAAAAAAAAAAAAAAAAAAAAGAAAAGAAAAGAAAATTGCATCTTGTCTCTCGTAAAAACAGGTTGGAGAAAAAGATTCTTTAATAAAAGCCTAATCAATAAATTTGGGTTAAAGTAGTTTGAACAGTTGAAATCGCGTTAAGCTCTCTTCTTCTTTCTCCTTCGTTCTCAAAGCTGGGAACGAACAAAGAAGATCAGCACTGTGACTCAGTCAATCCCACAATTGACTTTAATTTACATCTTTTTCGTTCTCTCTCAACCGGCAATTTCTCCTTCTTATGCTCTCGTCTTTTTCCCCTTTCAATCCCACACTTTGAGGAACTTCCAGATTCCACCTCTTCCCAATGAATCCTCTGCAGGTGATTTTCTCTGTTTCTTAATCATTTCTTCTGCAGATTTTTCATTTGGGGGTCGTTTTTTTCTTCTATGTATGCGGGTTTGGGGTGTATTGTTCGTAATTTGAATTGGGGTTTTTGATTTCGGGTGTGTGGTGCCCTAGCGGGTTGAATCTGGCTGCGAATTTTTGTGGGTGTTGAGGATTTTTGAGTTTTGAGATTTCGAAAGGGAAATTTAGCTGTCTGGAACGATACCCTTTTGGCGAAACGGGAAGGAATTTGTGGGTTGATTTTGAATTTTGGGTTTCTTTGTGTGATTGGCAATGAAACGGCCATTGACTACGTTGATCTTCATTATTTCTGGGTTTGCTTTCAGTATTTTGTCGATTCTTGTTGATTCCCACTCCCTGACTCAAAATGAAGCTAATTCTTCTCCCCCGCCACTGATTAGGTTTCCGCCTTCGCCTTCGCCTTCGCCACCGCATCCATCTCCGCCACCGCCTCCGCCTTCACCACCACCTCCATCTCCGCCACCGCCACCGCCACCACCTTCACCATCACCATCACCATCACCACCGCTATCGCCCCCGCCCCCCTCCCCATCCCTGATCTTCTCGCGGCCTCCGCCCCGATTTTCCCCACCACAACGTCGTCGCAGTTCGCCGCCGCCGCGGTTTCCTGTGCCTCGGAATAATATTAAGACCAAACAAGGATCGAAGATAGGTCTCAACAAGGGGGAGACAGTTGGGCTGTTCTTTGTTGGTATTGCAGCAGTACTTCAAATATGTGTGGTGGGATTTTTGGTATTCAAGAGAAGGCAGCTTCTAAGATCTAAGGATCGATATGATGGTTTATCTTGAATCCATTAGCATTTGTTTTCTTCGTCATACAACAGAGCCGAGGATTTTAGAAGTATTCTTCGCGATTAGACGGCCATTGTGCTAACTGAATTGAATCACCTGCTAAAAAATAGCCAACAATTGGGTAAAATTTTGAGTCTTTGGGATTGGGAAGATGCACAAAACTTGTTCTTGAATTTGTAAGAGGCTGCACAGAAGAAGATGAAACAGTGCAGGCAGCAGGCAGATAATGGAGAAGGAGCATCTTCTCTTAGGTTTTCCTCAGGTGTGGTGTAAAAATGTGTCATGATATGATTTAGCTTTTTATTTTTCTTGTGATTTTTTTCTTCTTGTTCATTCTTTTGTCGAATTCTGATTATACAGTTTATTGATTCAAAACAGAAGAAACCTTCTTGACATCCCCATCTTCTTAGTTGAATTCTTTTTTCTGTTAACCTTTGTTCCTTCTGGCTGTAAAAGATTGTCTTTTGTCTAATATCGCAAACTAATTATATGCACTTAACCCTTTGCTTTATCCTTGCTTGAGCATGTAATGCTGATTGTAGTAGCAGTTTTGTTTATTAGGGATCCTGCTGATTGTGGCATTGGTAAAGAAACTACTTCGAGATGCAATTCTTCACCATATATGGTTGTTGATTGTTTATCAGCTATGGTTTTAGAATCAGTGAACTGCACGAGATTTGAACAATTTCTAGAACTATGTTAACATATGAGGGGAGGGTATTGTAGTGAATATTGATGTTTTAGCTTTGTCAAACGTTTTTATTTTTCTTTCTAAATACGCTTTCAGGAAAAAGAAAAATAGTTCATGACAGAATTACTCTCTTTTAGTACCTTAAGAAAGAAAAATAATATTGTTTCCGTTGCACCTTATTCTAGTATTGTGATTAGTGTTGGAGCTAACTTGTGTACCCCTTTAATTACTATTTTTTTTTAAGTATCTGTGAGTGTTCGAGTCAGTTTATGCGTATCATACTATTCTTATATGATAAACTACTGGACTCTACAATATTTGGTTGTCAAGGAATCCGGTAGAAAAGTAATCACTAGGCCAACCTTTGATGATTTTGGCTCTAAACCTTTTTTTTTTTTTTAATTTGTGAGTGGATATTCTCCTGGACTACTACGAAAATTTGTAGGAAATTAATTTGTCATAGATGGTGACTACTATAGATTGAACTCTTAATTTCTAGGTTTTCTAGAAGTTATGGATTCTTTGCAGTTTTGTAGTAACTTGATAGGAACCATACAAGGTTTGGAGAGATCAAAATAGTGGGTAGAAAGGTTTGCCGTTTGGGAGGTGGCTAGGTTTTATGCCTCCTTGAGTTTGTCCGATCACTTGACCATTTTTTAATTATAAGCTTGGTCTGGTTCTCTTGGATGCAAGTCATTTTCTGTAAATAAGGTCAACTTTTTTTTGTTCGGGATTGTTTTTGTATAACACTTACAGATTATTTCATTCTTCTTAATGAAAGTACAATTTCTTACAAATATATATAAATGTTCTCATGGCATAGAATAACAAGTTCTAGATTGGGACCGCATGACTGTTTGGGGAGTCCTAATTTGCAAAAAAGATTAACTCCGGAAATGACTGTTGAAGTAGGATTGAAGTACTTGTTTGAGAATTAAAAACGGTTAGGATCTCACAATTGTCTCTACAGTTTTTAGTGGAGAATCCAACAAGTATTTATAAGAGATATAAGTTACTTTCCTCATTATCAATTGATTTTGAAGTGAAACTTCATATTATACAACATGGTATTAGAGTAGAAAGTTTTGAGTTCGAGTCCCTGCCAAATCATTTTATCTCCAATTAAAAATTAAATTTTACTTGTAGGGCATTTCTCAAATTTTAAAATCCACAAGTGAGGGGGAGTGTTGGTTGATATAATTAAATCTCAATCCACTAGTTTGGCTTTTCATTGGTGTCTGTCTACTCGTTATCTCTATACATTATTTAAACGAACTCCCTCTTATAGTTATGATTTTGAGCTCGGAAGCTCATTTTTGTTTAATTTCTTCTGTTCTGTTTGGTTTGGCTTTCAACAAATTTTATCAAGGGTCTCCACTTGTGTTGAATTGTGTTAAATGACCGATCATCCAAAAAGTTTAAGTTGATAAGTTGTGGTAAATTTAATTATATAAATCAATACTTCTTACTTCTTGTCTTAGAAATTTGAGAATGATTACCAAGTAGAAATCAATAATAATTGAAGATGACATCACTTGGCGGCAGAGGTTTGAACCTATGACCTTGTGCTTTAATATCATGTTATATTATCAATCAACGTGAAAGCTTAAGTTGATAAGTAGAGATTAGAGTAAATTTAATTATACCAACCAACAACAATCATTATAGAATGACGTAGTGGTCATGAGAGTCTTAAAAAACTAAGAGACGATAAATTTAATCCATGGTGGTCATCTACTTAAAAATTAATGTCCTACGTATTTCATTAACATTCAAATGTTAAAGGGTGAGACAACATATCACTTATAAATAGTCAAAGTGTACGCAAGTTAACATATAGAATAACAAAAAAATTATACCAACCAACAACTTAAGGGCATGTTTGGGGGGTGGTGTTGGGCTAGGAAAGGAAGAGATGGGATATTAACTTTTGTTTGGCTTGCAGTGAAAAAACAAATTGCCTGGGAAGGGTTAAGTTGGCGCGTGAGTCCCAATAATCCAGCGCGTGCATGCCATT
>JBBMKA010000018.1:7905208-7920394 GCA_037833695.1 Sechiopsis laciniata
TAAATTTTATTAAGATGATAAATAAATTAAAAAAAATGTTATTGTATGAATATTATATTAATTTTTTTTTTTTTAAAATATTCCTTCTCATCTCACCAAACACCAATTAACTATCCCACCAAACACCAATTTACTCTCACTTCCCTTCCTTACGGCCCTTCCTTTCCTTTCCTTTCCCTTCCCACCCTAGCCAAACAAGCCCTAAATGATTCATCACTATATGATGATTCAAAGTTCGCGAGACATGAGGTCTACAAATGATTACTTGATGTGTTTGAATTCTTATTTTTTTTTTTTTTTTGAAACGTGATGTGCTTGATTTCTTACTTACATTGAAACAACGAAAAGACAATAGAACAGAAAACAATAAAGAAGATGCAAGCTCATCATTCCTCCACCAACAACTTTGTGACAAGTAGTTGACTTTTTCAAGGAATCTATGTGGTTGTTTGTGAGTGGTACTGAAAAACAGTTCTCTATATTTATTTTCATTTCTACTTTAGAGAGATGTGTGTGACGACTTGCAAAGTTCAAAGTCACTGTGCACTTGTGACATGCTTATGGTTTTAATAGAAAGGATAAGTTAGCTAATTCTAAAAAATCATTAATCATAACCAACTGTTAAAAGGAGAAAGAAAATAACCTTTTAGTCTGCAAATATGTCTGCAAGAATATATTGCTTTGTCTTCTCCTGCTTAGAAACAACTTTTTGTTTTCTTCTAACTTGTGGGTAAATAGATTGGAAGCTCTAACCTCTTTTGATATATTTTAGCTAGCTAAACTACACTCATGTTGACATTGAATCTTAACCAGAACCTACGAGTATTGTTTATGTAGTTTCAAACCATCTATACATTTACAATAAAATAAACAAAAAACAAAAAACGCATGAAGACAGAGAATCTGAAAAGATTCAAGTTCTCATTCAACATAGATGTTGTTGGTTGATTTGATATAATTAAAATTTTCTCAACCCATCAACTTAATTTTTTGAGTTTATTGATGGTTTAACATAATTTAAACAGATATAATAAGATGGGCGAAAACCAATATGATAGGTAGGTGATAGAAGTATTCTAGAATTGGAGAAAGTTTGGCCAGCCTTGAAGTAGAATCTGAACAATATTCCTTAGAACAGTGAATAGTTCAATTTAGAGGGTGTTTTGGCCACCAAGAATAAGGGAGAAAATGAGAATGAGAATGATTCTCCG
The DNA here is from genome assembly GCA_037833695.1 of Sechiopsis laciniata. Classification (NCBI taxonomy): domain Eukaryota; kingdom Viridiplantae; phylum Streptophyta; class Magnoliopsida; order Cucurbitales; family Cucurbitaceae; genus Sechiopsis; species Sechiopsis laciniata. The sequence continues at coordinate 7,906,420 of JBBMKA010000018.1, forward strand.
TGTTTGGACCACCGGGAATCATTTCCCTCGTAATTATATTTTTCAAAAATCACTTTTTTAATTCTCCCCTTAACTACTTTTTATTCTCTTTCTAACAACTTTTCATACATCACATCACTATTTTTCACTCACGTCATATTCATTATTTTATTTTTCTCATAATCATTATCTCTATCTGCACAAATAATCATTCTCTCCATAATCATTACCTTCGCTCCAAACACAAATAACTATTACTCCATAATCATCCTTTTCCCTATTTTCTTTTTCATTACCATTTTTCCCTTAATCATTACCATTGCCAACATACCTTAAAGAGATGGCAGAGATAAGGGGCTTTTTTTTTTGGGAGTTTGGACAGAGCTGGCAAATGCAGAACTGCCAATCCTTCTGCTATCAAGAGTGAATGTGCAAGATTCTCTTACATGCACCTCCCCTATAAAAAACCTACTGCACTAATCTAATTTATTTTACAGAGTTTGAGCAACTCTGAATCATTGTTTTGTGAAAGAGTGTGGTTGAAATTTACCCATCAAAGCTGAGATTGTGATGAACAACAGATTATGTGAAATTGATTGATACCCTGAACCAGAAAAGAAAACCACACCCGCAATAGTGTTAACTTTGGCTGTAGGGTGAAGCTTGGATGGATTCATTGAAGTAATGTTAAATCCAAACATGTACTGTGTTGGCTTTCTCTGTCCTTTTGTATAGTAATGATAAAACATTTTTGGACTTTTGTTTGAGATTGTTCGAGTATTTGAAATCATTAGTCTATACCAAAATCATGTCATGCTAAAGACAATTAAAAACAGGGGAAAACAACTCAATTTTATCAAGTTTTTGCTCAAGTATATGAAAACTTGTTCTTCAGGATACTAAGAAACATGCTTTTAGTCAGGAAAAGGAAAGTGCCATTTAGTTATGAAGTTCGAAGACAGAAACTAGCAATTTTTCTGTTTGTTTAAGGAGAAAATTGTCAGAGTGCTTATATGTGCACTCCATGCTTCCATTCAAATAAGCAAGTCTGCATTGTTTAGAACATGTTTCTTACAGAAAGAGACAGCAAATGGAAAAAAGAAATATCAAAAGAAAGCAAAAGACAGAGAACCGCTCTTGAGAATCCTGAAGTTTTACATTCAAAACTTTAGCAAAAGAAAAGCTCCCCGGACCACAAACTTCGAGAAAAAAAAAGGGGGGGACTTCAGTCACTGACAAGTACTCTTTTGGCCATAACCCAAAAACTCCATAATTGAGACTTTAACCATCTGCACAGAGAGGCATTGAAAGAGAGAATAAAGAGAGAGAGGTAAGTGAGAAGGAAATTGGGTCATGAAGCAAGCATAGCAGGAAAAGTATTCATAACCCAATAAAATTTCCACTATGTATACTTGAATTTGAGGCTAAATCAAGCCAGGAATCTGAGTTTTTTGTTGGGCAATCTTCAAAAAAGTGGAGCAGTGGCTTCTGTGTTTCTGCATCTTCTTCTTCCTCTGTTTTAGGTGATCTTGATGATTTATTGAAATCTGTGCCCAATACAAAGCAGTGTTGCTCTTGTTGTTGCCTCGCCTTTTTTGAACTGTAAATTTGCTGGCTTTGGGAAACAGATTGGGAGTATCCTTTATAAGAATCCATCCCTATTGGCTGACTATAAACCTCACCTAAGCTTCTTGCAGAATCTGTAACTGAGGGGAAGAGTGCCTGAATCCCCACATCTTCTCTTGGACCATTAATATCCCTACTTCAACACACACAACCCAATAACCTTTAAACATGTGTCATATTAATTAATACTTCATATCAAACATTAATCAAAGTAAAAGAAAAACAACCCATCAAACAAAACATTATCTTAACATTTCTTAAACAACCAACCTGTATTCCTTGTCAGCCTGCGAATGAGTCCCTGAGTATAAAAAGAGTTGAGGGTATGTATTGTTGGAAGAGAAATCAGAACATGGAGGTCTAGAGGAGGAATATTGAGGATATAGATATGGATGAATGGATGATTCATGATAAGAAGCCGCAGCAGCAGAAGGGGCTTGTTGATAAGATTGAGTTTCACAAGTCAGTGAAGAAGAGGAAGAAGAAAGATTAGAGAGAGAATATGAAGATGAAGTTGGAGTTGGAGTGGAAGACGAGAGATTCCTGGTTGAAGTGAGGATTAAAGGAGGTGGGGTTTGAGTTGTTGGCTTTGAAGAGATTTCCACAGGCTTTCTTGAACGGTTTCTGCCTCTGTGCATGTGCTTCTCACAGTATTTGGAGTCTGGATAAGCTTCTTTTGAGCATCTCCATTTTTTCCCATCTGTTCTTCTGCACCTTCCTGGCTCAGGGTCTGCTTTTCTGCCAAAACCCATCTCAAAACATCCCCACCCAACTGCAAATACACAAAAAAGCACACAATCAAACAGTCAGATTGAGATAATAATGGTAAAGAGGGACTGTTTTAAAAGTGTGGCAATGGCTACTTACATGGTTGGTGAGGGAAGAGTCTTGCAGAAATGGAAGATTCCAAGCTTCTTTTCACAGAGAAGATTAGATCAGGAGGGATTGGCACTCCTGAAACCATGTATTTGAAGATCAGAGCTTGGTTTTCCAGTTCTTGCCATTGAGTTGCTGTGAAAGGAGAGGTGCAGATCCTTGGACTTGAATTCATTATTCTTGAAAGTAGAACAAAAAGAACAAAATAGAAAAGAGAGAGAGAAATGAAGAAAAAAAATATCTTTTAAAAGAACCAGAGAAGAGCCCAGGAGGGTATGTTCTTCTTGTGAGCTGCTAGTTTTTTATGTGTATATTTGCAAAATCCCTAGGTTGCAAGAGCTTTTTCCTGTCAAATGATGGCTTACTGATATCTCTTTCTCTCACTTGCAATCTGTAGTTATATGACTACTCCTCTGTTTTGTTCTGTCATATTGCTGCTTTTGTTTCTGACTTGCTTGCAGAAATTCATATACAAATGGATAAAATAAAAGAGAAAAGGAAACAAAATATCATTGACACACCCTTGATTTTGCTCTCTCCACATCACATTCCTTGAAAACAGTGCCATGAGATTTTGCAAAACTGCTGAAACAATGTGGTGTCTGTGATGTACCTCCAGAAACTCCCTTATCAATACAAACAGAAACACTGGCACTTGTCATCCTCTTATTGAACACTCAAGAGGCTGAAGTATCTACCCAAACCCTCCTCCTTTATAACATAACTTCGTTTGGTAAGATGGGTTTGGAGGAATTTAGAGGAGATAAATTAAGAAGGTTTGGAGAAGATGAAATTTTGTTTCATATGAAAGGGGTTGGAAGTTGAAATCGTAGAAATCTTTGTTTGATAGGAAGATTAAGAGTGATTGAGAGTTTAAGTGGTAATTACTTGTTTAATATGAGAGAAAGAGGGGGAAAGATAGTGGTTGGTATTTGGGAGAGGTGTCATTTACTCCTCCCACCATTATAAAAAACTAAACTCCAAATTCTTCATTTTCACTCAACAAATATCTTGTAGGCCTCATTTTTCCTTTTCTCTTACTTCTCTTTTCCTCAATTTTTTTGAAAAAATTAGTGGAAGTGTTTTGAATAAAGAGAATGAGAAGATAAGAGTATAGGGATGGTATTAAAACGAATATGAATATTTATGAAAAGAATAATTATTTATATTTGTGGTAAAATGTGATTACGAACAAAATAATTTTCAGCGATATAATCCAAAAATCAGTTTACTTTGGTTCTTTTTATTTTACATCTATGACCCAAACACCCCCGATGTTTTTCCCTTCCCTCTGGGTTACTTGTGTTGGATTCCCTTGGAGTCATAAATCATTTTATATTCAACAGGTCAATGAAATTGAAGACTTCCATAAAGGGCAGGGCAGTAGACTTCATTATAGTTATTAATGACCTTACACATTCTAAATTATTATATTCAAAGATTACTGTCATTTGATTCATTGTTACTCTTGTCTGTTAATATTTGACAGTGTTACAAGATTGAAACTTGGCTGCATATTGATATCTAAGCTAAAATATATTTTGACATCATCCAGAGTTTGGCAGGTTCATTGTTTTTCTCTCTCTTTTTTTTTTTATTTTTTATTTTAAGAAAGGTTCATGGTTATCTTTTAACAAAGTTTGACATCTGTACATGTGACAATCTCACTGTGTAATGCTATGATTACTTGGGCATTATTGCTCATATGGAGTTTTCCAATCCTTCCATTTTGAATGAATTAACAGATTGGATTTTGTTTTTCAAGAAAGGAGACACAAAAGTAATAAAGTTGGGCTCCAAATTAATATTGTAACTCTTTTTGTTACTGTAGGTGGTTGAAAAGGGGGGAAATACAGTAAAGTTAATGTGAAGTTATTAGGGCAAACCAAGTAAGAGAACTATTGGTCATTGAGAGGTTCCAATTTGTTTGCTTGCAATTCAAAGCTGTTTGTTTTTCTCTCTCTTTTTTTTTTTTTTTTTTGACAGTGTGTTTTTGTCAGGGAAGTGCATTGTGAGGTGCCAAAACTGTTCACACCATCTGGGGGTGTCTGCCCCAAGACACATGCCCTTCATTTTCTCTCTCTCTCTCTCCTTCTTGCTGTCTTTATTCTTTAATTGTGCTTCCCAACCAACTCAACTTTCCATATGCATTCACCCCAAAATTTACTCATTTAGGGTATGGTTGGGAGAAGAGAAATGATAATGATTGTGAGGGACAATGAAAATCGGAGAGAATAGAAAAGTGATTATGGAGGAATGCTTTGTTGAGAGAATGATTATTTGTATTTGGGATGAAAGAAATAATTATGAAAAAAATAAAATAATGAATATAATGAGAGTGAAAAATAATGATGTGATGTATAAAAAATTGTTTGAGAGAGAATAAAAGTAGTTAAGAAGAAAAAAATTGATTTTTTAAAAACATGATTATGAAAAGAATGATTCCCGACGACCAAAAAACGGAAAATTATCCTCATTCCCATTCTCCCCCTTATTCTTGGTGACCCAAACACTCCCTTAAGATTGTTTGGATGCAAAGAGGTCAAATGAGTAAAATGTAAAGAGGATCATTTTTTGTACTAGGTAGGATCACAAAGGATCGCTATCTAACTTTAGGGGACCGAGAATCAGTCTTTTGATCCTCCTCACCCATCATCATAAGGGCATCTCGGTATGGGGTTGGATCATCGATTTTTACCAAAAACAACTTTTTATTTTATTTTATCCATAATTATTTTATATGTTTCTCTTAATTATATTTTACTTTTATCATATTTATTATTTTATTTTTATATCTTCATCTCAAATATAAATAATGATTCCCTTCATAATCACTTCTTCACACCAAACATAGATAATTGTTCTTTTCCATAATCACTCTTCTTCATATTCTCCTCCTAATTTTTATCTTTTTTATAACCATTTTCATTATCTTTACACCAAATACCCCCTTAAGGTGTGTGTAGATATATAGAGATTGTTTACCTTTGGATTGAACAACTTCACATTTTCTTAAACTTTTTAGGTACAATATCACTTATATTTCAATCACTCACCAAATGAGAGGTTTCTACTATAACCACTCATAACACATCTATCTAAACGAGAGTTTCTGTCAAAACCACTTATAACTCATCTATCCAAACAATATTTTATTTTCTAAGAATTTACAATCACTCAAAAAATTTCATCACTACCACAGTTCATTTCCAAAACCTCTATCCAAACACATTATAATTAGTTGTTATAGAAAATCCTATTTAGATTTAGAAGTTATGAGTGATTGTGATAGAAAACTCTCGTTTAAATAAAAAAGCTATGAGCAACTGTGGTAGAAAACTTTTATTTGAATTGAGCGTTTATGAATGATTGAATTAAAAATGATATTGTACTTGATAGGTTTATATATAAAGATTTTTGAAGTTACTCTATCCAAACGTGAGGTTGAATCAACTCGTGAACAAACCTTCAATCCAAACACACTTCTTCCAGTTTTTGCTTTGGTCACAATTCTTTTCCTATTTGTCAGTGTCTCATACATCCTTTTGAACTCCATTTTCTCCTGCAGTCTGAGGCTCAAACCCTAGCCCCAAGATGCTTCAGATCTGAGTTAGTGACTCTGTCTCTCTCTCTCTCTCTCTCTCTCTCTTTTTTTTTAGTGGGGTTTGCTTGTTTTAGAAGTTGTCACTGTTTTCTTTCTAGTGGTGCCATGTTTGCAAATCAGATGGACTTTGCTTCTTTTTCCATTATGAATAATGTAACCCTCTATGTTACTTTCTACCCCCCACAACATTTGCTTCTCACAAAATAATTCATTGGGAGATGCCATCATAGTCTATATTGCTTTGAAATAAGAAAGATTTTAGATTTTTTTCCCTTAAATTATCCATCCGTGTTTAGAACTATTCTCACAGGACATAGCGCTTGACCTGTTTGAATGTTAAAAAAATTCATAGAAAATCAATTTCTAAAACTAGTTTATCATAAATTGAACTCACGACATTTTAATTTTTTATTATAATTTTTTTGTTTACCACTAAACTATCTATAGCAATCGTAAGAATATTTATGCATTTGAACTTTAGATTAGTAGGTGGATAAAAAGCCTACTAAAACATATAACCCAAGTAGGCTATATTAGGCCACCATACTGACAAAAGCATCTTTCTTGCAGGTCATTTCCATTCCATGACTTGTAACATCGACCATAGTTGATATGAACCTCAGAATATATGATGGCTTAGTTTTTTTTTTTTTTGAATTCAAATAAAGGATCCATTGAGTATTCAAATCTTTTGTTTTGTACAACTTTTCATAGCCATAGTCCCAGTTCAGGTAGTTGAATTCTTCTGAATGTAGTTAAAAAGATATGAACATGTTGGATATTTTTCTAAAAATGAGCACACAAATTCTCACTTCATGTGATGGGAATTTGTAATGAAGTTCCTTTGGATGGTCAAACTAAAATCTTATCTTGCAAAAATTAATCATATACAATGGATTCATATTGAACATTTTCCAAAACACATTCATAAATTTCTCACCAACAAATCTTTCCAAAGAAACACAACAATCTTAATCTTTAAGGCTTCTCAAGATGTTGGGATTTTGGACTCTTTGTTGATGAATAGTCCCCCCAAAGTTGTATAATTAGATTTTGTTGCTTTATGATTTGAAAGAAACAGCTCATAAAGGAAGCACCTTTTTGGCAACAAGTTACATTAGAAGAGAAAAAGAGAGTATAAATGCATTCATGAGCTTTCATTTGTGCCCCAAATGCCTGGAATTTCCAGCCTCAAAACACTAGTGTTTGACTGCTATAATTAGAGTTTGGGCTGCTTCGAATGATATTAAAACCAACCAAGCCACATAAGGGTGTTTGAGGGCTAGAGGATCCAACAAGGATGAGAATAATTCTCTTGCTTATGTTTGAGCTGCAACAATCATTTCTTTCATATTTATTCATTCTTCTCGTAATCTCATTCTCAAATAATCACTATTCATTTCTCCATAAAACACAATAATCATTTATTATACTCTAAAGGGAGAGAATGCTCCTCAATGAGAATGATTCATCAATATTGATTCACTCCACCTCAAACACGGATAACAGTTTTCTCATAACTATTCTTTTCACTTCAAATATGGATAATCATTCTTTCTATATTCTCATTTTCCGAGTAATGATTCATTTCCTCTTACCTCAAAACGATGGATTAGAACAAGACATGGCTTGTTTGAATTTGTGTTTTTGGATGTCCAAAAATGTATTTGGTATCTTTGTCAGTCCAAATGCTGCATGGCGACAAGGTGCACGTGCAGAGCCTAAAGTTAAGCTCCATCCTTGTTTTGAGTTTTGAAATGAGATGAAGAAGGAATGAGATATTAAATAAAAAAAAATAAAAAAAAAAAGAAGAAGAAGAGAAGAAAAGAAAAGAGAAGACATTGGAGCAGACAGCTTTGGAGGAAACTAGAACATCTCTCTTTGTGAGGAGATGGGAAGACCCTCAACAGATCTTCACATTGACATAATATTGTTCATTTAGGACAGAAGACTTTAATGGCTGTGTTTTTTGTTTCAACCGAAAGAACCTCACATAATTAATAGAGGTGATTATCCTCACTTATATATATATGTACAATCTATTCCTTATCTAACCAATGTACAACTATAATTTATATTTCGAACATGATAATTATTGTTGATGCGTGACTCCAGACTAAGTTCTAATGTTGACGTTGGATTCGAGATGGATTCCAAGTCAACTTGTGCGTTGACCTACAATCATACCTTTAGTAAAGAATAATCTCCACTATTTATAAGAGAGTGATTTACATGCATTACGTACATTGCTATTTCTAATGGTTCGTACTTGACAATAGGCAAATTATACATCGGTGTATATTTCTTTTAGTTTGGTCATCTAGTCAAGTTCATAACTAGTTGACCCTCGTGCCATAACGCTGCCTGAGCCTTCACACTGGCCCGTTCAAGTTGGTGCCGAAGACACAACTTCCTTACAGCGTATTTGAGTCTTTACTTAAGAGTGAGTTAAGTTGGGTTATAATAATTCAATTTGTATTTGAGCCACCGATTATAATAATCAATGAATTAGTTCATATTCCTTCCTCCCAACTATAATGATCTTCCAACTCTATAATAATAACTCATGTTTTAATAACATGTATTCCAAACATGGGTTATCATAACTTCTATCAGAATAACCTACGTCTCAACCACAAAAATACATTATTATAATTTTCTCTATTACAATATTAATGTTTATAATAACCCACCGGTTTTTGTAAATTTTCATGTCTAGTTTTTGTAAAAAAAAAAAAAAGAAAAAATTATATAGCATGGTATAGTGACGATGAGTGTGTGCATAAAATATTGTCAAAATTAAGGATGAGAAGATACCTTACTTCCAAACCAAAACCACACTTTTTTCCATTAAACTTTTCCAATCTTTCGACAACTCATAACTCATAAAATACTCCCATTATGTTTCTACTTTTTCACTTTTTGGGCCATGCATGCTCATCTGATAACACCTTTTCCACATAGATTCCTTCCCTCATACCCCCATTTTTTACCCTATAAATCTCCTGTTTCCCACCTGGTTTTTGCTCAACAAGCAATTACTTTTCATAAACCACAAAACAATGGATATTAACCATGGCTCTTACTCAAACCAGAACTCATCTCAGAGGCCACTGGCCATTGTTTTGGCTCTTGCTTCTGCAGTGTTGCTTTCTCCATTAAGATCCTTTGAAACCAAATGGAGCTCTGGTTTCGTTATTCCATTGGTTCTTTTGGGGCTTATAATTTCCATTAAAACTTCATCATCTTCCTCATCCATGTCAACTGATAGAGGGGAGAGAGATTCTGCAATTTTCTGTTCAGATCCTTCATGGGTTCTTAGAATTTGGAGCTCCTCTTGGGGACTTGCTGGGGTTTTAGTGATGTTGATTCTTGGGCTTTCTTGGCAAAGTTCTGTTAAAGGATTTCTATGGAGATAGAGAGAACTAAAATTGACTTCATATTATTATAATGTTGTATTGCTGCAACTTGGCATGGATTGGAATATGTTTCATTTCAATTTCCTCTAGCATTCATGTTGTCTTGCAGTGATATAGTTCAAGCTGTGAAATGAAATTCTTCACTTAGGGCTGTGGACGTACAAAAAGAAAAACTGACGATCCGAACAACCCGGTTATCCAACTCAACCGTAAGAGTTTATTTAAGTTATGATGAATCAAATAAAATGTGTGTTCAATGATTCTCAAATTATCAAGGATTCAATTCAATCTAATTCTTAGTAATTAATGAGATGTGAACACATCTTAATATGAAGTATGCAATTTTACTTGCACATTTATGAACTATGACAGTTTTAAAAGAGAGGAGAAAAATAAACCCAACTCAATATAAAAATACATGAGTTGAACAGATTCACACATTGACCAACCAAAAAATTTGAGGTGAATGAAAAAATCCCCCAATCTTACCCAAGTACACCTCTACTTGGGGCATTGGAAGGGGTCAAAAAATTTCACACCCAAGAAGAGCATGACAAAAGTAATTTACATACCACAATCACTACTAGACATGACTGAACTTTCTTAGGAAGAATAAGGAAAACTTCAATCATACAAACATAACAAACGCCAGCAATCAGTATGGCAAGTAATAATATACAGTACAGATATAATAACAGTTGTAACCCGTTTACATTGTAATCAACATAGCAGATATGTACATTAATAGTTATCTACAAGAGAACCTGATCCATAATTGAAGCATGATATTGGTAATGTAAGCATAGAGAAGAGGCAATGAAGCCACTGTTAGCTCCTCCAACCAGCAGGCTGTGGAGGAGCTACCGTTATGCCTCCCTCGTACATTCGCTGGATTTCTTCCCGGTATTCGATCAATGACTTGTCGGGTATAGGCGGAGTCAATTCCACCACATCGCCCATCTTCAACTTGCAGTTGGGGTCGATCACAGGCTCATTGTTCAATCTTGGTCTCAACTCTTCCTTCATTGGGAACCTATAGTGAGCCCATCTTGTGCTTCCTCTCCCTGCTCTTTCTAAAAGATGCATCATCGTTGCGTTAGCTGGGAATTCCTGGACCGACATCTGGAAAAACCGAAACAAAGCGTTTTCCATTTGTTAAAAGCTGCACTTTCGAGCCAGAGACAGATAACTAACTTAACCGAAACAACTGGAATAATATGCATAGACCTTTTCATTTTCAATCATCATGACAAACAAAGGCCCATCCTGGAAGCAGTGAGGTCGATAAGAGTTCATGCAGTCAGAAGAGTGAAAGGGGAACTTGCAGGATGGTTCAACAGAATCGATAGAAGATCGATCTTTGGTCATAGTCTCACAATGCCAAGTTAGAACCCATCTAGCCCATTCAACCATCTGAAGCACAAATGAAGAATGTTTAGAATCTCTCTCCTTGTATCTCCAATGGGCTGCAAATCCAAACTCAGCTCGTAAATGCATCTCTTTGGTTCGAATTTGAACCTCGAGTGGGGTGTCACCTTCACCGCTTACTACTGTGTGTATGGATTGATACCTGTTTATCATCAAATTGTATAAGAGAAGAAATATATATGAAGTATAAAGCACCTGGTACTGTTTTTTAGGAAATACCCGTTCAACTTGGGTTTACTTATGTAGTCCTTGAGCTTTCCTGGTACTTCAGGCCATAACTGACGAACAATTCTCAATGCTTCATAACAGTCCTCTTCATTTTCAACAATCAGCCTCAATCCATGAATATCATGGATTTCATTCATGGTCAAATTTTTCCTACAAAATAAATTCAAAATTACCTAAAATTCACTACTTTGAACACAAGATGGCAAAAAATAATACTCCGCAGAAATGGAGGAAATGAGACAGAGATAGAAACATGAAGGTGTACTTCAACATTTTGCGGTGTATGCTGTAGACACTTTTATGCCGCCCAGTTATGACATGGTAGGAGATTCCTTTATCCTTGAGAGCTTGCTCTATTTTTTCAATTGCAGAATGTATGATTGCTTCATCATATGAACCCATTAGCTTGGAGGACAAATCTTTGTGTTGTTCCAAGTTAAGATGCTTAAAACATAGGTTTTCTAGCTGCTCCTTCCAACTGTAGATTCCAAGGCGATTAGCCAAAGGAACGAAAATCTCCATAGTCTCCTTTGCAAACCTATGCTGCTTGATCGGAGGCAATGCATCTAAAGTTATCATATTGTGCAGACGGTCTGCTAATTTAATGAGGACAGCCCTGGCATCAGCCATTGCAAGGAACATGGTGTGCAAGCGGTCAGCTTCAGCCATTCTATCAGCCGTATCATGTTCTCGAGCAAGCTTGCTTAAATGACCTAGCTTAGACACCTAAAAAAAATAACTAGAGATTAGTAGGAACTGATTCCTCATCAGACAGCTGTTGGAGTGGGGGTCTAGAATGTACTAAAAATGAAATGTGCAAAAAAGTTGCCAAACAAGAGACCTATAACATGAATGTTACTTTTTGCCCCAGATTTAAGACGAGCAATTTGCAATTTTCTTCCTCACAAGAAAATAGAATATGTTTTGCAGTTATGTCCTATGCCTAAGTGTTCACAGTACAATATCTTACCCCTTCAACCAAATCAGTAACCTCAGCTCCAAATGTTCCCAATATGTAGTCATGAGTCACAAAAGAATCATCCAGTGTGTCGTGCAAAAGTCCTGCAGCAACTACTGTGGAATTAGCACCAACAAGCGCAAGCATCACTGCTGTTTCCACACAATGTCCCAAGTACGGATCGCCACTTATACGTGTCTGAGGAAAAAAAAAAGAAACACCAAAAAAGGAAACTTCTTAATGAATATCATCAGTAATAAAGGCAATAACACCACTGTCAATAAGGAAAGACAGAATTACCTGTCCTCTATGTGCTTTCTCGGCCTCAGAAAAGGCTTTAATCACAAACTCATCACAAAAGATTTTGTGCTTTGATTGTGCACTTAAAAGCAAAGCCTTCGCATATGACTCAGATTTATCCTCAGAAATATTGTCCTCCATATTGAAAGTCAATTCATCCCCAAACAAAACAGATAAACCCACATCTAACCCATCACTAGATACCTCCAATCTCGGCGAATCATAGTCCACACATGATCCCAATGCATTTCTCACAAACCCTTTGAACAAACTGTTGGTACTTCCTCGCCCATGGAAACCTGCATCCCCACTTCTTTCTCTTACATTCCACAATGGAGGGGTTCTCGCCGCCGACCCAACCCCACAGCTGCCACACGAAACTGGACCATGGAACACTGATACCGGGCTCGGATCCCGATTGAAGAATGACCCAATGAATTTACTAGGGGAATAACGAAAAGAACTCAATTCTTTAAGTTCCTCCCCTTTATCATGCCTAAAAGAACCCAATTCATCTCCAACACTAGTAATGCTCGCCGACGATGAAGAGTGCCTCGGCGCAGTCGATGAGAACAGACTCGACAACCCACCAACCGTTGATTTTTGGGATGAAGTCGCCGTCGTAGATGTCAGTGACAAGGACCGTGGAGTAAATTCTAAATCATATGATGCGTGAGAATTCATATGGCAAGGATGCGATGAGGAGCAGATAGTACTCGGTGGACTTGTATACATAGCTATAGTTGGTACAGCCATGGACTTATTTACTCGAAATTCCACCGATTATCTCAAGAAACCAACACAATTTCAAGTAAAAAAAAAAAGCAATGCCAAGCAGAGCAGGCGAATTCTTCCCTTTTCAAACGATGTGAAACAAACCAAGCTTTCTCTGTACGCAATCAAACAAACGTGCCAAAAAAGTATAAAATTCAAGCTAAATCAGCTAAAAAAACGACAGAAATGAACAAAACAGACCAAAGATTCAATCAAATTCAACCGAAGAATATGAATTACAATACAGAACCAACAAATTAATCGAAATAGAAGCAAAAAAAGAAGAGGAAAATACGAATTATAGCGAGAACTGGAATTGAACAAATAAATGCAACGAATCCAAAACCCTAATTTTGGAGGAGAAATTTACATACCTTGGAAGAGGAAGTAAGAAGCAGAACGAAGAGAGAGTTTTGGTTCTGTGATTTTCCAGTAATCTCTGTACTCTCTCAATATTGATTGGCGTCCGGGAAATGGAAATTGTGAAACTACCAAATTACCCTTTGGATCTATCCAAAATAACGTCAAAACCGACCACTTCCTAAATTTTATTTTCTTCTATAAATAACTCCAACTTATATAATTAAAAGGCTAAATTATAGAAAATACTCTTAAACTATGGGGATTGTGTCAAAAATGCCTCCAAACTTTGAAAAGTTTCAAAAATACCCCCAAACTTTAACATAAGTTTCAAAAATACCCTTATCGTTAAAATTGGATGGAAACCGTTAAAGTTTGGTTTCAAAAATACCCCCGAACTTTGAAAAAGTTTCAAAAATGTCT
>JBBMKA010000018.1:7920494-7955106 GCA_037833695.1 Sechiopsis laciniata
TTTAAGATTAAGGGTATTTTTGAAACATCTTACAAGTTTAGGAGTATTTTTGAAACAAAACTTTAATGGTTTCCATCTAACTTTAACGGTAAGGACGTTTTTAAAACTTTTGTTAAAGTTCAGGGGCAATTTTGAAACTTTTCAAAGTTGGGGGCATTTTTTACACAAACAACATAATATAGGGACATTTTATATAATTTAGCCTAATTAAAAAAACATTTTCCTTCCTAATATATGGTATGTCTACACAAAAATAGGTACTAGAGTTCTTAATTTAAAAGTCAAAATGAATTAAAGTTATCGAAAGAGACAGTGGTTTGATAGGTAGTAATTAAATTTAATATTATAAACACAAATTTAATTCGATAAATTGATATTTAATTCTCATTTATTTGAGATTAATATAAGATTTGTGTAGAAATACCGATTTACAGATATTAAAAAAAAGTTGAAGAAACATAACTAAAATATTAACCGATGATAAGTCAAAATTTGGAGCAAAGTGTTGTTTTGGTGATAATGGAAGTAGGTAGTGGGGACAGTATTGACATTGCACATAGTAGTGAGTTGTAAAATTACCACACCTCCTAGAAGATCGACGGATAACGACAATTCCACCTTCCACAATTATTTATTTTGGTTTTCTCAAAATTAGTTTCGTGCAGGCTGTGAGTAACACGTGGCCGCAACATAGCAATTACACGCTTCTCATAGGCAACCAGAAAGGCTGCCACGTGCCGCACGTGACGAACATCGAGTGAGCCGTCATTTAGATACGGTCACAGTCGGGGGAGCACAACTCCAAGTTCCAACAGCGTTTTTCTAATCTCTTCTTTTTTTTTTTCAATTCGTTGCCATTTATGTGTTAATTCAATTTAAATTGAATTCTTAAATTCATGTCTATCATTTATTAACTAGTTAGTTATAAGTTTCAAATTCAAACCTCTATTCAATTTAATATATATTTGAATGTTTTAACCGTTATATTGTGTTTGATATATTTTAATATTGAATATTGTTAGAGTTTTGTTAGTTTTATTATTATCTAGTTCAATGTCATGATCACAGATTGAATTTTAAAAATTAATATTTGACTATCAGTTAGTTAAGAGCGCTTATATTAGAATTAGAAATGTTTTTTTTTTAAAACGTAAATAGTTGTTAAACATATTTATTTTAAGAGTAATCTTATTGTTAATGAAAGAAACACATATCAATAAGTAAAATTTAGCCCTAATTTCAACTTAAGTAAATAGTCTAATTTGATTTTTATTCTAAAATTAATTTCAATGTTTATATCTTTGATTTCAATACTAAAATTAACTTTCACCGCAGTCAATATTTTTGAAATTGTAGAAGCTGATTTTGAATGAAGAAATACTTCTCCACTCGGAGAAAGAATAAACGCTCATGAGTAAGGAGTTCTATTTATTGACAACAAAAAATAAAAATAAACAAAATTTGTTGATGACGTATGTAACATCGTATGAAGTTTAAAATAAAGAAAAGAAGACTATATATCTATATATATTCTCATGGGGTTTCAAGTACTTAAAAAAAAAAAAGAGACTGTTTATGAGAATAAAATATAATTATAAATTTGTATCGATTTGATCGTTTCTAATTGCAAGAAAATAGTCATAAATGATCCAACTAACATGTTCATCCGACAGTAAAATTGTCAACTGAACTAAAATGTATGACCTTTATATTATGCTTTTCACTAATGGGGGATTGATCACCCTCCTTGTCATAAGGAAGGCATTTAGGCCGTGTTGAGACATCAATTGAGTTATTATAAGCTTTTTTTTAGAATGATTTTTTTTTTTTTTTTTTTTTTTGAGAATGAATACAAATTATAATAAAATTGTAATAACCAGTGTTTAATGTGCAGATAATTATAACAAAGATTATAATTTATCATGTTTACCGTACATGTTATAGTAACATGGAAGAAAAAATTACTATAGGGATGAATTAAATGAAATGGCGAAAAAAGTAAGTTAGCCAAATGATATAAGCATTTCTCACATGTTATGAACGAAATGAGCAAGTATTATGATAATACTTCAAATAAATTAATACATCATTATAATATGAATCATCGGTGGGCCAAATGTTATAAACATTATAGGCACCTTATGAATAAAATGAGCAAGGATTATTGTTACTTAAAAAAAAATGAGGTGGACAAGATGGAATTGCCTAGTGGTCAACAGGTCTTCGAGTGAGTTCAATCCATAGTGATCAACTATCTAAAGAATTAATTTCAGGTCAAGTAGGAATATTGTTACTAAAAAAAGTTTTCATAATCCAACTAGTTACCTTTCTTTGTACATCTTCAAGTGCACAAAAACCGACTCTAAAGGGAGAAATCAAGAAGTCAATACCAAGTGATGATACCATCAGGGTAACTTTTGTATTGTGTTACAAAGCCACGATAAACAGACATTCATTACATAATAAAACAAAACTAACTCCCCAAAACACAAGAGGAAACCAGGAACTGTATCTGTGTACATAACGGGGATTGGTTCATGGATATAGATATCTCCTTTGCTGATCAAATAAAAACTGCTAAGAACTTACTTAGACAAACAAGGTTTCAGTATTGACGAAAAGTAAGATTCAACCGACCTGGACGAAGATTTGTTTGGTCTAAAAGTGTCCTTGGAGCTGTTTTTCTATGAATTGTACTCACTCCATGGAAAACAAGTCTTGATTTCCCACCAAATATCAAAATATCTCCGGATTCCAAAGTAACTTTCTCTGCTTGATCAGTGTCACTCTTGTCACCAAATAAGAAATCTGCAGAGTCGCCAATGGAGAAGGAGACAACAGGCAACCCTTTATCAAGACTTTCTCGACTTTCGTTACGATCCTAATGAGAGGAAAATAATTCGAGGTCAGGGCTATTGCATCAGATGTAAATAGTTAATTATAGGGTAAATTATATAGTTAGTCCCTATGGTTAGAAGAATGTTAGAGTTAAGTCCCCATGGTTTCAAAAACTAAAATTTTGTTTAGAATTTAGTACGTATGATTTTAAAAACTAGAATTTAGTCCATATAATTAGATAAAGTCTAAAATATAATCCTTGTTATTCGTAATCGCTGGCAAATTAAATATGTGGAAGCTCATTATTCATGAGTAAATGATGTGATTTTTTGTTCAATCATTTACTTAACACACAATTTCATCATTGACACCTGATTAACTAACTTCCAAATACTTAATTCGATAAGAATTATGAACGACAATGACTATATTTTAAATTTTATCAAACCAAATGGCTAAATTCTAGTTTATAAAACCAAATGACTAAATTAAGTTCAAACCATAAGGACTAAATTCTAATTTTTGAAATCATTAGGACTAAACGCTAACTTTCTTCCAACTATATGTACCAAAGTTATAATTAACCCTTAATTATATGCTTTTCGAGAGGCATTTAAACAATGATTGCAAATGAACTTGAAGCCACAGTTGTACAACCTATAGAATAGATCTTGTGATCTTGTTGAAGTAAGGTCGTTAAGATTGCAAATGTTGGACAATTCAAAAAATAAAGGTAACAAGAATCATATTTCAGACCTGATGAAGACCCAATCGCCCATCTTCCGAGTAAAAGTTTACGATACAGATGCTAGGGTTCATCCATGGAAGTACACGTTCAGGATTTTTGGTGGTTGAATCTTTCCCCATAATGGCATAAGAATCCTTGATTGCCTTTTCAACCAATTGGTAAAATTCATGTGGAATGCCTGGTGGTTTTTTATCATCAAATGGGCGGACATCACCATATTGACAACTGTCAGGATCCCAATTCTTACCCAGGCACATCATCTTCAAGTGTAGTTTTCCTCCTTCACGGTAACCGGGTTGGTAAAAACCTCCATCTCCTATACCAAGATCCCGGCATTTCTTTACTATCTTCACCTGCGAGCATTATAATGATAGAAAAGTAACATCAAGGAAACAGAGTTTTGAAAACACTCCTAACAATGTCAGAAATAATAGTGTGGCTACAATGAAAAATAAAAGGAAAATACTTATATGGTAAAACCAAGAATGAAAGGAAAATACAGACCATAGTGGAAACTACAACCCGTCTTAATAAGACCAATTTTCTGTGTCTTTCCTTGATTTTTTTTTCTAAGTATCAGCTAGATCTTGTTCTTTTGGATTGGAGTCCATTTCTGCTTAGTGTTTAGACTCCTTTTGGGGGGCTGATTTTTTTGTATGCCCTTGTAAATTCTTTCATATCTCTCAATGAAAGTTTAGCTTTTAGTTCTCACTAAAAAAGGATAATACAACACTTTCACTATCCTTGAGAAGTGAGATCTTCAACTCAAGAACTGATCCTTCCTTCAGTTATGTTTGAAGCTATTTCTACAATAATGAGATTTTGAATCGATGTATATGCAGATGAGATAGAGAAAATCAATGAATACCTGATCCCTGAGGGGAATGCTATTCTTCAGAAGAACCATTCCCGGTCTCAACACATTTCCACCGTTTCCCTCCAATGCACGCTTCATCTCATTCCTTGTTTCTCTATTCGTAGCTAGTGAAGAAGGTTTCAGCATAAAAACCCCAAACTTTGTAGGGCATATATCAAAAGGTTCGAAACTCAGTGAAGGCTTCTTGTCCTCTGAGTCCTTATAATCAGAAACTTGAACTTCCCTTAAGTTTATGGTGGAACTCCCTTCTTTAGTAAAGGATTCCAAGGGAACTTGAACAGCATCTGATCTGTTACAATTATCATAAAGCAATGAATCACTGCAACTTTCTCCTATAGCTGTAGGTTCTTGAATCTGAATTCTTTCTACAGCAGAATGCAAAATATTAGAGACATTTTGAGCAGAAGAGGGGGAAATTTCGTTGCAATCAGAACTTGATGCAATAGATCCCAATAATTGTTTGGAGGTATTGCTCAAACCATCAGCTGAATTATGTTCATGCAGAAGATCAACAGCACTGGCAGATGCATCTTTCTTACTATTTACAGGGCGCCACTGCTGTTCAGAACTTGAGGCCCGTTTTTGCACAAATTGCTTCCTGGGATTCCTTTGTGAGATCTGGGGAGAAGCTCTGCCTCGGAAAGCTCCAGTACTGGGGTTAGAAAAACCAGCAACAAAAGGCTCCTCCCCTCCAGCAGCCTGAATATTTGTAAGATTATGAAAAGAAAAGAAAAGAAATAAACTCCATCAGCTTCCCTCAGACCCTCTTACTAAGGGATACAATTAATCCCTAAAAGACATAGCATGTTCATGAATTTGAAAGCAAAACTAAAAACCCACAAACTTCAACTCTTTATAATTTCCACAAAATCTGTAGTTGTGTAAGAAATATCATGAATTCTTCATCACGAGGGACAAAAAGAAATAATTAAATGAAGTAGAAAGAAAATGCGGAATTACAAAGGTTAAAGAAAAATTACCTGACGGGGAGGATATGTGGAATTATGGGCAGAGCGAGGATATCGTCCTCGTCCTGCAGCATATCTAGGGCCATCATGATTCATGGTCTTGAGAGGGAACTGGAAACAGAAAGGAAAATTGAATGCCAATAAGCGTTAAATTGTTTGTAAGATGCTGGATCGATTCCTGTGACAGATCTGGAACAACCAAGAAACGAGACAAATCTTACGCTACTAAGGCTAAAGAATCGGAAACCCTAAAAATTGCTGAATACGAAATTATTGAAATTGAACAGTAGAACGGAGTAAGATTATGAATGAAATAGGTAAGATACGAGATTATAAACCGGAGATTGAAAACAAAATCGGTAGGTGCTAATTACAGTCCAGTACTTCACATTGAAGCAACATTCTGGAGTTGTGAAAGGGAAGATATAGAGCAGATTAAAATAAAATTAATCAATCAACCAACAGTCGTAACCAAACAAAATCTTGAAAAGAACAAAACGCATTCAATGATGAACAAACCTTGAAGCCAAGGACCGATCGAGAGAAGAACAGACCTTTGATTCTGCGACGGTACGGTTTAATTTGCTTTCTGTTTGTCTTCCACTTTAAAAGTTTTTTTTTTTTTTTTAGATCAATTAACTTTCATTAAATGATAGAATAAAGTTTACAACAAAATTTGCATAAAAAAAAAAAAAATCAAAACTAAGGAACTAAAATTTCATAAATGGACTTTGATTTCGGCCCACAACTTGAGCCGAGACAAAAAAAGAAAAAACATAAAGTTAAAAATTAAATACCTTCTAAAAGAATTTAAGATTCCATTTGAACCAACTTTTTTACATAAAGGAATGATAGATCTCAACGTAAAAGACCAACAGTAATTAATCAACACTAATTTAGTTGACGTTAAAAGAGTTTTGATGGTTAACCTTATCAACATGATGACCACTGAGGAACAAGAACTCGCCAAAGTAGAAATGAAGAGTTTCAAAACCGTAGAGGAACAAAAACTCATTTGAAGGTAAAGTTGATCCATCATAAAATTCGAATATCCTTTATCAATCAACTTCCCATCTGACCACAACAACTAAAATTGACTAAAAATTAGGACCTCTCGAGAATTTGGTTTCGTGAAATCAACACTAGCTTGAATTCTACCAAACTTTCTCCAGTTACTCCTTAGTGTACGAGGGTTCATAACAATTACATCGCGAATACAACCTATAACTGTATCATTATGGGCCTCCAAACCTCCTTTATAACATTCTTAAAAGAAATAATACTAACTAGTTTTTGACACCAAAATTTTCCTATCAAACACATTGTAAAATTACCTTGGTCCTTAGTAGTGGATAAGGACCTAAAATCAGTCGCCTGCTTCTCTTTAATCGCCAGCTTCAAAGAACTCCACTTGGTAAAGCTGTTAATGGTCATCATATTTAAGGGTGCAACAAAAAACCGAAAACTGAACCGAACCAATCCAAACCGAACAAATCGGATATATCGATATATATATATATATATATATATATATATATATTGCCAATAAGTCAAGTCAAATTCCTTCCATTATTTAGAAGATTTCTAAAGTCTTAAAGATTTTTTTAATTCACTCATAATTCAAGTAAAAAAACACCCTTAAATAATTTTTAATAAGTTCAAAAATACTTCTGACCTTTAAAAAAATTTGTTGTTTATGAGATTTTTTTTTTAATGAAAAATGTTTTTGATATATTAAAAAAAATTGGACATTGGATCGGATTCAAAATCGAACCGAACTAATTGAAAATCGAACCAATAATTTTATACCTTATTGGACATTAGATTGGATCCATTTTTTGAAAATCGAAATCAACCCTAATCATATCTTCCGCTGAAAGCTTTAGCACCAAAATGCCAAAGAGGCCACGAGATAAGCCAAAACAGCTGTGTAGAAACAAATGGTTTTTGGCGAACAATTGAAAAAATGACAACAATTGATATTGAACAAAAAATTAGAAAACCAAAAACTCTCACAGCGGAGAGAATATGATTTCCCACATTATAAGGTCTCTCCCAATGGTCCACACATTCACAAGTATTCTCATGCCGTTAGTTTGACAATTCTCTCTACACATTCTAGGCACCAACATCAATGCCACAAGATGCAACTTCAAATCTCTTTTGCAATTGCATCCATGTATTGGTAAGTTAGCTACATATTTCTCTTCTACCAATTTTTGTCATCCAATCACTTTATCGAGTTCTTATGTTTCTTTTTTTAATATCTCTGGTTTTCTTAAAAGCTCTGACATTGCATATTCTACTATCACTATTGAGTTCTCAATTCTACTTGCTATAAGATCCTAAAAGAAAATTAGTGATTATAAGTTAATGAATAGTATTACATTGTGTAGGGTTTCATCTTAAAATAAAGAAGATGACTTATCAAACTTACAGTATACTCTACAGAGAATAGAAGTGTAGTTTTGGTTATGAGCTAAATAAATTGACTATTTGAAAAGAGGCTCGACCTTTGTTCAAGGTAATGATTGAATCATCAAGTGTTGAACAAAAAAGATGAGTCTAAGGAGAGGCTCAATGATACTTAGTTGGAGGAGAGGATTGAATTCTCAAGTGCATAACATAAAAGACAAGCTCGAGAAAAGGCTCAACAATATCTTGTTCGAAGGGAGTGATTAATGTGATACAAATAAAGTAACAATGATTAGATAAGAAGGAGATCATAAATGTATATATAAGTACATTCATCTCTATGTAATATCATGTCGTCTTGAAACTAAAAATAAACCTATGAGAATTCTGCCCAAAATCACCAAATTAGAAAACCATGCTAACATATCGAAAGAATAGTGTATATATATATATATATATATATAGTTTTAATTTGGTCTCTATGTTTTCAAATTGAACATTTTTACTTTTGATATTTTAATAATACTCATTTTTAATTATTAAGATAACAAAATTGTTAGTTACATAAAATGATGATTAAGCTAATTTTAAATTTCAATACAATAATAAAATGATTATTAGAATTTAATTTTTTAAAAAATAAATATAAAAGTAAACTAAACAAACTAAAAGAATTAAAAGTAATCATTTTTTAACCGTAAAGAATAAAATATTCAAGTTTGAAATATAAAAATCAAAATTAAATTAGATCTCAAACTTAAGGACAAACAGAGTAGTTTTTCTCGTTAAAAAAAAAAAAAGTTTTTCTCAAAAAATAAATATTAAAATAAACTAAAAAACCTACCAAACTAGTTAGCCTCAAATAATTTATAACTTTAGTATCTATCTTATTTTTAAAAAAAAATAAAAATAATTATACAAGTTATTCTTAATTATCCTTGATTAGTTGTTTTCAAAAAAAAAAAAAAAAAAAAAATTATCGTTGATTATTTTATACATATTATATAATATAGATTTATCTCAAAATAAATTTATAGTGACATTTTCTTATAAAGATAATGACGATTCTCATCGTTTGCATGTGGATCTTCAAATAAATTTCAATTATGTGTACTATATTTTGAAGAATTTTATTTTAATTTATAAAAACAGTAATTACTTGATTTTTTAAAAATAGTAATTATTTTTATATTACTTTCCACAAATATTCCCTAATGGCTAGAATAAAATAAAATAATATTCTCTATCGAAGTGGACCACTTTTTTTTTCTTTCAGTTCAATAAGAATTGAACCAATTTATTATTAAATGTAACTCGATAATAGAAGTTGGGTGTATAATAGAGCAAAACAAATTAGGTAAATGAGAAAGATATCTTATGTCTTGCTAAACATCTTAAATAAAGGTCAATGATTAGAAAATTTCTTGTCAATTTCATAGTAACATCAATCAAATGCACGACAGAGACTTGAGCCGGATTCGTTCTTTGTCAACTTTATGCTAATATTAAATGAAATTTAAAATATTTTGTGATTTGTTTTCTTTTGGTTCAACTACAAAATATTAGATTTTAGTCATGTACTTGCAATTTATTATTATTATTTTTTTATTTTTAAAAATTGTTCTTTTGATAAATTTAAAATTAATATTAATGAAAATTGATTTAATAATATTAACAATATTAATACAAATACTACGGCAGGGTGAAGATAATTTAGATTTTAAATAAAATAAATAAAGAATCAAATGATTATAACCTAAAATAATATTAAAAGAATTATATAACAAATAGTATAAGAATCATAGTCATATTTCAACATTTTCATTAAAAAAGTCTCCTAACACGTCTTTCCCCGGCCTACATCACTGTCGATTATAGGGTGGGCCATTTGCTTTTTTTTTTTTTTAAATAGAGATAACCATTTTCTATATAGAAATATAAGTTTACTTTTTATTATTCTTTTTTAATTTTTTTTTAAATGGTTATTCTTTTTTAGTTGTATGGAAACTCATTTGTTCAATTTTAATGACAGTTTTGTAAAAATTTTAAAAATTGAATTTACTCTTTTCTTCTTTCTGTTTAAGGAAATTATGCATTTAAAATTTACATATATAGATTATATGGGCTATTATTTTGAAAAATAATTAAAAATATTAACATGAAAGATCAAGAAAGAAAAGACTTTTCTACCTGACAAAAAAAAGAAAAAAGAAAAAAGAAAAAAGACAGAGACTTTAAACACAGCAACAAAAACTTAACTCAACTATCATAAACTTGTATAAATTCCATCGTCTCAAATATTTTTTTTAATTATATAAAGTTTGTAAATCAAGCTTAGGCCATAATCAATTACATAAATTTTCTTGGAAATTGGGTAGAAATATGAAAGAATGACAACTTGAAGATGTTGGAACGTAGGGGTGCAACATAAAATCGAAAAATCGAAAAACCGAACTGAACCAATTCAATCTAATAAATCGGATCGATTTTTTAGCACAAAATTAGACATATCGATTTGTAATTTGAAAAAATTGAAAATATTGGATCGGTTCCTGTTTTTGTTTTAAAAAACCAATAAAACCGATTCAAACCGAAGTATATATATATATTTTTTGAAATTACAAATAAATATATATTTTGTCAATAAATCATATAAAGTTATCTTCCTTTCATTATTTTGAAGATTTTCTTAATTCTCTCCTATTTGAAGTAAAAAGCATCCTTAAATAATTTTTAATAAGTTAAAAATTACTTCCGACCTTTAAAAATATTGTTGTTTATGAGAATTTTTTATGAAAAATATTTTTGATATATTAAAAAAAATTGAATATCGGATCGGATCCAAAACTGAACGGAACTAATTGAAAATCGAACCAATGGTTCTATCTTTTATTGGACATTAGATCGGATCAATTTTTTGAAAAACCGAAGATACCGATTCGATTGTGATTTGGTACAAAACCAACAAAAATCGAACCAAAATCACCCATATTAGAAGGTCATTGTTTTGTTCTCTCTTAACTTCCAAGAAAATTCCAACTTTATTTCTATAGTTGATTAGTTGAGCCTTGACTTCTTATTCATCTTTATATGGGTCAAAGCCCACTTATTTAGTCACCAAACCATAGAATAATGAAATCAAAGATATTATTGTAAATATATAATAAAGTTCTAAAGTATTTCTTTTTTCCTCTGGAAATTTCTTAGGCAAGTGGCAGTAACCAATAAAGTTTTTGTTTGTTTGTCAATTATGTAAAGTCGACCTATTGAAATTTCGCCCAAGGATCATGTTCACATTACGAATTGAGATGAAGAGATAAATTGCCATTATTATACGATAAACAATTTTTATATTTGTTCGAGAAAATTCTCCGTATTCACTTTCGAATTAGTCAGTAAATTCCATTACTTCCACAAACATAAAAGAGGAAGAAATAATGAATTAACTCAAAATTCTAATTCTCCTCCCAATGTTTTTTTTTTTAATCCAATAATACTTGGAATTGAGCGGCTCAACCTAGTATTATCTTGGCTCCTAGATTGTACATAAAATCAATAGAGCGTAGCTTTTATCCCACAATTTACTTTTGCAACTGCTCAAATTTCTCTAAAAAAATACTTATAATGTAGAGCATATAGGAAGCAAATTTTTTCCTAGAATAACAATGAGACCTTTTTATTTTAGTACGAATTGGGAGACCAACAAACCTTACATAGATGATACTATTGCTTTCAAATAATATAAAAATGATCAACCTATAACTGTGATATTATAATATAAAAATGATCGACCCATAATTGTGATATTAAACTGAATTACCACAAAATAATGAAACCATTAAGTCACTAAACATTTTTTAAACTCGAAGATGTAATTAGGAGAAACTTATAATTCAATCATTTTTAATCATTTGTTAGGAGAAACATTTTTTAATCATTGAAGTTTTATTTGATAATTATTTTAAGCTTTTGGTATGTGAAATCAATTCTATAAATACTATTTCCACTTTAGATTTTATTAATTTATTATCTATTATATCTACTTTTTTAAAAAATCAAGTTATATTTTAAAAATGCCTATGAAAATAATAATTCGACGAGTAACTGTACACAAAATAAAAATAAAATATAAAAAAGGGACAGAAATCATGTTTTGAAATCTAAAAGAAAAATGCACGTTCCGTTTGATAATCATTTGGTTTTTTGTTTTGGTTTTTGAAATTTAAGCTTACAATAACTATTTTACGGTACATTTTTTCTTACTTGAATATCTATATCTCATCTATATTTATAGAAATCAAACAAAAATGTGAAAAAAAAAAAAGCTTCCAAAAATTTGTTTTTGTTTTTAAAAGTTAATTATCATCCACAAACTTTCTTAAGAAAAGATTGAAATATTGTAGAAAAAGTGGAACACATCTTAAGAAATTTGAGTACTAATAAACTTAAATTTTAAAAATAAAAAACAAAAAGTTAATTTGTCATCAAATGGGACCATAATTTTTGTTTTTTAAGATTTGTAACCTTTACTTTAAAAAAGATGAAAATCAACTTAGAAGCATAACTATTTGGTTTCTACGTATAATGTTTCATGTGAATCTTAATTAAATTTTAAAATCAAAACTAATATTTAGAAACTATTTTTTTTAGTTGAGTAGTAATTCTAGATTTAAATTTCTAAAGCTAAAAACAAAAAATAAAGTGGTTAGAACTTTAATTTTCAAAAAATTATTTATAGTTATGTAACCAAAACTAGCAGATTTCATACAATAATAATAATAATAAAAGTTAACCAAAACTAGCAGCCTTTTCCTAAATTTTGTCATCTCTGTTCTGTTCACACATGGTCCCACAACAATTTCAGTTGAAAGCTCGAAGAAATTAAATAGAATAAGATTGAAAATAAATTGCAACTACTCAACAATTCACATAATTAGAATAAAATTCTACCTAATTCCCATCCCTATTTATAGCCCTTTAAATCTCATTGCTTTACACCATCACCAAACATCTCTTTCTCTTTTCTCAAAAAAAAAACATCTATTTCTCTTCTAAAACTTCACTTATCTGTTTCAAATCACCATAAAAATGGAAGTTCCAACTTGGGTTTTTTCATATGCAGCTGCATGGTTAGCCACACTAGCTCTCTTCCTCTTCTCTTGTCGCCTCCGCCGCCGAAACCTCAACCCGCCACCGGGGCCGAAGCCATGGCCCATAATTGGAAACCTCAATTTGATTGGCTCTCTGCCACACCAATCTATTCATCAACTCTCCAAAAAACATGGTCCCATAATGCATCTGCGTTTCGGGTCATTCCCCGTTGTCGTCGGATCCTCCGTCGAAATGGCGAAGATTTTCCTCAAAACTCAAGATCTCAACTTTGTGTCTCGCCCCAAAATTGCGGCTGGAAAGTACACAACTTATAACTATTCTAATATCACTTGGTCTCAATATGGACCCTATTGGCGCCAAGCTCGAAAGATGTGTTTGTTGGAGCTTTTTAGTGCTAAAAGGCTTGATTCTTATGAGTATATAAGAAAGGAAGAAATGAAAGCTCTGCTTAATGAGATTTACAAGTCTTGTGGTAAAGTTATCAAGGTTAAGGATTATTTGTCTACTGTGAGCTTGAATGTGATTAGCAGAATGGTGTTGGGAAAGAAGTATACTGATGAATCTGAAAATGCAATTGTTAGTCCTGATGAGTTTAAGAAAATGTTGGATGAGTTGTTTTTGTTGAGTGGTGTTCTTAACATTGGGGATTCAATACCTTGGTTGGATTTTTTGGATTTGCAAGGCTATGTGAAGAGGATGAAGGTTTTGAGCAAGAAATTTGATAGGTTTCTTGAGCATGTGTTGGATGAACATAATGAAAGGAGGAAGGGTGTTGAGGGTTATGTGGCTAAGGATATGGTGGATGTTTTGTTGCAGTTGGCTGATGATCCTAATCTTGAAGTCAAACTTGAAAGGCATGGAGTCAAGGCTTTTACTCAGGTACCTACTTTTCTTTATGCTACAACTTGGTCAAATCTCTATATTAGTATGATATTGATCACACCGTCTTCCCTTTATGTATCCATGATCTTTCTCTTATCTAACTAATATGAGATTACTTTATTTTGTATCTTAACAATTAGCCCCTCGAATAAAGTATCATCGAGTCTCTTTTTGACCTTGTCTTCTATGTTTGGCACCCTAGAATTCAATCCTCTTCTCAAACAAAGTACGAATGAGCCATTTCTTGGGCTCGTCGTTTATGTTCATCACTTGAGGATTCAATCATCTCCCTAAAATACATGAATATCCTGTTATACAAAGGAAAGAAATACCCAAACACTACCATTTCTTTTACTTATAATCACTTTATTATTTTCAGGATCTTATAGCTGGTGGAACTGAAAGCTCAGCGGTGACAGTAGAATGGGCAATGTCAGAGCTTTTGAAAAAACCAGAGATATTCAATAAGGCAACAGAAGAACTTGATAGAGTGATTGGAAGAGAAAGATGGGTTGAAGAGAAAGATGTAGCTAACTTGCCATACATCGATGCAATTGCAAAGGAGACAATGAGGTTGCATCCCGTGGCACCAATGCTGGTGCCTAGATTGTGCAGGGAGGATTGTCAAATTGCAGGCTACGACATATCCAAAGGCACGAGAGTACTTGTGAATGTGTGGACTATTGGGAGAGACCCTGCAATATGGGAAAACCCAGATGAGTTTAATCCAGATAGGTTCTTGGGAAAGGACATTGATGTTAAAGGTCAAAGCTTTGAGCTTCTACCATTTGGATCTGGAAGAAGAATGTGCCCTGGATATAGCCTTGGTCTAAAGGTTATTCAATCAAGTCTAGCCAATTTGTTGCATGGATTTTCTTGGACATTGGCTCCAAATGTGAAGAAGGAAGATTTGAATATGGATGAAGTGTTTGGTCTCTCAACTCCTAAGAAATTTCCTCTCGATACTATGGCACAACCTCGACTTCCTCCTCATCTTTACTCTATGGGATTAAAAAGTGTGCAAAATTAGGTAATTTAAGTTTAAGTTTAGAGTAAATGATGTTATTTTTAGTTATTTAAACTAAGCTTCCTATAAGCATATCAAAGTGTCTTTTTTTTTTAATAAGGATAAGAGTGCCTTCGTTTATAATGTAACTTTAAATATATGATTTCCTATGTTCTTAATAAAGTGTATCAATTGCAGCATGGAGACAAGTTAATTTTGAAAAGAAAAGGAAGTGGTCAAATGATCCTTCCATTTTCTTTTTTATTTATTGAAAAATGTTCATTAATTTATATTGATGTAGTTAAATAAAAAAGAGAGCTCTCTCTTGCATGAAACTTAATGAAAATAACAATAACATTTCAAACTAAATTGGTGTGAATTAATTAAATAATTTAGTCTCCTATCTAAGAATTAGTAGACAAATTATCAACTTTATAGTTGTTAACACATTCAATATATCAATTAAAATTACTCTTTGATTAAATTTAAATTTTATTTTTATTGAACCGAATATCATTTCAATTCAATGAAATCTAATGCCATATTAGATAATATAAAATTTAATCTCAAATAAGAGGTTTTCTTAATTTTTCTTGTATAGAATAATGTAGTATCCTCAACAACTACGTTTTAATCCAAAAAAGTTTATTGAAAGAACATTGACTAAAGAAGTCAAGACTTTAACCTTCTATCAACATTTTGGTCAGAAACGAAGATGCATGTGTCCAAAATATAATTTTGGTCTAGCAGTTATTCAAGAAAATTTGGTTAGTCTATTGAGGTGATTTTTCTTCGAAATTGGTTAAAAATATGAAGAAATAAAACTTTGAAGATAGATGAAATTTGTATTCTATTAACTTCTTAAAAAATTCCCATCACCGGTTATCCTCAATAACTATGTTTTTAATGGGTTGGTGGCACCATTGATTATTTGGTTTGGTGTTAATCCATTTTCATTCTACGGTCACGGGTTCGATCTCTCGATATTTGTAATCTCTCTTCTCCCAACTTGTATTCAAAAAATAAAAAATAAAAATCCCATCATCTTTATAGCCTAGCTTTTATTTATTTATCTTTTATTTGTTGAAAACAAACTATAGCCAAGCTTTTATTATCCATTCATTTTTGTTTATTCTCAAAATATATATACATATTAACCATTCATTTTTACGTTCGCACATCGAGCGACCCAATAATATGGGCCCTATCGATTTTTTTGGTAAGATTTCAACAAAATGTGAAAGGAAAGGATATATATATATAAGAAATGAAAGGTTCCATAACAATTGTACCTAACAGAAATAATGGAAGTTGAAGACTTAAAAAAAAAAAAAAAAAAAACAACGGAAGTTTAAAAGAGAAGAAATTGTTAGATATGACAATTATACCTTTTATTACAATATTCAAATATAATATTGAATAAATTGTTACACTTATCAAATATTAAAATATGTAATTGATCAAATTAATAATTTAAAGGTGTAATTGTTACAAATGTCATAATTTAGAGTAGTTTGTAGCATGTTTGTGCAACTTTCACTTGTAAAAATGCTAACACGAGTACTAGCTCAAGCGACATCAGTGTACATCTCGTAACTTAAAAATCATGATTTTGAATTTTCCACCCTAATTATTGTAATAAAAAAAATTAAGAAAAAAAAACTTTCACTTGTAAATATATATTGAAGTCCTCAAGGATTTCTTTTTTCCTTTTGGAAATTTCTTAGGCAAGTGCACTAATCGATAAAGTTTTGTTTGTTTGTATTTTTTATGTCCGGGAAATTATGTTATTCATTGCAAAGTGGACCCCGTTGAAGACTTGAAGTTTCGCCCAAAGATCATGTTCACATTACAAATTGAGATGATGAGATAAATTGCCATTAATATAGAATGGGAAATAATGTTTATAGTTTGAAAACCATAATAGATGGAATATTTTAACAAAATAATTATAAATTTAGTCAAATTTTATGTATTCACAATTATAAATACATTTTAATATTGTATTAACTCATTAATATGCACTATCATTTATTATTAATATAGTATTATGTATTACTAATACATAATTATTAGTATCTATAACTATGTTTTCTAATTTTATTTTAAAGTTACCATATTTGTAATTATTTTTTCAAATTTGACTAATCTTGTAAGTTTCATTTATAGCTTTTCGAAAAAAAATTCTACACATTTACTAACAAGAATAGTAACTAAATGTACAACTAATGAT
This sequence comes from Sechiopsis laciniata, assembly GCA_037833695.1. Classification (NCBI taxonomy): domain Eukaryota; kingdom Viridiplantae; phylum Streptophyta; class Magnoliopsida; order Cucurbitales; family Cucurbitaceae; genus Sechiopsis; species Sechiopsis laciniata. Next base: position 7,937,574 of record JBBMKA010000018.1, read on the forward strand.
TAAAAAAAAAAAAAAAACTACGAAAATCCTCCACCTCCGATTAATGTGTAGAACTAGAAATAAATAAATAAATCTTTACATTCATTTTTAAATGGGAGAGTAAAATCCATTCCTTAGAGCAAATGTAAAAGAGGAAGAAATAATGAATAACTCAAAATTCTAATTCCTCTCGCAATTTGTTATTTTTTCTTTTTTTAATTAAAAAATATTTAGAATTGTGAGACCCGAACATATTACATTTTAGCACATTGATATCCATTAAAACCCAAATTCTTATTTTCAGAATTTGCTCTTCCATTCTCTCAAATGTCTTTCTAAAAGAAATCTTATAATGTAGAGGACAAAACACATTTTAATTTTGTACCCTCAAACCACAAACTTATTTTAAATTAAACAACTTAACGGGGAAGTGAGCATAGCTCTGATTGACAAATAGTCTAAAAAAATCTACTATACTTTGTATGTAACAGGTTTCTAAGTAAGGTTAATAAGTGATTTTAATTTTGTGTTTAATAGATGTTGCTTTTTTTTTTCTTTTCTTTTTTTTTTTTTTTTTTTTTGAGACAAGATGTTGCTTATTTATTTATTGTAAAACTGACAAACTTATTATATATAGATCTAAATTTTGTGTCTAATAAGACTTAACTTAAAATTGTTTGTTTAGTAGATTTGCGATTTTAAAAAAATGCATGTAAATAATTTACTAGACATAAAATTAAAAGTTCAATAATTTAGTATGCAGTTTGAGATTTATTACCTTTTAAAGTGAAGAAATTTGAAGATGTAATTTGCACAAACTTGTAATTTAATCATAGAAGTTTGTTTGTCAATCATTTGTAGTTTTTAGTGTGTGAAAATCCATTTTATACAAACTACTTTCCCCTTTAGATTTTATTAATTTGTACCGACCTTTATCTATTTTTAAAAAATTAAGTCACGTTCATTGTCAAAAATAAAAAAGAAAAAAAGTCATGTTTTGAAAAGGTCAATAAAAACAATAATTCAACATGAGTGTTTATCAAAGAATCAAAAAGTAAGTTTCTTCATATATATATATATATATATATTTGTAAACTTATAAAAGAAATCATGCTTTGAAATCTAAAAGAAAAAGTAATTTTTGTTTTTAAAATTTGTAACCTTTATTTTAAAAAGATGAAAATCAACCTAAAGCTTAGTTTTCAAAAAGTAAAAAATTTAAATAATTATTTAACAGTTTTCTTATATAATTTTAATATTTTCTAATAAGTTTTTTTTTTGGATTTTTTTCTAATAAGTACTAATAAATACTTAATACATACTTTTCATCATTTGTGAAAATAATTGATGAGAATAATAATGTATCAAATAAATAATATAAATATTAAAAATTATATAAAAAGAATTTGAATAATGAAAGACCAAATTATATATCATAAATAAGGTAAAAAGGATTTGAATAATGAAAGACAAAATTTCTACTCGTTTCTTGAATTTTGTCCTCTCTGTTCCGTTTACACAAGTCCCACGTCAACTTCTGCCCTTGTTTCACTACAATTTCAGTTGAAAGTTCGAAGAAATTAAAAAGAATAAAATTGAAAATAAGTTGCAACTACTCAACAATTTACACATAATTAGAATAGAAATCTACCTAATTCCCATCCCTATTTATAGCCCTTTAAATCTTATTGTTTTCCACCATCACCAAACTTCTCTTCTCTTTTCTAAAAAAAAAACATCTCTTTCTCTTCTAAAACTTCACTTCTCTGTTTCAAATCACAATAAAAATGGAAGTTCCAACTTGGGTTTTTTCATATGCAGCTGCATGGTTAGCCACACTAGCCCTCTTCGTCTTCTCTCGCCGCCTCCGCCGCCGAAACCTCAACCCGCCGCCGGGGCCGAAGCCGTGGCCCATAATTGGAAACCTCAATTTGATAGGCTCTCTGCCACACCAATCTATTCATCAACTCTCCAAAAAACATGGTCCCATAATGCATCTGCGTTTCGGGTCATTCCCCGTTGTCGTCGGATCCTCCGTCGAAATGGCGAAGATTTTCCTCAAAACTCAAGATCTCAACTTTGTGTCTCGCCCCAAAATTGCGGCTGGAAAGTACACAACTTATAACTATTCTAATATCACTTGGTCTCAATATGGACCCTATTGGCGCCAAGCTCGAAAGATGTGTTTGTTGGAGCTTTTTAGTGCTAAAAGGCTTGATTCTTATGAGTATATAAGAAAGGAAGAAATGAAAGCTCTGCTTAATGAGATTTACAAGTCTTGTGGTAAAGTTATCAAGGTTAAGGATTATTTGTCTACTGTGAGCTTGAATGTGATTAGCAGAATGGTGTTGGGAAAGAAGTATACTGATGAATCTGAAAATGCAATTGTTAGTCCTGATGAGTTTAAGAAAATGTTGGATGAGTTGTTTTTGTTGAGTGGTGTTCTTAACATTGGGGATTCAATACCTTGGTTGGATTTTTTGGATTTGCAAGGCTATGTGAAGAGGATGAAGGTTTTGAGCAAGAAATTTGATAGGTTTCTTGAGCATGTGTTGGATGAACATAATGAAAGGAGGAAGGGAGTTGAGAATTATGTGGCAAAGGATATGGTGGATGTTTTGTTGCAATTGGCTGATGATCCTAGTCTTGAAGTCAAACTTGAAAGGCATGGAGTCAAGGCTTTTACTCAGGTACCTACTTTTCTTTTTTGAACTTTTTTTTCTTTTATTTTGATATGATTTACCTAGCTACTTCGACATAAATAAGATTTTGATCATTTAGACACAATCCCTCGTGACTTTGTTTAATTTTTTTTGAAACGAATGACTTTGTTTTTAGTTTCACATAAATGTCACATGTCAGTGAAGATAATTGTTCTCACTTATATATCCATGATATTATCTTTTTTTAACCAATGTATAACTATTTTGTATGTACCACAAAGCCTCTCTTTGGACTTTGGACTTGTCTTCTATGTTCAGAACTTGAGGATTCAATTTTCTCATTCAACAAAGACCAAGTCTCCCCTCTAACAGTCAATCCGTCAAACTCATATCTAGACTAACCTCTTTTTGTTAGGAGAGTATAACGTCGGTTTAACAAAGCCCTATATCACTAATTTTCGCCATGTCTATGTCTTCAAGCTCCCGATTTATTTATCATACATTGGACAATTCTACCAACATGACTAAGTTAGGAGCATGCCTCTAATACCAACTTAATTTTTTTTAGATGAAAAGGATATTTTATTATATTCGTATACATTACAAATGAGAATGAAGTTACAAATAAAGAATACAAAATAAAAGTTCTCCCTAAAATACATGAATATCTCAATATACAAGGAAGAAATATCCCACACTACTATTTTACTTAAAATCACTATTTTGCTTTTAGGATCTTATAGCTGGTGGAACAGAGAGCTCTGCAGTGACAGTAGAATGGGCAATGTCAGAACTTTTGAAAAAACCAGAGATATTCAGCAAGGCAACAGAAGAACTAGACAGAGTGATAGGAAGAGAAAGATGGGTAGAAGAGAAAGATGTAGCCAACTTGCCATACATCGATGCAATTGCAAAAGAAACAATGAGACTACATCCAGTAGCACCAATGTTGGTGCCTAGATTGTGCAGAGAAGATTGCAAAATTGCAGGTTACGACATAGCCAAAGGCACAAGAGTACTTGTAAATGTGTGGACCATTGGGAGAGACCCTACAATATGGGAAAACCCAGATGAATTTAATCCAGACAGGTTCTTGGGAAAGGACATTGATGTTAAAGGCCAAAGCTTTGAGCTTCTACCATTTGGATCTGGAAGAAGGATGTGCCCTGGATATAGTCTTGGTTTAAAGGTTATTCAGTCAAGTCTAGCCAATCTGTTGCATGGATTTTCTTGGACATTGACTCCAGATGTGAAGAAGGAAGATTTGAATATGGATGAAGTGTTTGGTCTCTCAACTCCTAAAAAATTTCCTCTTGATACCATGGCACAACCTCGACTTCCTCCTCATCTTTACTCAATGTGATTAAAAAGTTTGCAAAATTAGGTAATTTAAGTAAAATTAGGTAAACTAAGTTTTCTATAAGTATAAATATTTCTTTTTAAAAAAATAAGTATAAGAGTGCCTTAGTTTGTAATGTAATTTTAGTATGATTTCCTATGTTCTAATAAAGTATATCAATTGCAGCATGGATACAAGTTCATTTCAAAAATAAAAATATAATACTCATCAAATGATCCTTCCATTTTATTTTCATTTTTATTTTTCTTTATATTGAAAATATAAATTTTGTTTATTAATTTTTGTTGATGTAGTTGATTATAAAGAGAGCTCTCGCTTGCATGAAGCTTAATAAAAATAACATCTCAAACTAAATGGTTGAGGACTAAATAGTTTGGTTAAGTGTAGTTATCTATCTAATAATTAATGGATAAATTATCCAATAAAAGTTAACAATTTTACACTTTGTATGCTCTTTAACAATCACTAGATATTGAAAAAAAATGTATTCAAATTAATAAGTGATAAAAGAAATAACTCATATATTTTATGAACGTTAAAATATCTTCTTACTTTACTAATGTAATTCAATGTATATCCTCAACAACTACGTATTATAATCAAGAAAAGTTTATTGAAAAGGATATCCACTAGAATATAAATTATGTCTTATAAAAAAGTTATGACTTTCAACTTCTATCAATATTTTGTTGGAAAGGAAGAAGTGTCCAAAATTTTGAGTTGATTTTTCTTAGAAACTTGTTCAAAATATGAAGATACAACTTCGAAGATAGAGAAAATTTGTGTTCTGTATTAACTTTTTAAAAAATTCCCAGTTTATATTTATAGCTAAGCTTTCATTAACAATTCAATTTTTACTTTCGCACATCGAGCAACTCAATATTACGAACCCTATCAATTTTTCTTACCTTTTTTTACATCATGATTTCAACAATGTGTAAATGAAAGGATTCAGACATTTGACAGTTGGTGATATATATCTTAATTTTTTTTTTTTACACATTAATCTTCATTAAACAAGAAAAACAATTTCAACCAAATTTCAAACGGTGGAAAGATCATGGGAGATCCAAAGCAAAAGAACACCGATAGATAATTATTAGTGGGATTTGAATTTATCACTTCTTAATTGGCTTTTTGATATCTATCACAATCAATTTTTAGTACTTATAATAATTAATTATGTTTTATTATTTTATGGTAATTCTGTTCAACATCACGGTCTATGATGATCTCGAAAATCGGTATTCGACTCTCATTTATTTGAGAGCAATAGTTCCTTCTATGTAAGATTTATGGTCTCTTCTCCTAATTTGCACTAAAAGAAAAACAATTCATTTTTCATTTCCACCATCACTTTTCTTTTGGAAAATATCCAACAACCTCATTGTTTTCACATTGACATGCTCCATGGGTTTGGCTCGTCTAAATCATGTTTAATTTTAATTGGAAAGGAAAACCACACAACCTCGAATACAAAGTACTAGGGTAGTTTTTAGGATTGAAAATGTGAGTGCGGAATTGTACACGATCATAACCAATCAACCAATGTAACACGCTACAAACCCTTTCGATGATACATTTAAAATCTTTGGGGTGTTCAACCAAAAATTAAAAATAAAATAAAATTTTTAAGTGTTTAGGTTGGGGATTAGGTTGAGTTATAATAACCCAACTTGTATTTAGACCACCAATTATAATAACATGTGAGTTAACTCATAACTTCTCATTCCAACTATGAATACTTCTCAAGGTCAAAAGTAGCATAGTTTCGGTAATATCACGTACGACATAGTAACATGAGGTTAAGAATTTTTCCCCAAAATTAATCTTCAAAAAAAGAAAAAACAATTCCAATTAGTACTGGATCGGGGTAAATTTTGAAAAATACTGGGTTGGGCCTTTTTAGAACTTTGGCCCAAGAACAAATTAGATACGTATGAAATGGATTGGCCCTTTCTATGATTTCGGCCCAATAAATTCTAATAGGCCCATCTTAAAAGCCCATCAACGCTTCTTCCCGATTATTATTTTATCGAAGTCTCGTTTATTCACAGTTATAGCTTAGTGTGTTCTTTGAAACGACCAGATCTGCATTTCCTCTCTACAGATTGAGAGTTCTTCTCAAATCAATCAAACGCGAGATCCAATTTCTCTTCACCCAAGAAAATCAGGTAGTCTCTTCAATTCTTGATCTCTGATCAACCTAGATCTGTGAATTTTTCTGAATTCAATCTCTGTTTCTGGTTCTCTTTCCCCAATTTCATCTTCTTTCAGATCTCAACACAGAGAGAATATAGCAGATATGGAGAAGTCGTGCACTCTGTTGGTGCACTTCGACAAGGGCTCCCCAGCCATCGCGAATGAGATTAAGGAAGCTTTGGAAGGCAATGACGTTGAATCCAAGATTGAAGCTATGAAAAAAGCGATTATGCTTTTGCTTAATGGCGAAACGATTCCTCAGCTTTTTATCACAATTATTCGCTATGTTCTTCCTTCTGATGACCACACCGTTCAGAAGCTTCTCCTTCTGTATTTGGAGATCATCGACAAGACGGATTCCCGGGGTAAGGTTCTGCCTGAGATGATTCTTATTTGCCAGAATCTCCGTAACAACCTTCAGCATCCTAATGAGTATATTCGTGGCGTTACTCTTCGTTTTCTCTGCCGTCTTAATGAGTCCGAGATCATTGAGCCGTTGATCCCTTCCATTCTCACCAATTTGGAGCATCGCCACCCGTTTGTTCGACGGAATGCCGTGCTTGCTGTCATGTCTGTTTACAAACTTTCTCAAGGGGAGCAATTGCTGGATAGTGCACCTGAGATCATCGAGAAGTTCTTGACCTCCGAGCAGGACAATTCCTGTAAGAGAAATGCTTTTCTTATGCTTTTCAATTGTGCCCAAGAAAGGGCTATCAGTTACCTCTTTACTAATATCGATAGGATGACTGATTGGGGTGAGCAGCTTCAGATGGTTGTGTTAGAATTAATTAAGAAGGTTTGCCGGGCTAATAAGGCTGAGAAAGGGAAATATATTAAGATCATCATATCTTTGTTGAATGCCCCATCAACTGCCGTGATTTATGAGTGTGCTGGAACTCTTGTGTCTCTTTCCTCGGCTCCCACGGCTATTAGAGCCGCTGCAAATACTTACTGCCAGCTTTTACTCTCGCAAAGTGATAATAACGTAAAGCTTATTGTTCTCGATAGGCTTAATGAGCTTAAGACAGATCATAGGGAGATCATGGTCGAACTAGTAATGGATGTGCTTCGAGCACTTTCCAGCCCAAATCTTGATATTAGGAAGAAAACTATTGATATTGCCCTTGAATTGATTACCCCTAGGAATATTGATGAAGTCGTTATGTTGCTGAAGAAGGAGGTCATGAAAACTCAAAGTGGAGAGCATGAGAAGAATGGGGAATATAGACAAATGCTGGTGCAGGCTATACATACATGTGCAGTTAAGTTCCCTGAGGTTGCCAGCACAGTGGTACACCTCTTGATGGATTTCTTGAGTGATACCAACGTAGCTTCAGCAATGGATGTTGTTGTTTTTGTGCGTGAGATCATTGAGACAAATCCCAAGTTGCGAGTTTCTATCATTACTAGATTGTTGGATACATTCTATCAGATTCGTGCGGCAAGGGTGTGCTCTTGTGCGCTTTGGATCATTGGAGAGTACTGTCTCTCACTCTCTGAAGTTGACAGTGGAATCTCTACCATAAAAACTTGTCTTGGTGACCTTCCATTTTACACTGCTTCAGAGGAAGGAGAGGCACAAGAGTCTTCAAAAAGTTCACAACAAGTAAGCTCAACCACAGTATCCTCTAGAAGGCCTACCATTCTTGCAGATGGAACCTATGCTACCCAAAGTGCTGTACTTGAGACTGCAATGTCCCCGCCTACCCTTGTTCAGGGATCCCTATCCTCTATTGGAAATTTGAGATCCTTGATTCTATCTGGCGACTTTTTCCTGGGGGCAATTGTGGCTTGCACGCTTACAAAACTTGTTTTGAGGCTAGAGGAAGTTCAGCCTTCCAAAGTTGAAGTGAACAGAAGCTTCACTCAGGCATTATTGATCATGGTTTCTATGTTGCAACTGGGTGAATCTTCGTTTCTTCCGCATCCAATTGATAACGACTCACGTGATAGGGTTGTCCTCTGCATTAGATTGCTAAGCAACACTGGCGATGAAGTGAGGAAGATATGGTTGCAGTCTTGCCGACAAAGCTTTGTGAAAATGCTGTCTGAAAAGCAGCGCCAGGAAACTGAAGAGATAAAAGCCATGGCTCAGATATCTCATGCACAGCCAGATGACCTAATTGATTTTTACCACTTGAAAAGCAGGAAGGTAATATACATTTTACCTGTTTTCTCTTGCATATTTCTTAGTTTACTACTAGTAGGCTCTATTTTTCTATTTCTATATTTATTATGGTTCCTGGAGTTTAATTTTATTATTTTTAATGTGTTTGATGTCAATTTGCTTTGGAAGAAAGTATCTTGTGTTACCTCCTGCATAACTTTTATTTTATTTTTTAAAATTTAGTACAATCTATTCTTCCACTTTTTGTTGTGTTTTTTGATGTGTAGAATTCAATATAATTGCATTCAATATCTTTCATGTCAATTTCTTTGGATGATGATAACTCATACTTTCTAATATCACCCACGCATTTTAAAATTTATTACTACCCTTCATTCTTCTAATTTTTCTTGATTTGTGATGTGTTAGAGTTCAACATACTTAGTTACTTTCGATGTGTTTGACATCAATCTGCATTGAGCTGATGTTTATACAAAGAAGAAGGCAAAGTAATTTGGAAATTTCTAAAAACCCATTGATAACTTTTGTTTCTTGCAAGGAATGGAGCAAGGAACTCATTACAGTGTTTTGGCTTTTTTATGGGTCATTTTTAATAATTTGATAATTTTATCCATTTGATTTTTTTGGGTGTGGTTTACTCATTTCCATATCATTTTTTTCTTTTCCCACCAAAGGTAGTGATTGAAGATACTAGGTTGAATGAGATTAAATTCAATAGTTTTTATGTTGGTAAATAATTGGTATAAGATGTCAGAATCCGTTCTTTTTTAATACATTATAGAATAATCTTAGTTAGGGTTCTGGGAATGATGATCTCTCTCTAGATATTTATATGGTCTCAAGTTCCAATTCCCCAGGGAAAACAATTTACTCTGCTAATTACTGGAGCTTTCAAGTTTTCATTTTCTAAATGAACGATTTTACTTGGCTTATTTTTTTTCATTAATTATGTAAACATCATTTTTCAGGGTATGAGTCAGCTAGAACTGGAAGATGAGGTCCAAGATGATCTTAAGCGTGCTACTGGAGAGTTTACGAAGGATGGGGATGATGCAAACAAACTCAATCGCATTCTTCAACTAACTGGATTCAGTGACCCTGTTTATGCAGAAGCTTATGTCACTGTTCATCATTATGACATTGTTCTGGATGTTACAGTTATTAACAGAACCAAAGAGACTCTTCAGAATCTGTGCCTAGAGTTGGCCACTATGGGTGACCTCAAACTTGTGGAGCGCCCTCAAAACTATACACTTGCTCCGGAGTCGAGCAAACAAATAAAGGCTAACATCAAGGTTTCTTCCACTGAAACAGGAGTCATATTTGGTAACATTGTATATGAGACTTCTTCTAATGTGCTTGAGAGAACCGTCATAGTTCTTAATGATATCCACATAGATATCATGGATTACATTTCACCTGCATTCTGTACTGATGTGGCATTTAGAGCAATGTGGGCTGAATTTGAGTGGGAAAACAAGGTATGTACACTACTTTTGGTAATATTCACCTTAAAATTACCGCGATTATCTTGCGGATGATGACCAACCAGGGATTGGTAAAAGAATTTTACAGGGAGTTCAATGTTTCAAATTTTCTTAACTGGATATATGCTGTCTTGACCTTGACATTGGATGTAGTCTTAGTTCTTGATATGGTGTCTTGACTCTTGACCTCGACATTGGATGTAGTCTTAGTTTTTGGTTGGGATAGGATAGCTCAGCAAGACCTAATTCATTATTAAATTTGCACCTTGAGAATAAAAAGGTTTCATTACATTAAATTTGCATCTTGCATGGAAGTTGAAAAAGACCATAACATGATAGATGCACTTCGGTATATTGTTTAGTATTATTTTCCGTTTTGACCGGAATGTTGAAAGGTTTTGGACTGTGTTATCTATCAAGGATGACTAATTGTTTTTAGTTTATGTTCTATTTTGTTTCTGATTTATTTTTTAATTGTATGTAACTGTACTTTTTCTTTTTCTTTTTTGATAAATATGTAACTGTACTTTAGAAAATAAGATAGGACTGCTTATCCACTATATATTCAATGGTTGGAACTTTTTTTTAAAAAATTTATTTATAATTTTAAGACGGTAAAGTAATTGGCCATACGCTAAAGTTTGATGGTGGATCTTGCTCACTGCAGGTTGCTGTGAATACAATAATTCAAAACGAGAAGGAATTTTTAAATCACATTATGAAGTCAACTAATATGAAGTGCCTGACACCATTGTAAGATCCTAAATCTAGTAACTACTCTTTACATTTGGATACTTTATGCCTATGCGGGCAGGACACCTGCTCTATAGAACTGTTTAGATGTTCATATTATATTCTGCAATCCCGGTAGATACTGCAACCCCTTCTAATTTTAATTTTTCTTTCTGTTGTGACTTGCTTTGTTGCAACTACCTGTTTGGCATCAGCTGCCTCAACTGTGATTTACCTGATTATTTTCATTCCATATAGTGTTTATAACGAGACCCAGACCCACTCTTTTGCTTGTCCTACTCATTATTTTCTATTAATCGTGAAAATACAGTATGGTGTGCAAGTGTATATCATAAGAAAACTAAAACGTAGAAATTTCGTACTGTTGAAGGTTCTTTAAAGGTGGTGATTTCGAAAACCAAAATCCAAACAACAAACATAATGAGTTGGTCTAATAAGTTGGCCTAGCGGTCAAGAGAGCTTTAGGAAACCAAAAGGTTATGGATCTATGGTGGCCACTTACCTAGGAAAGAATTTCCTACAGGTTTCTTTGTCATTCAAATATTGTAGGGTCAGGCGAGTTGTCCTATGAGAATTGTTGAGTGGCCATTTAAACATCGCTCGGAATCATGCCCTTTTACTCAAGTCTATTTTTCTCTTTTTCCCTTTTTCTCTTTTTCGGTTGTCCTTAATTGATTCTCTCTCTTGTTTTTGAGCACTAGATCGGCATTAGAAGGGGAATGCGGTTTTCTTGCGGCCAACCTTTATGCGAAGAGTGTGTTTGGAGAAGATGCATTGGTGAATGTGAGCATTGAAAAGCAAGAAGACAACAAGTTGAGTGGATACATCAGGATAAGAAGCAAGACTCAAGGTATTGCTCTCAGTCTTGGGGATAAGATCACTTTGAAACAGAAGGGAGGCTCATAAACACATTCAAATTGGTTTAAAAAAAAAAAAATATTTGGAGTTTTTACTATTAAAATTTTGCTTCAACCTTTCACTGTATTGCCATTGGATCTTGTTGCCATTTTCTTTTCTTTTTACTCTTCATTTTTATTTAGACCTTTGCTCTTTCTAGAAAGAGGGATCTGTGTGGCAATTCTATGATGTTCATTATTCTTTATTCCCTTTTTCTTCCTCGTTTTTTGTAGTTATTGTGTACTTATATAACAGAGTACTTTCTTCGGTCATAAATTTTTTGTTGATCTTTTTAACATGATTTAGATGTTTGTTCATCAAGCTAAATGGGTTCTATGCATCAAGTTATTGAGTACTGTGACACTCTTCATTTGCTTTTAGATGAAATAACTTGGATTCCACTTTTGACTTGGAGGTTAGAAAATACAACAAATTAAACTTAAACAACAATCAAGAATAAGAAAACACGACAAAAAGTATATAGATTTGGTTCACTAACATTATGTTAGTTATGCCCATAAATAGAGTAGAGAAATCATTTTATTTAGGAGTTAGAATATCAATGTTAGGTAAAGGTAGAATGACCTAATGGTCAAATAGGACTTTGAAGAACTAAGAGGTGATACTTCAATCCAAAGTAGCCATCTAGTCAAACTGCATATAAGCTGGTCCGATAGTCACAAATAAAATAATAATAATAAAAAGAGTTTATATAGTATTTCTCTCATAAAACTCCAATTACCATTTAACTCAATTACATAAAGCACAATACAAAAATATGTAATACGATTAATCTACATTCTAGAGTATCGGTAGCAACAATATAGTTAAAGACATTTTAACCCATCATTTTATTATTTAACATATTATGGCAAAGTGGGCATAGATAAGATTGAGTGCATCTCAACAGGATAACATAGATATCTGCAGGAAGCAAGAGAACAAATTCAGATCCTTTGTTGAATTCATGGGAACAAAATTATCTGTTGCATTTTGTTTATTAATTTTTTTTATAAGAAACAGATACTTTTCATAGATGACTGAAAGAGTACAAAAAAGAAACTAAACCATTATATCATGCATTGCCAATGAAATGTTTATATGTATTAAGTAAAAAAATAGCTCAATTGGTTATTAAGATGCATACCATTGTTCAAAAAGTTATTCGAATTTGTTTCACATGTTGAACTAAATAAAAATGATTGAACAACTTATCCATATTTCGTCATGAAAAGTTAGACACGGGTCAACTTTTTTTTTTTATTCAATAACATTTAGGGTGGAGAGATTTCAATTATAATCTGTTAATTGTTATGTTATACATCATACCACTAGAGTTATACTATTGTAGGAAAAAAAACGAGCCTACGACTATTTACAAGCCAAAAACTAGGAGATTACATTACATACACGTGAGACAACGTCTTTGAATCAATCAAGTGGTTAACAACATCTCTCATTGTAGGTCTCCTGTTAGGCTCCTTTGTTGTGCATCTCAAAGCCACCAAAAGTACCTTCTTAATCTCCTCCCTCACATCAGAATCTACAAGTTTTTCCCTAAGTCTTGGATCAACAATACTATCTATTTCTCCTGCCTCGTTCCAGACAGACCGAACCCAAGCCATGATACTCCCTACTTCCGTAAACGATATATCCGATGGCTTCTTTCCCGTTATCAGCTCGAGTAAAACCACCCCATAACTATACACGTCGAAAGCTGTTCCCTTTGCTGCTGTAAATGCATTCTCTGTCACAAGCACATAACACATAACACCACAATTCAATCCTCTAAGAACAAAAAAACACATCAACATTCAGAGCTTATACATAATGTATGCATAGAATGATATACCTGGTGCCATGTAGCCAATTGTACCAGCAAAAGAAGATGAAGCTGTTGGTGCAGAAGTCTGATCCAGCAGCTTTGCAAGACCAAAATCGGCGATACGAGGTTCCATCTCGAAATCTAGAAGTATGTTCTGCGGTTTGATGTCTCGGTGTATTATAGGAGGATCACAATCGTAATGGAGATATGCTAATCCATGTGCAATACTGATGGCTATATTATAGCGGACTTCCCATGTTAGAATTGGAGCTGGATTCATCTCATGCAACACATCATAAAGACTCCCATTAGACTGGTATTTGTAGAGTAAAAGACCATGGTCTCTTCCCAACCAAAAATCTTCCAACGCGATCAAGTTCCGATGCTTGATGTTACGGACCGTTTCGATTTCTCTAACCATGCTCTTTTTTCCCCCTTTACATCCTCCAAATGTAAGCTTCTTTACGGCAAAAGTTCTCTTTGAATCAATGATAGCCTTATAAACAACTCCATGTGCTCCCCTCCCAATGACAAAACGTTCATCTAGATTATCAGTGGCCTCTAAGACACTATTGACAAGCAACGAAGTTGTTTCGACTTTAGCAGAGGTCTCGATTTTTTTCTTGTTTCTTTTTCTAGAAACAACCCTATAAATTAACCCAAAAAGCAGAAAAACAATAAAGAGTAAAGATCCAAGAGCTATCATTGCAATTTGTAAATTGCTAAGACGAGAGCTTGATTGAGAGCTTGAATGACTAGCACAAGCTTTGATAGTGCTACTTCTATTGCAACTTGTGCTATCTAGTTCATCACAGCTGATGCACAACCCAGGGTTACCAGAGAACAATGGGGGATCAGAATTCAGTAACTTCATTAATCTCTGCGGCACTGGGCCCGTGAACAAATTATCGGAAATGTTAAGCTCAAGTAATGATGAACTTAATTCGCCAAGAACGTTTAAACTTCCAGTCAAATTATTGTGAGACATATCTAACTCCCCTAGCCTGACCAAACTCCCTAGCTCAGAAGGTAGTTGGCCAGTTAACCCATTGTTACTGAGATTCAAGGAATAAAACAGGTTCTTCAATGCTCCAATAGATGAAGGGATTTCACCTCCAAACAAATTGCCACCAAGGTCTAGCAGTGAAAGGCTTTCAAGTTCCGATAATACATTCGAGATGCCTCCAGTAAATCGATTCTCTTTTAGTATCAACGTGGATATAACTCTCAAGCTGGAAAAACTATGAGGTACTGAACCATTCAATAAATTGAATCCTACATCAAACTCATCCAGTCTGGTACAATTTGACAGGGAAGATGGCAAAGGTCCTTCCAAGAAGTTGTGAGACAAACTCAAACTTTGAAGATTTTCAATATTTCCCAACTCATTAGGTATAAAACCCGTAAGCTTATTGCTTGACAAGTTAATCGTTGTCAGATTGATGCAGTTTCCCAAACTTAAGGAAATTGTTCCATTCAAGTTGTTTCCACTGACATCCACGAACCGAAGACTATGATTTCTTATAAATTCTGGAATAACCCCTGTTAGGTTATTCCTTCTCAATATCAATCTCTGAAGAGTCAAACAGGTTCCAATATCTGAAGGTAGGCTGCCTTGAAATTGATTCAAACCTAAATTTAATACCCTCAAACTCTTCCCATAGCATAGATTAGGTGGAATTTGACCAATGAATTGGTTATTAGTGAACTCCACTTGCACTAAACTACTGTTGAGTCCCAAACTTTGAGGTATAACTCCAGAAAAATGGTTGTTAAACACAGAAATGTTTTTGAGTTTCTTGAGCTCAGTTATTATCAAGGGCAGTTCCCCAGAAAGATTGTTATCATACACCGCAATATGCTGTAGACTTGCAATTTTCCAGATACTAATAGGAATCTCACCACTCAAGCGATTTGAAAACAGTTGAAGAGTCTCTAGTCCACTTAGCAAACCCAATTCACTTGGGATACGTCCCTCGAGTTGATTGACGTACAAATTCAGTTCTTTCAAGGATCTGCAATCCCCGAACTCGGGCGGTATATTGCCAGACAACTGATTTTTAGAGAGCTCAAGAGTCGTAAGATTACTCAACCGGCCAAACGAGGAAGGAATACGACCTGTTAGGCTGGAATTCACAATCAGTAAGGTTCTTAGGCGACTACAGTTACCCAGCCCAACGGGTATACCTCCTGTATAACTATTGAATGACAAATCTAGATATTCTAAACTCTGACAACTTCCTAAACCCAAAGGAATAGGACCCTCAAGTTTGTTGCGACTAACACCCAAATTAACAAGATTATGAAGATTATTAAGACTATTGGGCAACACTCCCACCAACTGGTTCATATCCAAATAAAGATCAATCAATTTACTACAATTCCCTATGGAAGAAGGTATAGTTCCAGACAACTGATTCCCATATAGATACAAATGCAACAACTGCCCTAAATTCCCCACATTAGAAGGAATAGAACCATTGAGATTGTTTTCACTAAGATACACATACTGCAATTCCAGATTTCGAAACAACAAAATGGGTATTGCACCAGTTAGAACATTGCCATGGAAGTTTAAATGTGTCAAGTTCCTAAAGTTTGTTAACGACTGAGGAATTTCACCCTCAAATTGATTGAAGGAGAGATCCAAATGCTCTAAATGGTTCAATCGCCCGATTTCGGGTCCAATCGGACCCGAAACGCCGTAACCAGAGAGATTCAAGGCGATGACACGAAGGCGTTGATCACATTGAATCCCAGCCCAAAAACAGGGAGTGGAATCAGAATCATTCCAAAGAGGAAAAAACGGAGTCTCAATATTCCAGTGGCTTTTGAGTGATAATAAAGCAAACCCATCTGAGGTTAAACTAAAAACGCCATAGATAGGGAAAGAGAAGCTGACCAGTAGCAAGAAATGGCGGAAAACAAGCTGCATAACAACAACGAAAACCCCACAAAATTGCAGCTGAAGAAGATGAAAATGCAGATTAAGAAGAAATGAATTTAGGGTTTGATTTGGGGAATCTGAAAATTGGCGGGTGGAGGAATGGTGGCGATTTATGGATGGGGTGGAGGAATTGAAATTGTCATTTTAAATCTCGATTAATGTGGACGTAAAAGTTCGGTATTTTCATCGTTGAATATCCATGGTGGGTTTATCATTTTGAACATTTTATTGTTAATTTTCATCATTTTATTGTTAATTTTCATGACTTATTATTATTTTATTATTTGTTTATTAAAAAAAGAAAAAAGATTTGACTATTGTGATGTACTTTAGTTTTTTGAAGTAACATGATGTTTCTTGTGGGTTTCTTCCTTTTCAAAATTATTGAAAATTCAAAAATTCAAAACTGTGATCAATTAGTCATAAACATGAGTTGAGGTAACAAAGAAGTTGAGCTTGTATGATATTATGTAAGGTAATTTAAAATTTTAATTTATTTAATTTAAAGAATGTTAGAATTTAGTTTTTGTATATGAAATAGTAACAGAGGTTACATGGCGGTTTAGATTTGAGTCAATCCACTTGTTACTATAAATCGACCTCAATTATTAAGCTCACTTTTGTTTGGTAGTTTATTTTGTCAATTGTTGAGATATGTCTTGAATTTTTGATGCACTACGATACCGGAGCCTCTAAATATGTAAACTTAGACGAAATATGTTATTAGGTTTCTATTTTCATATATGGACATTTATGTAATTTCAATCTTATCTGTAATAGAGTTTTCTGAAAGTACACTATATAAACTTTCTTGAAACTAAAGCCCTAGTTGATCGACATTCTGTATTTTATTTTCTCTTAAAAAAAACGTTCTCTTCTCTGCTCGTTGACGTAACTAACACATCGTTATTGAATCATGTAAATTTTGTCTGTTCTTCACTCACGTTTCTTTACGGTTTTAGTTTGATTGTTGTTCCTTACCCTAATTTGTCTTTAACCAACTTATATCTGTAGGGTTTAGGGTATAATTGACATGGAATTATTTTTGTTAGATTTCAAAATAAAAAAGTTTTTTTTATTATTTATATTATATATATATATATATATTTATTTATTTATTTAAATAAAAGTGCATGAACTAAAATAAGTACTTTGAAATTTTCATTTTGTTCTTCAAGTAGAAAATTATGATTGAAATAATCCTTATTAAAATTATAAATAAAAGTGCATGAACTAAAATAAGTACTTTGAAATTTTCATTTTGTTCTTCAAGTAGAAAATTATGATTGAAA
>JBBMKA010000018.1:7965031-8003932 GCA_037833695.1 Sechiopsis laciniata
GTATATATATATATATGTATATATATATATATATATATACTACAATATAGTATGTTTTTTTAATTCAACAACATTTGGGGTGGGGTGTTTCAAATCGGTAAATTATTTATTTATTTAAGTTTATAGAAACAAATATGTTATATAAATTAAGATTATATTAAACTAATATGAATACTATGTATGGTCATTTTTTGAATAATATATAAATTTAAGTCAATTCAAGTACAACTCTCCCAAAACAAAACACATTTATCTAAATATTAACAAGTTTTTGTAAAAATATTCCTATAAACAATGATGATGATGATATAAAAATGATGAACATCTCGAATTTCAAACATTTGAGATTGAGGGAGATTTAGATATCTTAATTACCTAAAAACAAAAGACTTCTAAACTATACCTAAAGAGTATTATTGCTGGGTTTAAAAGTAAACACGCTCAATATGAGACTAACTCGGGTTGCATTGACTTATTTCTTTCATTTTGGTTAAAAAAAAGAGCTTTTTTTAAAGTAAAAATTGGAGGAGAGGGACCACAAACTCTACCTAAAGAGTATTATTACTCTCAAATAAATTAGAGTCGAATACCAAACAATGAAACAACACACCATCAACCCTTTCAGTATTATGAGCCAAATTTAAATAAAAATAAAAATAACATTGGTATACCTTCGTTCATGTCACAACCTAACTTTCTTGACTTTGCTAAATGATTATGCAGTCATTTAAGTTTAACTCTAACAAGAATGATTGACAAGTGTGGATAGTCACATATAAAATTTAAATAAATAAATAACTATCCACACTTGTCAGTCATTCTTGTTAGAGTTAAATGCAAATGATCGCATAATCATTTGTAGAAGAAAAGACAAACGGACTTGGTAAAAAGACTAAAAGGCCTACTCCTGTACAAATGGGCTTGCCTCTTCACCATGTTTATATCATGATTTCGGGCCCACGTTTCTATCACGATTTTCCAGCCCACACAATTTCATCACGATTTTCTCACTTTTGTTTTTATCACGTTCGCGATTTCTTCAATTCCATTACCCACGTTTGTGATTTTCGGCCTACGGGTTCCCTTAACGATCTCTTCACATTTTCTTCACGATCTCTTCGCCTTATCTTCATCTCTTGACATTTGCGATCTCTTCTCTTTTATTTTTAATCTCAGTAGCGATTTATCTTATCTATCTCCTTCATTTCTTCTCTATTTGTTTTCGGCTTCTTGAACATTTCTATAATAGATTGAAGTTGTAGGAATTTGAATTTAAAGTTGTAGCAACTAATTGAATTAGGAATTAATATTGAAATTGTAGTAGTGCTTCATCCTATGTTATAGAACTTGTACTACATTATTGAACTTGTAGTGATCTATTTTGAACTTATACGATATGTTATGAACTTGTAGTTATCTGTTATGCATGTGTAGCGATAGAGCTCAATCAGATTTAATGAACTTTTATGAACTTGTACTGAAGTCAACCATAGTTCACGTGTTAGAAGTCACTTAGTGATTAAATTATAGAAGTCAATCAGTTTAACAGTTGATTGACTTCTATCACTTAAAAATTAATTGGCTTTTATCAGTTGAACTGATTAACTTTTACCAAGTTCTTAAATGATGGAAGTCAATCAGATTGTCTTGTATTGAGTTAGGAACTTGTAGGAATTTTTACTCTGGTTTGTTATGAAATTATAATTGTTTATTGAATAAACATGTGTTGTGTTAGAACTTGTTGTGCTTCTGCCTCCTGATATGCTTTTGCCTCTTGATTTGCTTCTCCTGGGTTATAAACTTGTAGATGTTAACTGATTGAATTCTATAAATTTAAATTAACAATTAAATAATTTTTGCTAATAGAATCAAGAAGATGACAAAATATGAGAAGAGAAAGAAGAACAAACGAGAATAACATAATGAAGAAGAAGAGAAAAAAGAACAGAATGAAGATGAGAATGAGAAAGAAATGGAAAATATAACCAAACAAAAAAAAAATCAAATGACAAAAAGGGAAAAGAGAATTAAGGTTGACTCAATTGATTGACACACAATAATTGAATTGAACTTTATGTATTCTTGTAATAGTTGCAGAAAAAATATCGTCCTAAGGTTGTTGTCGAAAGGATGAAGAGGAAAACAAAGCCTACAAAAGATGTTGGAGAATGAATATGCAGAAAAGATCACTAACATTATAAAAGCAACAAAGAAAAGAAAGGGGAAGAAAGAAGCATTGAAAGCTTTGAAGATTTTAGAGAAGGATTATCCAAAGAAAATATCAAAAGAGTTATCACCAACATCTCTTCCAAAGAAAATATCAAAAGAATTATCACCAAAGTCTCCTCTAGTAAGACATTCACCAAGGTTGCATGTGGAATGCCATTCTTTTAATTTGAAGATTACACAAATGAACGAAGATTGAAAATGACCTTTTACTTTTGTATAAAGGTTTAATGTAGGAATTGAACAGTTTACTTCTTATTTTGGACTATTAGACTTTTTACTTTTGTTTTGGAATTCAATTACTTTTGTTGTGCTTGGAATTCAATTATATGAATGAATGAAGAATAGTTTACTTTTGTTTCGAACATTTTAATTTTGTTTTGATTTTTCATTATCTTTACTATTGACTATAAAATATTAACGTGCTTTACACGTGTGAATATCGTATTCTAATACTCTTTTTATATGTTAAAATAACATTAAAAAAATAATATTTATATAAAAAACAATTATGTTAAGATAGAGTTTTATAAGTATTTGACTTTTATAGTTATTTTTTGTTGTCACATTTTATTATATATATATATCTTTATTAAATATATAAGTTAATGTTTCTACAATTTAATAATAAAATGATTAATTGAGAAATTTATTGCTATAATTAAAGTTTTTTTTTTTTTTGTTTGAAAAATAAATACCGTGGAAATTAGATATAATTATAAAAGTTTTTTTTAAAAAAAAACTTAAAGAATATTTGCACTTAATTTTACGTGGTAAACTATTATTTTTATTTTTGCAACTTTAAATACTCTTTTCTAAAATTATAAAAGAACTTCATGATTTAAGTAAACACGTGATTAATATACATTAATTTATTGTTTCACATTCATCTGAAAAAAAAACCCAAAATATATGAATTTTCAAACATATGTTTATATAAAAATTGGAAATAGCAAAAATATAATTTAAATTGAGAATTAAAAAACATAAGAGAAAGAATAAACTTTCAAGTACATACAAAAAAAAAAAAAAAAAAAAAAAGAAAGAAAATCAAATCAAATCAAATCAAAATCAAGTTTGGACTAAGTTATGCAATAAAAATGGCAAGAAAAAGTAATTTTGGTACAACTTCAAGTACTAATTATTTGAACTATAGAATAAATTCATGATTCAAATACACTCATGATTTGAATATGGTGTTTTATTGTTCCACATCAAATTACCAAAAACTTTACAATCCATTCATTTGAAAAATAACCAAAATATATATATGAATGTCCAAACATTTGTTTATACAAAAATTGGAAATAGAAATAACATAAATATAATCTAAATCGAGAATGAAAATGAAAATAAATGGTAAATGTTATTTGGTAATACAAAAAAAAAAAAAAAAACATAAGAGAAAGAAACAACATTCAAATACTTTTTCTTAAACTACAAAGAAACTTTCTAAAAAAATCAAAATAAAAGTTGGATTAACTTATCAAACAAAAAACGGTTAGGTAAAGCAATTTTTGTACAACTTCAAGTACTATTTTCTTAAACAACACGATAACTTTCTAATTCAAGTATTCATGATTCATATATAGTGTGATACATCAAATTATCAAGAATCTTACAATCCATTCATTTGCAAAAATAACCAAAATATATAAATATCTAAATATATGTTTATATAAAAATTAAAAATAGAAATAACAAAAAATGTAATCCAAAAAGAGAATAAAGAAGAAAAAATATAGAGTAAATATTATTTGGTAATAAAACAAAAGGCATAAAATAAAGAAATGATCTTCTAGTACTTTTTCTTAAATTGCAAATAAACAACTTTGTACAAAAAAAAAAAAAAAAATCAAGATAAAAGTCGGATTAAGTAATGTAAGAAAAAACATTGCAAGAATAATGAATAATAAAAAGTTATACCCAAACATAAGAGAAAAATTGAACTTTTGCTAAAATCTTACCAATTACCGAGATTTATATATGTCTTATGCACTATCCACTTCAAATTACCATCATATTTTGTAATGAGAAGAAGAACCAAAATATATGAACTAACAAATGTTTGAATAAAATTTGGAAAGAATAACAAATAATAAAAATATAAAATGATATTTGATTATGAAATGTCTATATTTATTATGAAAAGTTTTGTTAAAAATTTAAGAAAATTTAAAAATTCGGAAATTTCATATTAAATGTGAGATTTATTATGCGTTTAAATGGAAAAGTAGTGGGAGTTCGTAAAAGGTGAATGAAATAGTGGTGTTGAGCTTTCATTAATTTTTGTTTTCTTTAAAAAAAAAACAAAAATTAAAAAATATAGTTTGGCGTCAGCTGAACTATCATGTCTATACAATGATTGTTTACGGTAAAAATACTCAAATAGAAATTGAAAGAAATGTAGTACTGATGTAAATTGAAACCTTACTTTGAAAGTTCTAGATGCATCATGTCTTTTTCATAAAACTTTTTCAGCCTAAGTAAACAAAATTGCAGATATACAAGCTGCAACTTTCATTCGCTCATAAAACCATAATTGCAATGTGTCTCTAGTAGACTCAAGAAGCATTGCAACACGATAATCTCTAGGCTCTTTGAGAAGTGAATTTATGCTTTCAACACTATTCGAAGTCATCATTCTATATCTTATTTTCCTATAATATGCCCGAGCCCACTTTTCATAACCAACATTATAAGTGACGAATAATGAGATGTTTGGATTCCAACAATCTCATATTATATTCAAAATCTTCAACTGTATAAGCCTTTACACATATTTAGAGATGTTCATTTTTCCCAGAGTGTTGGGGTCTTGTGGGGACCCGCTCCGAACGGAGCGGTGAATCCCCATTTAGGCGGAGAATGAGAGAGTGAGCGGGGATGAAAATATCCCCGCAAGGTAAATAGGAACAGGGATGAGGTATGTATTCCCCATCCCCGTTTCTCCAATCCCCGCCCATTTACATTGTTCTCTCTTTTTTTTTTTGTAAACAATTATTTTTTTCATATTTTTTTTTATCAATTTAAACTTTAGTTATATATATATATATGTATGTATATATATATATGTATGTATATATGTATGTATGTATATATGTATGTAAAAGTATTTATTCTAATGTATATTTTCTTCAACAATTAGCTAAAATTATTATACATTTTCCATGAAAAATTAATTATTTGAAAATGTTAATAAAAAAATACAAGTTTAGAGAGAGATTTAATAAGACTTCAATTTTAAAAAGCAATAACGAACCACGAATTTGATTGAAACGATTAAAAAGCAATAACGAACCACGAACGATCTTCGCCCCGTTTACATTGTTTTATTTTCTTTCTTAATTTCAATTTTTTTTTCTTTCTTAATTTCAATTTTTTTTTCTTTTCATTGCCTAATTTTATTAAATCTTGTTTCACAATAGTTTGTTATATATATGGAATAATTAAAGTGTCATTTTAGTCTATGCATTTTCGATTTCGTTCTATTTTGATTATTTTACTTTTAAATATTAAAATTTAATCTTTATAACGATAATAAAGCTAAAATTTAGTATTGGTTCTTAATTTATTTCTATATTTCATTTGGATATTTTTTTTAATTATTTTTTCATAATTTTAGAAAGATTACCTGAAACTTTTTATATTTAGAAAAAAACATAAGACTTTTATGAATTAAAATTATTATTATTATTTCATAATATCTTTATAAAATAATTTATTTGAAGATCAAATATGAGTTAAATTGGATCACAACCATCAACCAAACCAACACGCCACCAACTATTTCAGTAGAGTTAAAATTATATTTAAAAATAAATATTTAGGTACGAGTGTTTTTTTTATAACTATTTAGGTACTAGTGTTAGTAATGGTTGAATGATAAGTTTAATGTGAAATTTGATGAATTTGATGAGATTTAATGTGAGTTTTGATAGAGGTTTTGGATGAATGGTTAAAAATGATTAAAAGTGGTTGTTTATTAACAAATACAAAACAAAGATTTTTTAGAAGTGGTTATTCTAAAAAAAAACAAATAAACATACTCTAAATTAGTTTATAAAATTTAAAATTATAGGAATAAACATAATTGAAATAACTAAAATGTTTTTTCCCATAAAAGGAATAGGGTTTACCTAATGACCAAGATCATGTGGTTCGAATCCTCCACCCCCAATTGTTGTAACCTCAAAAAAAAAAAAAAAAAAAAGTATAGTGTTTTTTATTTTGATGACAACCAGATATAGTTAATACATGTTGGGTAGTAATAAAAACACAAAATCGAACCGAACCAAACTAATCCATTGGATTGGTTTGGAATTTTCACACAATATTGGATATATTAGTTTTTATTTGAAAAAAAAACGAAGATTGATTCGATTTCTATTTGTAAAAACTAATAAAAATCGAACTGAATCAATATTGATTTATTTACTTTCATTCTTCTTTTTATAGGTTCGTTTAACTTTTATTTAAAAAAAACAATAAAATCAATGACTAATTATTTTTTATTGATTTAATAAAAATCGAACTGAATCAATAAAAAATAATTAGTCATTGATTTAATCATAAATTTTGAGATTTTTTGTTAAGGAAAATAACATTCGGGGTTGGAACTAAAATAGAAAAAAATAGTGAACCGAATCGAAAAAAATCGAGTTAATGATTTTGTCTTTTATTGGACATGAGTTTGGTTCCTTTTTTGTCAAATTAATTGGATCGAATCGATTCTTAGCTTGAATTTGTTTAGTTCCTCTATTTTTAAATTGATTGCATCGGTTTGGTTCTCGATTTGACCTTGAAACGAAGAAAATCGAATCAATATCACCCATAAATAAATGTATAAAAAATACAAATAGTAAAAAAAACACAAACATCTTATATAACTCAATAATCACCAATATTACAATTCAATTGTATAATCCAAGTTCATTTAAAAATAATAATAATAATTCGGGTTCGATTTGTATTTAGTTATAGTATTATTTAGAAGTAGGGGTGATATTGGTGGTTCAGTTTTCTTCGAGTTTAGGTCAAACCGATAACCAAATTGATCCACTCAATTGGCAAAAAGAGGAACCGAACCAATGTCCAACAAAATACAAAACTATTGGTTTGATTTTCCTTGATTTTTAGGCCAAACCGATAACCGATCCAATTGATTTGACAAAAAGAGGAACCAAACCAATGTCCGATAAAGGATAAAATCATTTGAACGATTTTCTTCGATTTGGTTCCCTACGGTTTAATTCTTTTTTACTATTTTGATGGGGACGTTTAGATAACAAATAGGTGATAAGTGGTAGGGGCGATAATGAAAACCAAAAATCGACAAAACCGAACCGAACTAAACCGATCCATTTGATTGATTTAGATTTTTCACACAATATTGGCCACAATGGTTTTTATTTAGAGAAAATCGAAAGTTATTGGATCGGATCGTTTCTATTTGTAAAAATCAATAAAAACCGAACCGAACCAATATTAATTAATTTACTTTCATTTTTGTATTTATATGTTAGTTTAACTTTTTATTGGTAAATGACTAATTATTTTTGTTTAATTTAATGATAAATTATGATGATTTTTTTAGAGAAACAACATTAAAATATGCTTCTTTTTTTTTTATTACCAAAATGATAGAAATAAGGCAATGCCACCCGAGTTAGTCTCATATTGAGCGTGTTTACTTTTAAACCAGTAATAATACTCTTTAGGTAGAGTTTAAAAGTCTTTTGTTTTTAGGTAATTAGGATAGCTAAATCTCTCTCAATCTCAAATGTTTGAAATTCGAGATGTTCATCATTCTTATATCATCATGATTGTTGATAGGAATATTTTTACAAAAACTTGTTAATATTTAGATAAATGTGTTTTGTTCTGGGAGAGTTGTACTTGAATTGACTTAAATTTATATATTATTCAAAAAATGACCTTGCATAGTATTCATATTAGTTTAATATAATCTTAATTTATATAACATATTTATTTCTATAAACTTAAATAATATGTTTTAAATAAATAAATAATTTACCGATTTGAAACACCCCATCCCAAATGTTGTTGAATTAAAAAATATATATTATATTGTAGTATATATATATATATAAAATATTATGGTATATATATGATTATAACATGATCAATGTTTTTATATGTTTGATAAGTTTCGATTTAAAAAAATATATCCTAAAATTGTGGTATATATACTCTGTTGATAAAATAATGAGACATGCATATATAATTTCATTTGAATATATAAGTAAAAAAAATTACAATACCATAAAATAAAACTGATACGAAAATTTATTTATTTCATTCAATAAGTTTATTTTTATCTTTTGTTCACATATAAACAAACAAAAGAATGACTAAGCAAGCTTAACATAGTGTTAGTTGATATGTATCCACAAAATGTGCAATATAAAAAATGAGTTTAGGTGTACAATAGCAAATTAGACAGTGCATTAGACATGAGAATATAGAAACACATATTTCAAAAGTGCATCAAAAAATGCCATTCGTTTGGGTATCTTAAGATATCCGTACATTTTGAAACGTCCGAGTATCTAACATTCTCACATAACAAATAAGTTCATCCAGATGTCCATTTGATGAGAATTTCAGATTGCTTCAAAACAAATAACCACTTAGTTAATCAACCAACCACTATTAACACTATTTTAAAAATGATTAATTGAGGACTCTAACTACTACGAATAGTTAATCATCCAAACTACAATTAATCTTTACATTTCATTCTTTTAATACCAAATCCAAACACACATATTGCACATAATTTTCGTTTGACATCACATAAATATGTCAATAAAGAACAAACAACTCAACTACATAAATACATACCTATGAATCAAGAGATCATGCATCCCTAAGATATCACATAAATAAATTAATAAGTATATATATTAACAAATTTGAGTGTTGACCGAGAAATTTTGGTCAACCATAAATTAACGCATCATTATCTCAAATTTAATGACGAAATTAAATTAAAATTTGAGAAATATTTCTTAAAATTAAATTGGACCAAAAGTTGGTTTATCTTGATCCTAAGTTGGAGGTTTTTGAACCCGAGACAAACCAAGTAACATTAAAAAAAAAAAAAAGAAAAGTAAAAAACCCTGGCGATTTATTGAGTTTTAGAACACGCGCTTCTCTCATAGCGATTTAAGCGAGTTTCGTCTCCACCTTCGTTTGGGGTTTTCGTTCTAATCTCTCTTTGTTCCACCACAGCTATTTCGCTCAGATTGGGGCCTTTTTCGCTCAGCTGGAAGGTATGTATGTTTTTACCCATGGATCATCGTTTCATTTTGTTCAATTCTTTTTATTCTCGAGTTGAAAGCCAATTGGGAAATGGGAAAAGTTTCCGATAGAACATTGTGATGAAATTATGGTTGCCAATTCTGTCGCAGGGGGTTCGAGAATTCGAGATTTCACTCAGGTTTAATGAAATTCGTTCTGATTTGGAAGAACGTTGACTGTTATTCCAGTGACGAAGCGCGATTTGGAAATCACGCGAGCCAGTGAATGCGTTTTTGATCCCGTAATAGCTATTGAAACTTACCCACATAGCATAGCAGGCCGAATCAAGCAGGGCTCCCTCTTCTTTCCGGAGGAGGAGGAAGAAGAAAGAATCGAAGATGTTTAAGTTCTTAAAGGGAGTGGTGGGTGGATCTGGGACTGGCCTCAAAGATCTGCCCTACAACATCGGCGAGCCGTACCCATCGGCTTGGGGCTCCTGGACTCACTGTCGCGGTACCTCCAAGGTATGTATGTTTTTACCCATGGATCATGATTTTTAACGAGGCTTGATATTGTATTTGGGAATTGTCCATCCTTTTCCTAGTTTGCTTGTGTGTGGTTTATGAGGGTGAATTTGCACTGGTTTACATTGTGACTAATTAGAGTTTGCTTGTGTTTTTGTTTTCATTGCTCAACTCTTCCTTCTGTTTGGAACTTAAACACGTTAGTTAAGTATAAGGTGCCCATCCCTTTATATAATTCCTATCATCATATACAAGAAAATTTAAATAATACAGTCTTTATAAAATAGTGACTTACAGTGGTGGTGGTAGATGGCTCCCTAAGTCCTATCAGATCCGTACATCATTTAAGAAGGAAGTGGGTAGGTAGGGCCTTGCTTGAATTGTTCCCTAGGTTGTATTGTACAGTCGTGTCTTTGAGTTCTAGGAAGGTAGTGGGTATTGAGTTCTTATGGAGGTTCTGATATTTTTTGAAGAGGGAAAGCGTGCACAACAAAAAAAAGGAACGGTAAGGAATGCCCTAAAGAGAATAGACAAACATGCACATAAAGCTTGTATAACCAAGGAATCAAGATAATACCCCTCCACCCAATTGGCGACATAAAAATGAAGAACAACTCTGATTCTTGCATTGCTGTTGTTTTAGTTTTAGATATTGCAGACTGGTTGCTAAAAACAATGGTAGTAGGGTGATGTCACTTGTCAGAACAACTTTTGTAGTTGATTAGTTTTTTTTTAGTTCTACAACAATTGGGGGTGGAGCCGGTGGGGGAATCGAACCCATGACCTTCTGGTCGATTGGTGAGTTGATTAGTTTTTCTTGGTTTCTCTGGAAATGTGTCATGTCTTCCTCGTGCATAGCTGCCTCCAATCATGGTTGCTGTTAAGTTTGATGTGACATGTGAACCAATACCCCCTCTCGTGCATAGCTGCCTCCAATCATGGTTGCTGTTAAGTTTGATGTGACATGTGAGCCAATACCCCCTGGAACTACAAACACAGTGTTTTAAAAGACTCAAGGCGCATTAAACCGCAATGACCCATTGGCCCTTAGAGCCTAGGTGCAAGGTGCACAAAGGACTGCGGGCTTATTTAAGACAAAACGTAAATAAATGGTTAAAATACCATTTTGGTCCCTAAACTTTCAAAAGTTTAATTTTGTTCCCTCAACTTTGCAAAAAGTTTAAAAATAGTCCTTGGGATTGAGAAAAGGTTAACCATGGTTAGATATATGAAAATAAAAAATTAAAAAAAAATATAATAATCTTCATCTTCTTTCACTTCCTCTTCTTCCTCATCCTTCCTATTTCACCCATTTTTTTCCTTCATCTTCTTCAATTAATTTCTAATTTTCATTACAAAGATCAGTTATATTTCTTTAAAATTACAAAACACAAACACAAAATTAAGAAAACTCATCAATCCTCTTCTTCCTCAACTTAGCAACAACAATCTAATTTTCGCTTAGCTTTAAGTAGTGTATTCATATTTCGCATAACATACCACTAGTAGTCGCCAAATTTTCCAGAACAATTAGCCACCAAAGGCTCAACATCTGCTCCTCAGGGACAGTGGCTCTGAGGGACACCTCGAATATTTTAGCTAATTGTCGCTTAATCTGCAGAAAAAACGAAGTTGTGATTTTGGGTTCTTGCACCTTGGATTTGGGCATCTTCAATATTTGACAAGCGTCTGCCAACAAGAGCAGTAGCTCAACGACATTAGTGTACACATAATGACTAAGAGGTCTTGGGTTCAAGTCCCCTACCCCCAATTGTTGTAATCTCAAAAAAATATTTGACAAGCGTCTCCAATCGGAATGGAGTGTTTTTTTTTAATAGATTGGGCAAGAGTCAAGCGTCCCCTTTTTGAAATTGTAAGAGATCGGAAAATAAAATCGATGATAACCACTCCTAGTGATTTCCTCTCAACTGAAAACCTAAGTACTTGAATTAGAGTGACTCTTCCACTTACCCCATCTTTAAGGCGAAGAAAACCGTCTCCCATTCAAATCTTTACAGTCTCAATGTTAATGTTAATGCCAATTGGGGAAGTTTTGAAAAGATTTTACTTTAAAGGAAGATAATACAATTACACCCCACCAATTTTCAGCCATCACATGTCTGGACATAAAAATCTTTCCGACTTTGAAATATTGGGCTGATTGTTTGTGAAATTAGGATTGATGAGTTCTTAATTTTGTGTTTGTGTTTTGTAATTTTAAAGAAATATAACTGATCTTTGTAATGAAAATTAGGAATTAATTGAAGAAGATGAAAGGAAAAAAATGGGTGAAATAGGAAGGATGAGGAAGAAGAGGAAGTGAAAGAAGATGAAGATTATTAGATTTTTTTTATTTTTTTATTTTTTTATTTTCATATATCTAACCATGGTTAACCTTTTCTCAATCCCAAGGACTATTTTTAAACTTTTTGCAAAGTTGGGGGACCAAAATTAAACTTTTGAAAGTCTAGGGACTAAAATGGAACAAACTTGATAGCTAAGGGACTAAAATTGAACTTTTGAAAGTTGGGAGACCAAAATGGAACAAACTTGATAGTCGAGGGACCAAAATGGTATTTTAACCCAAATAAATATATGTATGGGTATATACGCAATAAAACACTTTCATGAGAAGAAATAAAATTGTAACCAAGAATATTATTTTAAACATAAACAAGGCTTAATTATTAGCCTTTAACATAGCATTCTGAAGAAGAACTTACCGGAAATGGCATAGATGAAGAACTAGAGAATGTGTGGCTAAAGAAGTTGAGAAATGTTTGAGTTGTGTAGGAGAGAAAAAAAGAAGTGGTGTCTATCTTCGTGAGTTGAAGAATTAGGTTATTTTAGGTATTCAATTCCCATGAATAATTTTGTTTACTTAAGGGTACTTACAAAATATATAAGAAAAACAAAAGCCCACAAGGGGCATGCCTCATGGGCTTCACAGAAGGTGCACACATTTTTATTGGTGTCTCGCTTGGTGCTTCTTTTAAAACACTGAACCTACTTTCTTAGGTTTAGGTGCGGAGTTTTTTGCTGAGTTTCAATGAGAAATCTTGATGAAGTTTCACAATAAAAAGGTATAAAGGAACAAGCACATTCTTTCCTTAAAGACAAACATCAGGCTGGGAAGTTCCTTAGGATAAAGTGCTTCTTTTCACTTTATGGTGGTCAAAGAGGGTATATTTTTAGATTTTGGACTTTTTGTTTGAGTTCTTAAATTTTGGACTTGCATTTGCTTCAATAAATTGATGTATGCTGAATGGGAATTTTATTAGTAATTTCTTTTAGTTAGAGGATTTCTCATCCATTTTTCTTGCAATTTTTTTACATGAACGATTTTTCCAAAAAGAGGTTTTCTGTATTCTTGAATTTTTCAATCTAATGGGCATTCATTCTATACATATGATAACTGGCTTATATGATATCTGTAAAGATGATATTTGGAGCTATTTTCAACTTCTTTTGGTCTAACTATCACATCTCGTTTGTCCAATTGAATACTCCCGTTTGAGGTGTGTTTTGGACATTTTCCTTGTCAATCGGTTTGCAGCTAATATGGTTCTTGCATATTGGATTTCTGTCACTGGCGTCTAGATTTAAGAAAATTTTGGACTTCTATATTTAACTTTTTTATTTTATGTCATTTCTATAGTCTGCTGATATTTTCATTTTAATTGAAGTTGATGTGAGATTGATTTTGTTTTGCAGGATGATGGGTCTCCAGTATCGATATTTTCTCTTTCAGGGAGTAATGCACAAGATGGACATTTGGCTGCAGGCCGCAACGGTGTGAAACGGTTGCGCACGGTAAGCTGCAATCACCTATTGCTATGGATCTAGTGCATACAAATGGGAATTATTTTATTTTATTTTATTTATTTATTTTTCTGTTTTAGGATGAAAAACCAAGCTTCAATGAGATCAAATGAAATAATTCAAGGGGATACAAAAAAAACTTACCCCCAAGAGGAGCCCAATTTACACAAATGAGATTATTTTGTGACTTCCTAATTTTGTTTCTTGTCAACTTATTGGGCCATTTCAACGCTTATACAGTTGATGATATTGTTGCAAACTTGCCCATTAATAATGTATTGTATACCAACCATCATGGATTGACCTAGTGGTCAAAGAAGGCTTTGGGGTTCTAAGAGTTTATGGTTTAATCCATGGTGGCCACCTACCTAGAAATTCATTTCCTTGACAACCAAATGTTGTAGGATCAGAGGGTCTGTTCCTTGAGAATAATCGAGATGTGCTTAACCTGGCTTGAACACTCACAGATATAAAAGTGTATTGTTTACCAAAAATGGCATGCTAGTGTGGACGAGTCCTAGTCTTATGGGCCTAAAGTAATTTTTCATAAACAAGGAATCTACTCCCCTTCATCTGCTTCCTCTTACCTTCTTATCCTCCTAATTTTACTTCATTTTTCTTCTTTTATAGTGGGGATTTATAATATCTCTTGGTTCATCCATAAATCAACCTTGCAATTTTCAAGAATATCTGTCTACTATTCATATTTCATTGACATCAATAATCAATATCTGCAATTTTATTCAGGTTAGGCATCCAAATATTTTATCCTTTCTTCACAGTACAGAGGCTGAAACTATTGATGGTTCTGCTTCCAAAGTTACGATTTATATTGTTACAGAGCCTGTTATGCCATTGTCTGAAAAGATCAAGGAATTGGGTCTAGAAGGTACCCAAAGGTATAAGCAATCCAACCAACCAGCAGCTTTTTCCAATTTCGGTTTTTGTATTTTTCTTGTTACTGGTTACATGTTTTATTTTACTATTTAGTCCTTCATTTTTTAGAAGTATATTGTTTTATGTAACATGACGATCGTCATATAATGTAAGAGGCAAAGAATTTTGTTTCGAGTTTCTAAAATGATCTACCGTTAGTTTTATGCTTTGGTAATAGATGCATTATAGTTATAGACTATAAGAGATCAAAATTTAAGTCAGACCTTAAGGACCTAAAATAATTCTTTTTCTTTGATATTTGGGTCGCTCAATGTCTGTTCAATGCCTTTAGAAACAACATGTCATCATGTCTGTTTTTTGTTCATGTCCCTACTTATGAGATAAGCAATCTTTTTGGTTTTTGTTCTTTGGTTGATGTCGAATAATTTAAATATATTTCAAATGGAATTCTCCAGTTGTTCTTTGGTTAGTTTTATTTTTAGTTCCAAGTTCTGGGTTGTATTGTTATCTGTCTTTAGTTCGTTTTTTTGGTTATCTTGTATTTTCTAGGTTCTGAATTGTGTTTTTTCTGGTGTCCCTCATTGTAATTTTGTATACCTTGAATGAAAAATAAGTTTCTTTTTTTAAAAAAATATTCACGACAAGTTCATTCTCCATCCGGAGCATTTTCATTACTGGCAGGGATGAGTATTATGCTTGGGGTCTGCACCAAATAGCTAAAGCTGTGAGCTTCTTAAATAATGACTGTAAACTTGTAAGTATCTTGATATATTGCACCGGGATCTTAATCATGTTGTCAGCTCACCTCTTACTTCTCCACCTTTGAATGAGTTCTGCCTCAGCCAGCCCCCCCGTTCCCTTTCAAGTTTCATCTTCTAACTAGCTATCTCTCAAACAGGTTCATGGTAATGTTTGCTTGGACAGTGTTGTTGTAACTCCAACCTTGGATTGGAAGCTCCATGCCTTTGACGTGCTATCTGAGTTTGATGGGAACAATGAAGCTTCCAGTGGGCAAATGCTGGTAATCTATATTATCTCTTGGAGTCTTGAGTTTTGTGCGTGGATGTTTCCTTATCTTTCTACTGTGTTGCTGATGTTATCTTTATGAGCTGGAATTAAGTAGCAAAAGGTGAAAATTAATACTGAAAGTCTCCTTAATTGTGGTTTTAAAGAACTGGACATTGACTTATAGTAGATGATATTTTATATCAAAGAACTGGACATTGGCTTTAAGTAGATGATATTTTATATTATAAATGGTGGGCGGGAAAATTGTAAGCTACTGAGAGGTCTCATTTTCAAAAAGTGAAGTCTGTTTAATTGACCATGTACACTAGTTAATTAGTAGTGGATGCTTTCTCCATTGAAGTAGATATGGCATGAATATGTCAAGCCAGGTGTGTGGTTGTGAATCTTTATTCTGCTCTTGGATTTTGCGTTACTTTGTATAAATAGTTTATTTTAGATTTTCTTTTTCATTGGTAACCAAAAACTATTGTTTGTACAGAAGGTACTAAAATTACAATGATAAGTTAAGAGGGTAAGATATTACCTGTATTGGTGGTCAGTGGTGTAAAAACAGATTACGGAAAAATAAATCTACCTAGAATACTTGGAAGCGAAAGAAAGACCAAATATCAAAAGCCTTCCTTCCTAGACCAACAACGGCAAGAGTGAGGAATTTAACTCTAGGCTTACCTGTCATAACACTGTAACCTACACAACCTTTCATTGTGGCACTTGCTGCAGATAAAAATAGTCATCCTCTGCTTTTTTTTGGATGCACTTATAGTAATGCAAATTTGGATTTTCTGTGTTGATAACATAATATTTTCTTCAGCAATATGCCTGGCTCATTGGATCACAATATAAACCGATGGAATTGATGAAGTCCGACTGGGCTGTTATTAGAAAGTCTCCTGCATGGGCCATTGATTCTTGGGGCTTGGGTAAGTCTGAATTATTCCTACTGGTTGTGTTGCTTATTTTAATTGGTTTATTCATTGAAGGAATTATATTATTCTGATGTGCTTTAGTACCTTGTAGGAATTCCTACTTACTCTGTTGGGTATCCCCCTTTTGCTAAAGTTGATAACAATTTGTATACATTTTAAAGGGAAGAGCCTTTGGTGATAGAAAATTTACCATCTACATACAATTAGCGATTAGCAGATTTTGATTAGGAGTATGAACAAAATTCCAGCTTCTGCCCCACCCTCAACCCAAGGTCACCCGATTTTTTTCTCATTATTTACATCTTAAGTGGTATCAAAATCTCCAATAGTCCATCAGAACATCAACACATAAATATATTTGTGAACATATTTTTTCCTCAAAATAGTGAAGTTTTGTACCGACATTATACCCTCAAAATAATCCGGAGACATCGACTTGCAAGCCTCACCCGACACCCACCTTTGTATTTCTTTATCTCGTCTGAGATCTCTAAATGTATCTTTGGTGTATAGGGCTTGCGTTCTTCCTCTGTTTTTTTTCCCTTTGTTGTTTTTTGGCTATTGTAATCGGCTTCATCCCCGATCTCCCCCTTTTATCTATTTTTCGATAGGTCATTGTATCACTTCCACTCATCGATGATTTTTTTTTTTTTGTTTCCTATAAAAAATAGGTTTCCAAGGATGTCTATTTTAGTATACTTGTGACACAAAGTCTATTCTGGTTATCATAAAAAAGGATGCTTCTGGCACAAAGCACTTGATTTTGTTTGTTTGATAAACATATTATATATAGAGCGGGCTTCTTAATCAATTAGCGTCTTCATGACAAATGGTAGTTTTAAATTTCAGTCCTTTGGTGACAAGTAAAAACTTTATGGATTTGTGCATAGGGAAAATGTAAACAATATGGCAGTGGTAAAAATTAGTACTGATAAATGTAGATTATATTTTGACGCTAGTTCATGCGTACATATCTTCTTACATTATTATCATATGTACAGTTCACTTGCAGTAAAGTTTCTTTATTTTGGTTGATAGGCTGTTTCATCAATGAACTATTTTCTGGTCTAAAGTTGGGCAAAACAGAGGAACTGCGAAATATTGCTTCCATCCCCAAGGTTTTTCTTCTTATTTGAAAATGCTCGTGGGATGTGATTTTTCTTTTATTATTTTTCTCAATGATTTTTGCTCCCCACAATCAACTGTATGCTATACTTTAGCTTTCAACATTTTGTTCTTATGTTTTCTCTTATTCCATTCTATGTCTGTGCACCACGAAACCTTGGCTTTAAAGGTGGAAAACAGTGTTGTTTAGGAGGAAACATTGATGAAGAAGCCTCATAAGATGTGATTGAATGATATGGGGAGCTTAGAGGATTTGATAACTTTACACAAATATATATAGTAGACGGATTATCAAATCCGAGAGGGTCTCCGATAAATCTTAGATAATATCTAACAAATCTCTTAATAAATTCTATAGAATATTTAACAGTATTTAAATACTAAATCTAGGATTTATATTCCTATAATTCCTAATATTAAGATCAATAGAGGACAATTCCTAATATTAAGATCAATAGAGGACAAAGCCCGTTATTAAGGTTGAATTGTAATCCTGAGAAGCCACAGAGATGGCCGATTGGGTTGGTTACGAGATGGATTTATTCCCTTCGTCCAACTTTGGCCTTGCTCTCAGTCATTGGCCTCGTGCACCTCTTTTTGGGATTTTGTGGAGAACAAAATTTGTAAACACCTCCCTCGTAGAAGAAGTGTTTCTTTTTGAAGAGGGTAGATTAAACTCTCATTTAGTTTTTTTTTTTTTTTGGAAACAAGTGACAAACTTTTTATTAAATGAATGAAAGAGCAAAGCTGAAGGATACACACTCCCAAATTGGGAGGGTACAAAATATGCAACAATAACATCTTGAAGAAAAATGCAAATATTAACACATGAAGACAATGTAACAATAACTAATATTGTAGCCTTCATCAGACTCTAGGAACATTGTCCTTGTGGGCCTTTTCATTTCCTTTGTATTTTATGGGGCTTTCACCTCTATCCTTTGTGTTTTAGGTTCTTATAAGCTTTTAAGCAACTTAATTTATGAGGAAACAAGGAAATGAAGGTTAATAGTTAAATGTAATGTCTGTTTTATATATTATTTTTGGTTAAAACTTCATTTATGTGTATGGAAATGTTTTTATTGTGTATACACACATATATATAAAAAAAAATTGTGTTTTTTTTATGTAGTACGCCCTGAGCTTTTTAAAACACTGTGTGAGATGGCTGCTGAGGTTTGAAATCAATTCTTTGCTTAGTTTGGGTTTGTTTTAGCTTGACAGAGATCACGCATAAACATGTTGCTAGAGTTGATTTCTTTCCCTCTTCTTCAAGAGAAGGAGGCTTTTTTGTGGCAGGCCGAAGTGTGTGCCATCTTGTTAGGGCTCCAAGGGAGAAACAATAGAATTTTTAGAGGGATTGAAAGTTCCTTTACAGAAGTTTGTTCACAAACCTTACTAGATAGGGGCAAGTTTTTAAGTTTTTTTTTGTAATTATTAGTTAGGCATTATCTCTCTTGATTTTTTTTTTTTAAATGGAAACAAACTTTTCATTAAGAAAATGAAAGAGAACAAAGTTCAGGATACAAAAACGAAAAATGAAAACAAAAACATAAACAAAGAACAACAATCACAGATCAAAAACAGAAAGCATTAAAAACAAGAGATGCAAGACTAGAAAGAATGAAAATCCAAGAAAAGTCTTCAAAGAGGCAACTGTAAATCCCAAAGCAGGAAGACTAGTGAGAGCTCTGAAAATAGACCAACAAAGCATATAAGCCCGTTGCCCGACAATCGGAAAACCCAACAGCTAGCTTGCTTGCTAAAAGAAACGGCCAAAAATGGGAGAAAAATCACATCAAACTCATCTTCCAAATCACAAACGCCAGCTAAAAAAGGCCGAAACAGCAACAACAGAAGAGTCATGCCAACAACAACAACAGGTGTCAACCTAGTCTCGTGGTCGTGACATTATCTCTCTTGATTGGAGACCATTTTATAAGGTTTCTTCATATTTTTGTGGGATTTCCGTTTTTGTATGCCCTTTGTTTTTCTTGTATTCCCTTTTATTTATTTCTCAATGAAAGCTTGGGTATTTTATAAAAAAAAAGCTCATTCTTTAATGTTTACCTTACTTCCTTGGGAACACTAATTGGGCTCTTTAAGAGGCAGTCAGTTTTTGCTTGCATGCGTCTCTGTATTTTCTGCTCTATTTGGTATACGGACTCCTACATCTCATTTGATTGTTGTTGAGTCGTGAGTGATTTTTTAA
This sequence comes from Sechiopsis laciniata, assembly GCA_037833695.1. NCBI lineage: Eukaryota > Viridiplantae > Streptophyta > Magnoliopsida > Cucurbitales > Cucurbitaceae > Sechiopsis > Sechiopsis laciniata. The sequence continues at coordinate 7,985,059 of JBBMKA010000018.1, forward strand.
AATTTCATTTCATTTAATTGCTTTAATCATTCGGGGATGTGTTTTCTGCCAGTCTTTACTTCCAGATTATCAACGGCTATTGAGCTCTATGCCTTCTCGCAGGTTGAATACATCCAAGCTTATAGAAAATAGTGGTGAGCTTTCTTACTAACATGACTATGCATTGTTATGGTCTAAATAAAATCCCTTTTCTATTTGGAAATTGCTACTTGGGAAAGGGCATATGGAAAATTAATTGTAGAAAGGTTAGAAGTATCATTTTCTACTTTTTGAAATGAAAAATGCTTTAAATTATTAAATAATTTTCTTTAGGGATCTTTTGATGAGCATCAACAAGGTAATGGGATTGAAAAAATCCATGTTATTAGTTGGACATTGACACCCTAAAATCTAAATCCATCATTAATTATTAAAAAAATCAAGTACTTATTTTAGTTATTGATTTTTAATTAGAAAAAAATAATGTTAGATTTAGTACAAAGCAGTTTACTAAACAAAATATTTAAAGTTTAATTTAATTTTATAAATTAAATTATAAAAAGTATAATTTGCTTTTTTAACAAATAAATGAAAATCTAAGTTTCATTTTATATTTCTCATTCTCACACTTGTACAATTATTATCTTCTTTCCAAACATCCCCTTCTCAATTCATTTTTCTATGTTTTTCTCTCTTTATGCTTTCTAAATTTCATTTTATACTTCTCATTCTCACACTAATACTAATACAATTATTATCTTCTTTCCAAACATCCCCTTCTCAATTCATTTCTATATGTTTTTCACTCTTTATGCTTTCGGATTACTTTTGTTTGGGTATTTTAAGTAGCTACTTTTAGATGATAATAGAAGGTACCACTTGGTGTATAAACTTAATTAGCATAACTACCAAAAAAAAGGAGAAAAAGTAGCGTGACATCCAAATATTGTAGGGTTAGGTGGGTTGTCCTGTGAAAATAGTCATATAAGCTGGTCCAGACTTCACGGATATCAAAAAAATAAAAAATAACCAAAGATAGGTTTAATAAACTTTATTTTAAAATTCATTCCTTTGTAAGCTACCGTCTGGACAGAATCTTAGGAGCCAATTTTCTACCAAGAGAGAGCAAGTTCAAGCCATCCCAAATCAAAATGAAATTCCAAGTTTTATATGCAAAACTACAATGGATGAAAGGATGAGAGATCAACTCCGCATTGTTGCCACTCATGATTCACATTTGAAATGTGCATTTCACTTTTGTACCCTATCTAGGGTATGTAGAATTTAATTTTATTAGGACACTTTTCTTCCCAAATCACAACGGCAGAATCAAGGATCCTATTTTCTGAAAAGGAAATAACTTTCAATATAATCTGACTAATTTTAAAAATATTCTATCATTTTAAAATTGTGCTCTTGCGTTTGTTGACTAATTTTACTACCTATGGATCATAGAATATTTTCAAAATAAGTTGGTCGACACTATACACTTCATGGAGATTCTTAGTCTTAAGGATAGTGTTGAGAAGGATACATTCTTCCGCAAGCTCCCAGTTCTAGCTGAACAACTTCCTCGTCAAATAGTACTGAAAAAGGTGACTTCCAAATAACAATATTTTTTTTCTTGATGTGCATTGCAAGTGTCTCATTCTTTTGTTATTCTACAGTTGCTTCCTCTATTAGCTTCTTCCCTTGAGTTTGGTTCAGCTGCTGCCCCTGCCTTGACTGCATTGTTAAAAATGGGTTCTTGGCTTTCAACTGAAGAATTCAGTTCAAAGGTTATATCTTTATTTCGATGTTTTAGTTTTTATTATCCTGTCAAACAATGTTAAATACTTGAATGATTATTTAGTTAAGTGTTCGTTTGCTTAATCTTTTACTTTTACATGACATGGTTTGGTTCCAGTCTATTTCTTTTTGTCGACTTGGGGTTTTTCACTATGATATTTAGGTTCTACCTACAATTGTGAAATTATTTGCATCCAATGATCGAGCTATCAGAACTGGACTTCTGCAACATATTGATCAATTTGGAGAATCATTGTCTTCCCAAATGGTTGATGAACAGGTATGAAACTAGTTTATGTTTGTGACGAGAAAATGATGTGGGATGTGTATCAGATTATTTTTCCACTACCAATTGAGAACATGTTAATTTAATCTTGGGCTGGATTTCAATAACAAAGCTAAGATTCTGTATAGGAATGCAATCGTGTCCTTTTTGTATACGAAACAATTTCATTGATGATTGAAATTACAAGAGAGGAGGAGACCCCTAATGAAAGAAATTACAAAAGACCTCTCCAATTAGATGGGAGAGTGGCATAGTTGTAATGGTAGAAAAGAAGGGATTGTTCACACCATGATATTGCCACAGCAACTATGCTTTCATGTTTCTCTTTCCTCTTCCTGGAAATTTGATAGGCATGGGCCGAAGAGTATGTAAGATCCCTAAATTATCAAGAGTGGTCTAGAAGGGGCAATTCGGGAAAGTAATTAATGGGTGGGTATTTTTGGGACTATTTTGTGGGTATAAAATGTAAATAGGTTAGTATTAGAAGGGAGAAGGAGGTCTTATTTTGGAGGCTAAGTCATAGGACTTGGCGGTTAGCTTATCGTTTATCTTTTCATTTCTTATCTTGTATTGTTTGTGTTGTTTCCATCAATGAAATGTGCTTGTGTTTGAAGTTCTTCTCTTTTTTGATGTTATTTCCATTTTATTTTGTGTTTGGTGTTTTATTGTGAATTGTTGAAGAAGTATAAGGTGAATAGTTTTCCAAGACAATTTGGATGGAATTGTTCTTGAAATTATCCATTGATTTATTTTTTGTTGTTTCTAAAGAATTTGCGCGAACTCTTAATTTTTATTTTAATGAATTAGAGATCATTTTTTCAAGTTCTTCGGCCTTGGAGGAAGTTTAATCCGCTTCTTTTATGTCTTTCATCATTTTCACATGTTACTTTTTATCTCTATGCATACATGTATTGATTAATGCAGATAATGTTCACCTGCTCTCACACTATGACTGCTTCAATGGGGGTTGATTAGATGCTTATATGATGCATGTTTGGGTTCGATATTGTAGTTTATATTTCTGGATTTAACCGGTTGTGAAAAAAAATGGCATGGTATCTTTCATCTGCCAATTTATAATCTCCCCTTGTTTTACCTAGGTCTATCCTCATATTGCCACTGGGTTCAACGACACATCCGCTTTTCTTCGTGAATTAACTCTTAAATCCATGCTTGTTCTGGCTCCCAAGGTATGCACTTGTTATTTATTACCATTGTTAATGCTTCCCAATGATTTTGGAAACCTTTCTTTTCTTTTTTTTTTTTTTTATTTTTCTTTTCTTTTTTGGAAATCTAATGCTTCCGAATGATATTTTGGAATGATCATAATTTCTTATTTCTTTTCGTAAGGACTGAGACTTTAGAAATAAGCAATCAAAGAAAAGAAATAACCTAATGGCCACATGGACTAGGTGTCCCTATGCCAGGGATAAGGCTTCTCATTTTTCTCATAAAGAACCATTTCCTTGAGGAAAAATGAAAAAAAACGCAAGGACATACCAGAAAAAAGGGGCAAAGCTAAGATAAGGCTTCTCATTTTTCTTATAAATAACCATTTCCTTGAGGAAAAATGAAAAACACGCAAGGACATACCAGAAAAAAGGGCAAAGCTAAGATAAAAGAGGCTCCAATGAAACAAAATAAGAACAAAAAAGGGTCATTACTTAAATCCTTGTACACTGAGGCCTAAAGAGAGGTATTAAATCTAACAAGGGACCATCTTTCCTCCCAAGAATTCTAAAGCCCGTGAAAGTTCTATTGCTTATCTCAAACTATCAGACTTCCAAAAGCCAACAAAATGTTGTAGAACATTTGCGAAGTTTTTGTCAAGATCCATGTTAGTTTATGCACACCTTGACTATTTTCACGTGACAACTGCCTGACCCTACTATATTTGGTTGTCAAGGTAACTCATAAGAAATTAATGACTAGGTAGGTAGCTACCATGGATTTAATTCATAAGTCATAACTATATTATGATTTGCTTGATGTAAAGCATATAATGTATGTGTAAAGCTTGGCTTCCCCTTCCTGTAGTAACATTAATATGAGTTCGCTGGAGAATATTTCAGATTCTATTGGGTTTTCTTAGGGATTCCATCCCTTTTCTCATGGTATTATCTGTTATAGTATATAAATATGTATTTATGTGTATTATATTTAGTTTTTGTCCCTTTTGGTAACTGTCCATTCTATACTTAGGGTTTCCTTGTATCCCTATATGTATATGTGTTAGTTTAATGAATGAGATACGACAATTATTTCACTCATTAAAGCGCACATCATCAACTCAACTAATGTTGATGCTAGTAAAGGTACTACAGGGGAGGAACTTTTGGATTTTTGTGTATTCAGATGTTAGTATCAGTAGCATCGATTCAGAATTTTGGATGTAATTTAGCTGGCCTCGCCGAAAGATCCAAGCAAATTGGGGCTTCTTTTTCTTTTGAGGGGAAATTCCTCCATCTGTAGATGTAACACTTTATGCTTTTCAGTCATCTTGAATAATTGGATGTGCGTTAATATTTCAGCTCATCTTGTTTTTTTCCTGTCCACATTATGGTTTCGATCAAGCATTGTCTTATTTCATGTTTTTCACGATGGAGTTTTGAGATGGCCTGAATTGTATGGCAGCTTTCTCAACGCACAATTTCTGGGTCATTATTGAAGTATCTTTCAAAGTTACAGGTACTGCTTTCGCCATTTGTTGCTACAATTGTGTTTTTCTTCTTTTTGGGGGTGTAGTGTATGCGCATGCATCTATTTTGCTTGACGATAGGCCTTAAAGAACCATTTACATTAAAATGGAAAGTATAGATAAGTTTCTTGGCCAACACCTACTAACTGAATCTCCTATACGGCCTCTCTTTCGTTATCCCTTGCCATCCCCGAGATAATACTATTCTGTTTGTTACTTACAAAACCGGTCTTACCTTTACAAGCTTGGACACACACAACACATGCTTAATTATTTTCTGTATAACTAAATCTATTAAATATGCTTAGCTTCCTCCCTGTATACATATACCTAATTGGAGGTTACACTTATCTACCACTAAGTATTGCTATTCCTTTTTTTTGTGTATAATTATTTACCGAGAACATTTCTGAGTAAGTATTGGTACGGGGTCTTCCTTTCCTTCATTTTTTAAAAATCAATAAAATTGCTTTGTATAACAACAAAAGTTTATTTACTGAGAACATTTTTTGAGTCTTACAGGTTGATGAAGAACCAGCAATCCGAACAAATACGACCATATTACTTGGGAACATTGCAAGTTACTTAAACGAAGGGGTGAGTATCTTTGTAAAGTTGCCTGCTGATTCACTCATAACCATCGGTAAACAATCTTGATGAAGTGCTTTGTTTATTGGTGATTTAACTTGTTTCAGCGGTACTCATGTTTCTTGGTATTTGAAATGTATGCTCTCTATCATTTATTCCAGAACATGTATCCTTATGTTCTTTGTAATTTGAGTGACATCCTTATATGTTTTCTTAGTCTCAACAAATCTCCCATTGTATATATAATTTTTTACATTTTAAAGTAAATTAGTTTTTTTTACTGGAGTGACACCTTTGCTCTGGGTTTCTAGGAAGGCTGAAGGCTTGAGAGATTCATTTCCTTTCCTTTTTTAAATCAGAAATTGGGATGTATGGTCATAAAGTTTGGGATATTCTGGTTTGGAATTTTTTTTTTTTTTTTAATTTTTAAATTATTATTTCTATTTATTATTACGCCCAATCCACTCTTCATCATCATTATACAAATTGAGGTATAATCCAGTAGTGGACGATATTATATATATTTTATTGAAATAAAATCTGACTGAGTTCAAATCTAAATGCAGACAAGGAAGAGAGTTTTAATTAATGCTTTCACTGTCCGTGCACTTCGCGATACATTTTCTCCAGCTCGTGGTGCAGGTATAAGAGCTTTCGTTTTTTTTCTCCTCTTTTTGTTTTTATATTAGGACCATCGAAGTGTCTCAGTTAAAGGACCATTTCCTTGCCAATTTAACTTTAATTTCTTAGAGATCTTTCGTTCATCATTTTTGTTATCTTAATTAACAACATTATCATGACAGGCATCATGGCATTATGTGCTACAAGTGGATATTATGACAGTGCAGAAATTGCAACTAGGATTCTTCCTAATGTTGTCGTGCTTACCATAGATCATGACAGGTTTGTTTACGATGTTCAACTACAAATTATGAACGATGAACATCTTCACCACCCTCGATAAGCGCCAACGTTGTTGGATTTTACAAAGTCTAGGATACTTGCAAAAACTCACAAATTAGACAACCTTAACAATCGATCCCAACCAAGGGTTAAGTTAGAATGTCGAAGAAATCTTGGATTACACTTAAAATTTATGATGGTCACTCTTAGATTTCATGACAACTCATTTCAGAATTAGTTTGATCAAGACTAATCCAATGAATTGATATAACTTCAAACCTAAAGCAAGATTTGAAAGAAACGATAACACTAAATGGGGTTCAAGAAAACTCAAGTTTTGATATTCAATTATCTATCCAAAATGGGTATTACAAGCCTTTTTAAAAGCCAAATGGACGTGCCTAGGGTGAAAGACAAAAAAACTCTAAAATACTATTAAATGCATTTTGTAGAAAAATAAGACCTAGAAAGCCAAAAGTCAATTGCTCATCGATCGAGAGGCTTAAATGTTGAACAAAAAGGTAGATATGCTTTAAATAGACCCAACTAACCCTTCTAGAAGGCCACTTGCAATTATGAGCATGTTTGACAAGATTTGACATAAAAAATCCCAAAATATGCAATATGTTCACAAATTCTAGCATGTAATTTTGTCCCCCATGCCATCTTTCAAACTACATAACTTTTCTTGTGCCATCTTCATTCCATTCTCTTCTTGTTTTGTTGTGCTAATGTTATAAACAAATTTGGGTACAAAAAGTTGTCTCTTCTTGTGTATTGACTTAAAATATTATCATTTTACGTCATTTATCTGTATTCATTAATGTCTTTCCTTCCATACTTCTCTTGTTGATAGTGATGTTCGATTGAAGTCCTTTCAAGCAGTTGATCAGTTCTTACAGATATTAAAGCAAAACAATGAAAAGGTGTGTGAAATGCACATTTAGCTTAAGACCTCAAATCCTTGCTTTATTTATCTTTTATAGTTTCTGGTAACTTACGGTTTTAAATTCCTGGGAACAGATAGTTTGATATCAGTTGTTTCCATTTACTTCTGTTTGGAGAGCTAGTTGAATTGCTGCTAGTGAGAGATAGCTGGTGTTTTTTGTTTTGTTATAACCCAAATTATACTCTCTCTCTCTCTCTCACACGCGCTCACAAATTCCTCTACATTTGCTATCTTGGCATTTATTAGATGCAAGAAAAAAAGTTTTCTATTGACGAAGAATACAACGACACATATCTTGCCTAATCCTGGGAAGGAAAAAAATAGGACTCCATATTAATCAAAAGCTGGTCAGCTCTCTAATTATGGAATGTGTTATATTGACATGTCTCCTATGGTTTCTCTAGGAAATGTCAGGAGATTCAGCTGCTGTAGGTTTGAACATCCCGTCTCTACCAGGAAATGCTAGTTTGCTTGGGTTAGTTCGTTTGAATATCTTTTTTACTTGTATTGTATGTTTTATTGTGATTAAGTTAGTACACCACAATGTATCGTTATAGCACTATTGAAGTAGAATGACGATATTGTTGCCACAGATTTTCGATCCATATACAATTTCATAATATTGGTTATAGATACCGTAAAATGTGTTATCTCTGCATAAAATATGTCAGCTACCAATCTATTATCCTCCCCTGATCTCGTATTTATTCACAGATGGGCAATGAGCTCCTTAACTCTTAAAGGAAAACCCTCTGAACATGCTTCTAGCACTCCTGTAAGCTCTAATGCACCTTTAGCTGCTACAAGTTCTGGTTCCATAGCAGCAGGTACATTATATTTTGATCATTTTCTTTGAAATTATGCAAACGTCTTCAATATTTCTCTGCCATGCTAGTGTCTTTTCATCGTGATTGGTGATGGATGTTTGATGATATGTCTCTCATTTTTATAATTTCATTGAACTCTTGGAGAAAGGGCATAGGTACATACTTACATATACACAAACTTATACACGCATGACACATGTATATTAACACATATACACACATATAAACACAGACTCATATAGAATGATGATTTTCACTCGCTATAAAATAGGAGACATTGGTGTATTCTATAAAAAAACTGTTGATTTTATTTGTATCTCAGTCATAGCCTAACAAATGTGCTTAATAAAATTTTACGGTTCATTGTTGGACTGGGGAACCAAATAATAACTTTTTTTTGTCAGGTAATATGATTTTTTTTATGGGTTGGTGTTATGTTAAATCACCGATCGAACCCTAAAGTTTAGTTGATAGATTGTGATAAATTTAATTATATAAACACTTTAACGCTCTTCTGCCCTTGTGCGCTTGGAAATTTGAATATGCCCAAAAGATGAGAATCAATATTAATTGGAGAGGAAACACTTTATAGGGATTTGAACACATGACCTCTTGTTTTACTACCATATTAAATCATCAATTACATTCATCCCAAAAGTTTGAGTTGATAGGTTGATATAAATTTTACTATATCAACACTTAAACAAATATGTTTTCCGAATAAACACTTCAACAATATGTCAATATGATTTTGTTATGGATTACTTTTTGTGCCAGCGGGACCAACTATCCACGAAGCACAAAAGCTTTAATTATTTAATGTCTTCCTAAGACATCACTTTTAAGACAATGAGTCAGTATTTTAAATTATTGTTAGATTTCTCTTATATATCTTTATGATAAGATATTCATCATTCACTATTTATTTGTAACCGACTTCATTATTTTCTTGTGTACATTTTAATATTTTATTTGTTAGTAACCAAATACAAATTTTATAATTATAAATATAAATGGACAACCCTTTTGAATTTGGATAAAATGGAAGGGTAAAGTATGCATTTTAATCCTGTCTTTGCCGATCCCTTCGTTTTTAAGAAGAAAACCGACCCAGGGTAATGTGTGTAGCGAACATGAACATAGCTACTTCTGAACTCATAATCTCTTGATTACTAGTTTATACATAATGCTATAATGCTACTAGAGCTATGGGCTACTTCTTTCTTTATATTAAAGCTACTAGTGCTATGGGCTAGTTTATACATAATGCTACTAGAGCTATGGGCTACTTCTTTCTTTATATTAAAGCTGCAAATCATCACCTCAAAGGCACTTCATAGTTTTTCTCTTTTTATGCTTACATTACTTTTTAGATGAAGCAGTTACTAATGGTTTTGTTACCATGTCAAAATTTAGCATCTTCATTTGACTATCAACTTTACTATTTTCGTGTTGCTTCCAGTTGAAAACGCTCCAACTATGCCACCTATAAGGGTAAGCTCGAATTTCGATTTAACTGAACCACTTGCAACTGAATCGCCAACATCCACTGAAGGCTGGGGCGAAGTTGAAAATGGAATTGATGAAGATGAAAATGAGAAGGATGGGTGGGATGAGTTGGAACCTCTCGAGGAGCCAAAACCATCTCCAGCTCTTGCAAACATTCAGGCTGCTCAAAAGCGACCTGTATCTCAACCTGTGTCACAAACAAAACCACCAAGTGAGGCCAATTCATTTAGCTTCCTAGACCGTGGGTCGAATTCATATAATAATTCATTTCAGTTCTTTCAGGTTCAAGAAGTACAGGCAGGCTGGCTAAAGACGACGACGATCTGTGGGGTTCCATAGCTGCTCCTGCTCCAAGAACTGTTTCGAAACCATTGAATGTAAAAGCGAGCATGACTGTTGATGATGATGACCCTTGGGCTTCCATTGCTGCTCCCGCACCTACGACTCGAGCCAAGCCATTATCTGCTGGTAGAGGAAGAGGAAGCAAACCCGCCGCTCCCAAATTAGGGGCACAAAGGATGAACCGGACATCGCCGTCTGGTATGTGATCGCATTTAGTATAAAGAAAAAGAATGATTTCAAGATTCAAATTGCCTGCAGTTTTTATTTTCCATTGTTTTAGAGTAAAAATTGGTCATTCCCTTGGTGAGCTGTATCTTAACTTTAATCTCATACATAGTTTGATCTATAATAGCATTCTTTATAGTGCAGCTTTCTTTCCTTTTTCCTTTTTTTTTTCTTGTCCAAGGAACATGATTTTGACAATGTTTTGATTCCACCGGGAGACATTTTTATAATGTAATAAAGTTTATTCTTTTTAGTAGTTTGACAGAAACCTTCTACTTGATATGTATATTGAGATAAATATACTCAAATTAGATTTGTCATTTTAAAGACGAAAAATTTCATTAGTCTCTTTTCGATACATCGATGAACGTTTCGTTTCTAGTCTCGTTTTTTTTTTTTGGACAAATTTCGTAGCAATAGTCCAAAAAACTGGCATTATAATCCGTCAGATTTCGGGGTTTCCAATTTTTTTAGTTCAAATATAGCTCAAAAAATGTTATGTTTACTTTGGGGTGCAAGGCAAAATCGAAAAACCGAAAAACCGAACTGAACCAATCCAATCCAATGGATCGGATCGGTTTTTTAACACAAAGTTGGACATATCAGTTTGTAATTTGAAAAAACAGAAAATATTAGATCGATTCCGGTTTTCGTTTTGAAAAACCAATAAAAATTGATCTAAACTGAAATATATATATTGTCAATAAATTATATAAAATCATCTTTATTTCATTATTTAGAAAATTTTCTAAAGTCTTGAAGATCAACCTAATGTTTTTTTATCCTTCAAATGTCAATATATTTTCTAAGTAACTTTCTCAAACTTTACTTTTTTCATATTACTTTATCATTATCTATTTAAAACTAATTTTATGAAAGAAAATTAGATACAAGGACTAAACTTGTTAAAGAAAATTGGAAAAGTGTTTTTTAGTTAAAATATTATTTTTGATATATTAAAAAATATTGGACATTGGATCGGTTCTAAAATCGAACCGAACCAATTGAATATCGAATCATTGGTTCTATACTTTATTGGACATTGGATCGGATCCATTTTTATAAAATCGAAGATATCAGTTCGGTTGTCGGTTTGACACAAAATTGATAAAAACCGAACCGAAATCACCCCTATGTTTACTACTATTGTGGATTTCGTATTGTGTGTGAATTCAGCCTTTCATTTTAGCATATTACTAAAAAGTTTTAAGTTAGGTTTCTGCAAGCTTTGCTTCAACCTTTTAATTTTTTATTTTGTTAAAACACGGTTTTAGTTTTGGTTCTTCGCCTATTGTAATGTTTTGTTCATTTTATAGATTTGTTATATATTTTTTTATTAATGTAATAATTGACTATTTATCGTCCATGATTTGATCATGAACAGAAATAACTATTTTGATTTTGGATTATTCATATACTCACCCGTCTTATTTCTAAGGCCCCATTGACAACCAATTATTTTTTTTATTTTTGGTTTTTGAAAAATAAATATATAACTAATTCTTTAACCGATATTTACATTAAAGAAAATTGTGATAGATAACTCATTCATGAAACTTGATTGCAAAAATATAAAAATCTTTTTTTTTTTTTTTAGCAAATCTACATCTTTTGAATTTAATTAAATAATTTCAAATATTTTAATATCAAATTGTCCATAATGAACTTCTATATTTAAAATTCAAATTTTTAATTTTTATTATTAGATTTTATATTTTTCATATTCAGATTTTATTTTATTCCATTCGCTTTCAAAATAAAATAAATAATTTAAATCTTTTCTAAATTTATAGCTAATTCTTTAATCTTCTCCTTGTTTTCTCTCTGTTCTCTCGATTTTTCTGTTCACTAACTCGTTCATTTTTTAAAAAATTATTTACAATGGATGTGTTATTTTCTTTCAATTTTGTTCATTGGGTTATTTTCTGTGTTTAAAATGTTTATAATTCACACGATTTTATATGTACGATAGTATTAAATATATTGTAATTTACATCAATATTGCTTTTAATGTATTTACAACATATTTTGGTATTGTTATTTTTATTATAAATACATCGTATTTATTTCATGTATTCAATATAAATAGGGAATCGTATCTAACTAGTCAAATTTAGAAAATAATTACAAATATGACTTCTTCCAAAAAAATTAACAAATGCAGTAATTAATATTAATAAGTATTGTCACATACTTTCTTATAATATTAATATTAATGAATATTTATAATATACTATATTGGTGTAAGTCCATTCAATACAATTTGTCATATAAATACGTCAAATTTTTGTTATCGTTATTATCTATTTTTTGTACAAAGTAATTATTATTCAATAGTATGAATCAAAATCAATAATACATTTTAATAAACATTATAGATTCAACTTTTATTCAAGTATTTATTCTTGAATACTAAAATGTTGATCAATGCTAACGTGAAACAAGCTCATTAAAATCGAATGGGTCGGTGGGGTGATTATTATCTGGTTTGATGTTAATCTATTTCTACTCCACGATCACGGGTTCGATCCTTGGAATCAGTATTTGTAATCTCCTTTCTCTCAACTTATACTTTAAAAAAAAAAAAAACAATGTCATTAATACATTTTATATATTATAGGTTCAGCTTTTATTAAGTATTTATTCTTGAATGCTAACCTTGATCAATACAAACATCAAATTCTCAAATATTAATATCTAAATCAAATTCTCAAATATTAATATCTAATATACATCATTAATTTAGAATAGATATTTATATATAAAAAGGGTATATAAAAAAACACTCCTACCAATCATTGTTACGGATTGAAGCGATTCAATATATATAACAACTAATTTTATTAAATATATTACTTCATACAAATTGCCAATAAGAATAATAACACTCTGTCGATATGGTTAGTACCGTGTTGGTTTCATCGTTGGGTGGTAATCGAGTTCAATATTACGGTCACAAGCACGATCCTGAAAATCAGTATTTGATTCTCGTAGAGTTGAAAATTTTATAAACAAATATAGAATTGTGAATAAAAAGTTGTTTGAAATTTTGCCATACTTAGAATTTGTTTTCTAAAAAAATGCTAAAAGTTATAAGTTTTCTTAAAATTTGACATCCATACAAAAATCCCTACAAGTTATCTTTTTATTGTCTCAAAATTTTCCCTAATTTTGTCCATGTTCCAAAAAAAAGAGTGGTATATTAATTTTACTTCTTTTTTTTTTTAGATTAACTTATGAATTTTACTTACTTTTAAATATTAATAGAGAAGTAAAGGTTGATTGGAGCACGCTACTTTGTACGTGTGTGGCTGTGTGTTTCGACCATCAAAATCTTCAGCAGTTCGAAGAAGAAGAAGAAGAAGAAGAAGAAGAATTGAAGCAAAAATGTCTTCTGTTGGTGCATTTCAGCTAATCCTACCACCATTTCCTTCTTCCTCTTCCTTTGCCAAAACAACAACCCCCATTTCTCTTCGTCTTCTCCCCTTCCCCACAGCGCCTCTTCATCGGAATTTCCAACAATCCCACGCGCTTTCACTCGGTCACCCCCCCAAATCTGGACGCAATTTCGGATCCCTCCGCTGCTTCTCCGGTAAATAATCCTGGGTTTTCCCCCCCTTCTTCACTCCTTGCTTTAATTGCTGTTCCTCTGTAGGTATGGTAGCTTTTGGAGATTATTTATTTATATTGATGATGGAGGTTTTTGACTAACATATTGTGAAACTGTGTCTGTTGTTCTGAATTGGGTTGCTTCGGATTCGATTTTATCGATTGAATTTATTACTTTTTCGTGGGAGGGGTTCGTTTCTTGTAACTTATGATGTGAAAAATTATTCACAAGCCTAAACCCTAAATCAACTCGCTTCCACCACCAATATTATTGCTTAGCCTGGGCATGCTTATGCCAAAGGGTGAGGGACTGTGTAGGTCACGATTCAGTTCATTGGGATTTTGCTCTCTTACAACTTGCGAGGATTTTGGTCCCCAAGGGGTGGTCTAGTACTTGAAGACTTGGGCTTTGAGAGTATGCTTCTCTCAAGGTCCTAGATTCCAAACTCATATGTGACATTACTCCTTTGATGTCTCTGGTCCTTGGCCTTAGGACGGGCATGGTTACCCTTGTTTCAAAGGATTTTGTTTATGGCTAAAGAAATTACTATACACACTGTTGTTTATGCTTTCTTTTGGGAATGGTGGGGGGAGAGAAACAACACGATTTTCAAAGATTCTCATGATACTATACATACTGGACTTTTGTTGAGTCATTGGCACTCTCCTTTTTGTAACTATAAGCTATCACTGTTATCAATACCAGTGCTCTTTTTTTTGCTTGTAATTATTCATTCATCAATAAAAAGTTGCCGTTTCCTATCAAAAAAGAGAAAATAACTTGTGAGGATAGAAGTTGGGATTGCTAATTTATCCTGGAAGGATTTTGCTCTCCTATCTAAATGCTTGTTTATCAACATTCGTCAATATTAATGTGCGCATTGTTGCGGTGTGGCATATTTTTTTTGTTGTGGTAGGATTTGATGGCAATTGTCCCTTCTGAATCAATGCTGACTTTAGAGTAGCTATTAGTCTATAACCACTTATTGAAATTTTATAATTCTCTTGCGGTGTTTGCTGGAGGAGGTGGTTTTTCATCCTCCTTTTGGGAGATAGACGAAGTGTTGTGGCAGGTTAGTTTCTTGCAGTTATGTGGGGTATCTGACTGGAGAAGAACATTATGAATTTTCTCGAGAGAAAGAGAAGTTGGGTGATGAGATTTGTGAGTTTGATAGGTTTAATGCTTCCTTGTGGGCATCGATCACTCTACCTTTTTGTAATTATGGTCTTGTTCTTGTTCTTATTATAAGTAGTTTTGGGATCCCAATTCTTCCTGGCTTGTTTTTGTTGTATTTCCTTGATTTTCTAATGGCTTTTGTATGCCCTTATTTTCTTTCATTTGTTCAATGATAGTTCGGTTCTTATAAAAATAAACAAATTGGTTAAAATACCATTTTGGTCCCTCGACTTTGGGGTTTGTTCCATCTTAGTCCCTAGACTTTCAAATGTCTAATTTTGGTCCCTTGATTTTGTTGTTTGTCCAATTTTGGTCCCTCGACTTTCAAATGTCCAAATTTAGTCTCTAGACTATCAAGAAAGTTAAAAAATGGTCCTTTAGTCAAATGATTTTTTTCTCACTTTTAAATTATTTTCTCTCACTTCCATCTTTCATCATTTCTCTTTCTAAAAGTTTTATCTCTCTTAATTCCATCTCTCTAGTCCTCTTTCCTTCTTTTTTTCTCTTATTCTCTCTTCAATCCATCTCATCAAATTGTTTAACATGAGATAATTTTTCTAAATAATCATTTTCCTACTTTTGATTTGTCACTTTTTGTTTTCAAAATTCATAGTCTACCATGGAACCAAGAAGAAAAAGAAAGAGAATGAAAGAAAAAAAGAAAAGAAAAGAAAAGGCAAAGAGGGGAAGAGAGGTAAAACTTCTAGAGAGAGAAATTATGAAAGATGGAAGAGAGAGAAAATGATTTAGGAGTGAGAAAAAATTCATTTGACTAAAGTACCAGTTTTTAACTTTTTTGATAGTTTAAGGACCAAATTTGAAAACATTTGAAAATTGAGGGATCAAAATTGGACATTTGAAAGTTGAGGGACTAAAATTGGACAAACAGCAAAGTCGAGGGACTAAAATTAGACATTTGAAAGTCCAGGGACCAAAATGGTATTTTAACCAAACAAATTTCATGAAAACTTCTAATTAGATGGTGCAATACTATTTCATCCATTAAAACATGAAAATAGCTAAGCTTTTGTGGTTTTTCTGTTCTTTTTTCTGGCAGCATTATCTCCAGAACTAAAAACAACAATTGACAAAGTCGTAACTTCTGAGAAAGTAGTTCTGTTTATGAAGGGATCAAAAGACTTCCCACAATGTGGATTCTCCAACACTGTGGTACAAATATTGAAGACTTTTAATGTGCCCTTTGAGACTATAAACATTCTAGAGAACGAACTACTAAGACAAGGATTGAAGGAGTATTCAAGCTGGCCAACCTTTCCTCAGCTGTATATTGATGGAGAGTTCTTTGGTGGTTGTGACATAACTGTTGGTAAGATTCCAAAAATCTTTTTCTTATAATTGGTGATACTCATGAGGATATCTTAGGAACATAAAAATGGGAGGTATTGGCTGATAATTTTGAAGTTTTTTATTTTTATTTTTTGGGAGAAGAAACGATTTCATTAAAATGTGAAATATGAAGTCCGATAGGACTAGTACAAAAGATATAAAATTACAAAATACTTTTCCAATTAGAGAGAAGAGAAGAGAAAGAGTAGTCTTTGAATTTCGGGAGCGTTTGATCCAAGATACCACCGTAGAGACAATACCATCATAAAACTACTCAAAAGGCAAATCTTGATCCTGAAAAATTCTTCTATTCCTTTCTCCCCAAATACCAAGAATGCTCCAATGAAGGATTCCCACAATAATTTGGATCTATTTTTTAAGGGATGTCCCACCAAACAGGTCTCTATAAGCAGCAAAGGGTCCATCGGAAGAGGACCACTTAAATTAAAAGAATTAAGCATTCGATTCTAGAAGCGTCTAGTATATGGGCATAGGGAGAAAATGTGGCATTGAGATTCCAATCCCTGTCGGCAAAGAGAGCACCATTGTGGGGATAAGCTCCAATGAGGCATTCTTCTTTGTATCTTCTCATTGGTATTGACCATCTTATGAGCAATCTCCCATAGGAGGAATTTAACTTTTCTCGGGTATGGTCCCCTCCATATAACATCGAATATAATAGAATTATGATCCTCTGTTCTTTCTTCCAGTTTGATGACCATAGATTTCGTAGTAAAAGATCCCGATGACTCCAGCTTCCATAAAACAGTGTCCGACAATGGAGATAGATGGATTTGTTCCATAGAGTTTAGATAGAGAGCCAAAATCATTCACTTCTTCATCATTCAAATTTCTCCTGAAACCAAAATTCCAATAATTTCCCATAACATCCCACATGCCATGCACCGTGGAGTCCTTTTTATCAGATAATAGATAAAGTCTAGGGAAAATATTTTGAAGGGGAGCCTCCATGATCCAGTGATCTTTCCAGAAATATGTGTCTTCACCATTACCAATTTTGTGGAGGATGTTGTCTTTGATCTTGTGTTTGTGTTGGGCAATAGTATACCAAGGCCCTCTTGCCATTCTAAGCGATCTATTGTCGTTGATTTCAGGGCTTTGAGAGAAGTTGTATTTTGCCTCGATAACTCTCCTCCATAACGCATTTCTCTCATTCAAAAAATGACATGACCATTTGGCCAATAGAGCCGAATTTTTATGCTTTATATCATGGAGCCCTAAGCTTCCCTGTTCATAATTCCCCAAAAGATTCGGCCATTTAACCAGATTTGGGCCTTTGGAATTCTTTCCTTTCCACATAAATTTTCTAATCATCCTTTCCATAGTGGAAGCAATCTTGCAAGGCATTTGGAACAACAACGCATGGGTAATGAGAATGATTCGAGAATGAGATCTTTTTACCAAAATTTTCAATCATGGGTTGCCAAAAGTTTGAGATAATCACACTGTGCATCAAATTAGCTTCTTTCTAATTTAATCATAATTTTTTGGTTTAAATTTTATTTTCATTCCTGAACTTTATTTTGAAATTTGTGAGTGTTTGGATTACCTTAAGCATACCTCAACTATTTTCATAGGACAATCTTTTGATCATACTACATTTGGTTATCAAGAAAACTCATAAGAAATTAATTCTTAGAAAATAGGTGACCACCATAGATTAAAATATTTGCTTTGAGTACCTTATGATCTTCAAGGTCCTTATTAGGCCAACCCATAGTAGTTTTTCATGAACTTTTATATTTATACTGTTTTGGTTCCTTTCCTAAATTTTGCTTAAAAGATCATTCTAGGCCGTAGATCGTTTTGTAATGAATCATTAAATAGAAACATGCCCAGATTTTTTTTTTTTTTTTTAAATTATCTTATCAATAAATTTCTACATTGACAGGAATTTGTAGCTATATGTTAAGGTTAAATGCTGAGTTTTTATTAGAGAATATGAGGTTGCACCTCAAAACTAATTGGCAATGAGGGGTGTTTGTAGGACTCTCCACTTCTTCAATATGAGATAATTGTGAGATCCTAACATGCCCTCTCAAGATGGTGCCTCTTTTGGGCTCACCAATCTTGAATCAAATCTCAATTTCATTTTTATTGGACCGATACTTATTTGTTATTTATGAGCTCTGATATCATCTTAGAGAATATGAGGTTCCATCTCAAAACCAATTGATAATGAGGGGAGTAACCCATATCTTTTATAAATACTTGTAGGACTCTTCACTTTTTCAATGTGAGATCCTAACAGTTCTTTACTGTAATGTCTTTGAGTTCTTATCCATCATGGAAATCAACAGCCAGGATTGAAATAGTTTTTTTTTTTTTTTTAATATTAGTGAGTGTCCAGATTAATATATGTGCCCTTCAACTATTCTCACGGACCTACCTGACCCTTCAATATTTGGATATCAACGAAATTTGTAAGAAATTAATTTTTAAGTAGGTAGTTATCATAGATTGAATTTATAACATTATGGTTCTCCAATAACTTCTTGATTATGAAGCTAATCCATGATGGATAGTGGTACCCATATTTAGTTGCAATTTACCCAAACCTCTTTCAATGCTTGGATAGATGACCAAGGGGCGGTTTTTTTTTTTTTTTTTCCTCCCACAAAAAAAA
>JBBMKA010000018.1:8004032-8020637 GCA_037833695.1 Sechiopsis laciniata
GTCGAAACAAGCTCATTCATAGAAAATAGACAGATATTTATGCAGTAAATTTTTTTGTTATAGTTAAGCCAGTACCTTCAACTTGAGATACAATTCTATTTGAGGTAGAACCATAGAAGAGATCCTCTTCAAGTAGGGTCGTAATTCAATTTGAGTATTCTAATAAAAGGGTGCAATGAGCAACATTCATTACTACCCTGTATTCTAATAATCCACATGTGATTGATTTAACATCGACAAAGCAAAAACACCAATCGGGCCACCTTCTAAATCATTCAACAAGCGGTAAGCAAAAGGCTAGGCAGGGTAAATGCTGAAAAGTATCAGAGAAGATGACAACTTAAGGAGAGCAAACAGCTTCAAATATGTCGGCATTTCAAAAGTAAGAAACTGGACATAACACAAACCTAAACGATCACTTCATCATCCAACAAATGCTTCATTGAAAGCTATCAAAATTTAAACATTCGAACTAAAATTTACATAAACGTCTCTCAAATTTAAAGCCCCTGAACTGAAAAAAAACAACAAAAAATTATGGTATTACCAAAGTAGAAGTAGTGAATGTTTGGTTGATCGCAAGTGGAGTCGTTTCCTGGACATTCTTGAAATTTCAGAACCTACACAAGAGCAAAGTGTTAAAGTGTAGATATAATTAATTTTAGGTATTAAAAAACTTTAAAGTGAACCCCAAGTTTGCAATTGCATTGATTGAATTGTTATACCTTGCTCAGCAAACAGTAAATTCCGTCATCAATACATGCCTGTGCTACTGTTGAGAATTGAGCCCAGTGAGCCGAGAACCGCAAAGGCCAAAAGCGGGCTGACATCGAGGGTATCGAATATGGGAGGAATAATATTCCGGAACAAGTTCAAGTAGGGATCGCAGAGATCGCGAATTGCAGAGAGTGGTTGACGGTCCCAAGGAATGTTGGGGAACCAACTGAGCAAAACCCTAACCATCAAAACCCCACTGTAAATATCGAGCCACTTGGCGAGGCCGGCAGCCACAACGGTCAGAGGGGTGTTGAGATATCCGGTGGGGCGGTCGCGTAGGGCGGCGAAGAAGAGGGAGCCGGCAGAGTGGAAGGGAGAAGGATTGGGGAGAGATAGGGGGATGAGAGTAGGGCAAATGTTGCGAAGCAGTTTGAGAATGAAGGTGGAGAATGTTAGGGATACAGAGAGAAGAGTTGCAAGAATCCGGGCAGGGCCGGCCAGGAGAGATCCAATCGGAAGCTGTTGCTGTTGCTGTTGCTGTTGTGATTGATGATGGGGGGGAACTGGAACTGGAACTGGAACTGGCAAAACCCTAAGGCGAAGATTCCTATGATTAGAGGATTTGATGATAGAGCAGCGAGGGAGGAAGAGGGGTTTGCAAAGAGAGGAAGAAGGAAATTGGGAAGAGAAGCCATTAATACAACAATGGAGCTTCGGGGGGAGGAGCAGTACGGAAGAATGACAACCGATTAGGGAAGACGCCATGGCTCTGTTTCTTTATCGCCAAAACTCCCAAACTAAACCCTACGGATAATGTCACCTCTTTTCTTTCTGCGCTGCACGGACGCTAACTTTCCACCTATAAAACCCTCAATTACTATTCATTTTCACCAGTTTTTTTTTTTTTTTTTTAATAATTCTGAAAACAATTTTTTTTTAAATATTTACTAATCACATATTTTTTATTAATAAAAAGAGAAATATTAAATAAAATGATTTATTTAACATCATCTTAGATAATTTTAAAAATAAATATATAAAAAATGAAAAGATGTGGTTCATATAGTGGTAAGTATGCACACCATACTTACCAACAAGTAGGAGTGTTCACGAAAATATTCAATCAAAATCGATCGAATCAACGTCAGTCGAGCGGTTTTTCAAAATGGTCGGTCGGTGTCGGTTTGCATTTTGCAAAACCAACCAATGGTCGGCCGGTAACAAAATTGTAAAAAAAATTGACCAACCGACCAAACTATGTATAAACAAAGGATATTTTTATTTTTTTAATAGAAAATAAAGAAATTTGTGAAGTAAAAGAATAGAGCAGTGAGGGAGAAGAAGACGAGAAGATGAAGAGAGTGGGAAAGAGGGGTGAGAGGTGGGAGAAGAGTCCGATAGAAGATAAATAAAACTTGATTTTATAAAAAATATAGTTTAATTTTCATCAATACTAATTTTAAAAAAAAAGAAATGTCACTTCATTTTTCTTTCTTATTAATGTAAATATGAATAATTATTTTTTTAAAAAGAAGAACTCATGGTTATTTATAAAAGGACTCATGGTTTTTTTTTAAAAAAAATAGTAATATCTATTTATAAAATACTCATAAGTTTTTTAAAAATAATAATAATTTTTAATTTTCTCTTTCTATTCGTAAATAACCTTTCAAATCCAATTTATTTAATTTTCATTTTTTTCACTTCTTTCTTCTCTCTCGTTACCCTTCATTTCCCATAACCTTTTTCTTCCTCTTATCTCCCTGGACAACGGCAATATGTTTTCATTTTTTTTTTCTTTTTTCTTCTCTATTTCTTCTTATTTACATTTTTTTTTTGTTCGAAGCAGATGATAACTTTTCCCCTTTCTTTTTAGTAAAAAAAGAAGATTAAAAAAAAGTCAAATAACCGACTAAAACCAACCGACCGACTGTTCGGTCGATCGGAATCTTAAACATCTAAATAACCGATTATCACCGACCGACATTAACCCACACGTTGGTGGTTGGTGTTGATGAACCCCCTACCAATAAGTAGGTAAGTTTTATTCTCTTTTTTTATATTTGCATTTTTAAAAAAGTGTCGATAGTCACAAAATTTCTTCCTCTCTTTTATTCCTCAACAGTCTAAACAAAATTCCTAAATATTAAAACAAATTTTCTTTATCGTTAAATTTTTTAAGGCATGGAATGTAATGAAATAAAATGCATTTAACTATAGTAGTAGGCGTACTTTCTAATGAAATGTGAATTTTGGGCAACAATCTACAATTCAATATTTATATGGATAAATTTATTTTGTGCTCATGTGTTCTTTCATAGAGACACGCGGCCGACTTTTACATCTTTGATTTCCAATCTGGGTTGAGAGTGTTGGTTAAGATGGATTATGGTGCTAGGGTGACCCCATATGTTGATGATTCTTTCGTTGTTAATGTTAATCCATCAAACAAAGACTTGTCTCCAGAGTTTGTTTGATGGCTAGGAAGGAGGAATCTTTCAAATGACGATTGTGTAATGCGATTGAAAGAAGGGTAAACAACTTTTGTTCTTCTCTTACAATTCAACATCTCTATTATTATTAGAAGCCTATTTATTGTAAGAACCTTATTTAATTCATTTGATGTTAACATTATAGTTTTGAAAAGGAAAATGATGTAAGAAGTGACAACCAAGAAATTATGAGTTTTAATTCCCACCTCCTAATGTTGTTGAATTAAAAAAAAAAAGAGGAAAATTACATATAGACTGTTTTTTTAGTTCATGTAGACTCCTTGAATAGTCTCATAGTTCAGTAAGTTCATGTTACACCTTGCTCTCTTTATTACTACCTTGTTTCAATAGTTTGTTTTGTTTCCTTTATATAAGATTGCCTTTGTTGTTCATCTCTCTCATGTTTTTATTCCAACTGAGAATTTTTTTCATTACCATCTTGGCTGTCTCAGTTTTGCTTCAGCTAAAAGATTAGTGCTAATGTCAGCTGGTCAGTCCAACAATTTTAATAGTTGGCAATAAAATTCAACACCACTCTTTGGCTCTTCCCTCTCTGAATCATAGGAGTATTCTCTCATGCTCCTGACCTAAATGGGATGGTGTTTGTTAAACTTGAGATAGAATTGTCATTGATTGGAACAGTTAATATATATATATTGTGACAATTATTATCGATGTGGAAATAAGCATAAGCGATTGTTGTTTCACATTTCTCATACCTAGTGTTTACTAATAGATTAGAATATCAATTTGCTGATCGAATAGGATAATTCAGTTCCAGTTTGATCGTATGAAGCATTATTATTAAATGTGAAATGATATTTGAGCATAATGTTTATTGAATCTAGTTTGTTATTGTCATAATGAAATTGCAGGTACATAAAGGAGGGTAGCACAAATGTGCATAAGAAACATGTTGAGGTATTAGGTTTTTTTGAACAATATTTTGATGGTCATGGTGCATCCATTGAACAACCAAAGAAGACATAAGGCATTTTTCTGCTCCCCACTTCTCTTTTCTTGACTTGATGTATAGTTTATATTCATATTATCTTTCTAGAGCTTGAAATTACATTGTTGGGTTTGTTTTCTTATGAAGAAGAAAGACTTTAAATCTTGAGACTTCAACTCACTGCTAGTAGTATTCTATGAAGAAATGCAAGTATTTTTGGTGTCAGATAACATGGCTTTTCCCTTCTATTTCTCAAGCCATCGACATTTACTCTATACGTTTCACATATCAACAAAGATTTATGACGAAAACACAACTGATTTCTCTTAAGCTTTATGTCATTTTGGCGTTAATTTATTAGTTCAATAATAATAGCAATTTAAATTTAAATAATAGAAATGTCAATTTGTAAGGAATTTTATTTTATTTTTAAAAAATAACTGACTTTACTAACTTTTTTTTAGCATCACAACAATCGAACGTGTAGGTAGGATTTGTGTCCCCCTCTCCCAATATATACACAAATATTAAATATGGAACAAATAGTAAAAGATATGACTAAAATGATATTTTAATCAGAAAAAATTAAGCCGGAGAATGAGTGATAATATTTGTCTCGAATTGAGACTTTGGACTATATATAATTTTTGTATGATCAGTCATTTACTTTAATTGTCGCCATTGACATTTAATTTGACAATAATTAAAATTGCCAATTTCTATTTTTTAGGTTTTATTAAATCATTGAAATTAAATTTTAACTTTATAAAAAAAAATGGAATTTAAAAAAAGGGACTATACTGAACTTTTAATTTAACGATATTTGTTGATTAGGGTTTCAAACGAGAAGGCAGAAACATTTTGGAAAAACTGTAGTCAAGTGAATACGAGAATTAAGAATAATAATTAGTAAATTAATTAATTGCAATTGTGTTAAGTATTATTTGGAAGCGGTTCTACGCGAGAAGGGAGAGCGACGGAAGTGAGATAGCTCGCGAGGGAGAAAGGAATTGAGAGCCAGATTAGATTTGGAAGTTATGTCTTCTTCTTCTTCTTCTAATCTCTTCTGGGTTTTTGCTATTACAGCTGCTGTCACTGGTAAGTGCTGAAAATGGTGTTTTCCCTTTTTACCTCATTTCTTCTACTTTCCAACTTTCTTACTGCCAATCTATCATCCTCGCTCCTAGATCTTCTCCATTTCGCTCATCTTTGGGATGTCTGTTTCTTCGCTGTTCTTATGCTTTTCTGCTTACCTGCTCGGCTTTTCGTACCAAAATGTGTTCAATTCATTGTAATCTTCAACCTTCTAACTCTGAATCCTCTAAATGTCATAGGGTTCTTACAGATCCTACCGCATTCAACTTCAATTGATGTTTAATCTTTTATTTCCCGTAATTTTGGTTCTTTCTCTCTGGGTCGGACGCATTATCCAGCTAGGAAGTGTTTTGATAAAAATTGATTTGATTTCTTTTGTCCTCAGGAGCGACTTGCTGATATTTCTGTTGTGTTGATTTCCGTGGATTATAATATTGAAGAGGCAAGCAATATGAGTTCAAGAATACCATCTCATCAGCTTAGCAATGGACTCTACGTATCGGGGAGGCCTGAGCAGCCTAAGGACAAAACTCCTGTGATGAGCTCTGTGGCCATGCCCTACACAGGGGGAGATATAAAAAAATCAGGAGAGTTAGGGAAGATGTTTGATATTCCTGTGGATGGCTCCAAGTCCAAGAAGTCAGGACCTTTAATTACTGGTGGCTCCTTGAGGTCTGGATCTTTTGGAGGTGTTGCATCTCATTCTGGACCTATCATGCCTAATGCTGCAGCTCGCACCATGTACACCACCTCGGGTTCCTTACCTTCTCAACCCATTTCGGGTTCAGCTTCATTGAAGAAATCTAACTCTGGACCTCTTACCAAGCATGGGGAACCTGTAAAGAAGTTGTCTGGTCCACAGTCTGGTGGTTTAACACCTTCTGGTCGTCAAAACTCTGGGCCTCTTCCACCTGTACTACCCGCCACTGGCCTTATCACATCGGGACCTATTTCTTCGGGGCCTCTAAATTCTTCTGGAGCTCCACGGAAGGTTTCTGGTCCTTTAGAATCGATGGGATCCATGAAATTACACGGTTCGGCAGCTCATAGTCATGCTGTGACTACTCTTACTTATGATGATGATTACTCATTTGCAAAGAACTTCCCAAAGATAGTATTGTGGTCATTAATTCTTCTATTTGTGATGGGCTTTATTGCTGGGGGCTTTATTCTTGGAGCTGTCCATAATGCGATCCTCCTCATTGTAGTTGTGGTTCTGTTTGGTGCTGTTGGTACACTTTTCATTTGGAATACGTACTGGGGAAGAAGAGCAATTATGGGTTTCATTGCGGGCTATCCAGATTCTGAACTTAGAACTGCAAAGAATGGACAATTTGTGAAGGTCTCTGGGGTAAGTATGTTTCTTGATATTAGTAAAATATACTTGTTTTGCTGAAGCCAGTGGCTGTAGATAGAATCGATGAGATCAACACATAAATAGTTTTTTTTTCTTCTTAGTCTGGTCTTTGTTATCATTAAGTTTCATTTCAAATGTCTATTTTTTTTTTTTCCATTTGAAATCCTCAGGTTATTCATGTATTTGGCTTTCTTCTTATATGATCATATTGATTGTATCAACTTTGTGTACTTCTACACATCTGTCCAGAAGTTGTAGTCGGTTACATGTTATAATCAGCAAATGATATCATTTTGGTAAGGTACATTTTCTAGTTATATTTGGTAATCCATAGGAAATAGAAGGGTTTGGTGTTTGGGCATAATCTCTGTCGGTTGGATATTATCTCCAAGAGATGGTAAGAGATGCAATATATTAGAGAGAACTGATAATTGTTCTTTTCCCATTTAAAATTTTATGCAAAGTTTTAGCGTAGTGCATACTATTTTTCATGACATGACTACATGTGCGAAAACAACTTCATGGGACTTGGTATAGGCTCGACCCACTCCATTAACACATCCCCCGAGACCCAACTTATTCAACTCACCAACCCAACTCCATCATTTATACCCACAGTTATTGACCTGGCCTGCCAACAAATCACACCCACTTCACTTGTTCTGTAGAAATTAGGCAAAACGACTCACCCTCCTCCCAACCATCCCTTTTCATTGAGACTTTCAACAAAGGCCCATCTAATCTGCACTTGATTAAGGATCACTTTTCATCTTCTACTTCTAACCCTTTACCCTTCCTTCCCATTGAATCCGATACCTACCTCTCGAGCCCCTACATAACTCACTCTGCTAGGCAATGTTTTGACCCACAACCACTAGACCAATTAGTTTTCGGGGATGATCCGAGCGTCATCTATCAGCAGTCATTAGCCATTCTCCCTCCCTTGCCAATTGATCTCCTTTCGCCTTCATCTGACACATCAAAAGTCAGTTTAGACTCGCCAAATTTCTCCTAGAATTATCCCCTCCTCCGTTCCAGTTGAAAAAGGTTTTAATACATCATTAAAAGGCATAGCTAATTACCTCATGAATTTGGGCTTGGTATTATGGCTCTTCCTCTTCTCCCTCAACTTATCCCTGAGTAGAAAAAGTCATCATCCTTCTATCATTCAACAGTGAAGAAACCCAGGCTCTAACGGGAACTCATGAAACTTAAATCTACTATTAATTATGATAAAAAAAAGAAGACACTTTGGTTATCATGGAGGGTGAAAATCGTGATTTATGAAATTTACCAGTTGGAATGTTAGAGGCTTATGCTCTTGGAAGAAACAAGCATTAATCAAGCAGACACTTCAACAGTGCAGTCTTGGAATGGTGCTTCTTCCAGAAACTAAACCTCCTAGCATGGATGAGAATTTGATCAAATCTATTTGGAGCTCTTCATTTATTGGCTGGACAGCGTTGGATGTTATTGATCAATGCGGAGGTATACCAATTTTTTGGAGTGAACCTATTTTGACAATTAAAGAGGTGATTAGTGGACACTTCTCTCTCTCGGTTCATTTTTATTTGGCAGATGGCTTTTCGTTTTGGTTCACGTCAATTTATGGTCCATCTGAGAATGATTTCTGTGAATCCTTTGGGAAGAATTTGATGATCTGGCTGGTTTGGGAGGAAATAATTGGATTATAGGTGGTTTTAATGTTACTCGATGGTCTTTGGAGAAATCACACGACCACCTGATTTCTAGAAGCATGCGGGTTTTTAATGAAAAAATCTTATCTTATAATTTGTCTGACATCACTTTGCAAAATGATTGCTTTACTTGGTCTAGCTTTGGCCTGACACAATACTTTTCTTGTTTATAGAAATTTGGAAATGGATCCCTTAATAGACTGCATCGTATAATGTCAGATCATTTCCCGATAGAACCTGCCTTTGGCATAATTTCTTAGGGTCCTTACCCATTTTGGCTAGAAAATAATTTGCTGCATAAGCTTACTTACAAAGCATTAGTTGATGATTGGTGGTGTATTAATCGAGTCATTGGTTGGCCAAAGCATGGGTTCATGATGAAATTGAAAGGGCTGAAGAAAGTTATTTAGACATGGAACAAGCTACAAAAGCAAGAGTCCACTCCCCCCTACCAGAATTGATTAAATCTTTGGAGGATTTGGATAAGTAGGATTTGCAACAACTTGAAGATAGAAAGAACATTAGGGAGAAGATTAAAAGTGAATCCGCTAGAGATCATATTGCTTGGAAGTAGCGGTGCAAGCTTAAATGGCTTAAGGAAAGGGATGGGAATACGAGATTCTTTCGCAGAATTGTGGCTGGCTTCGTGCAAAAGATAGAGTGACTTCTGAGATTTTGTCAAGAGATGGCAATAGTTTGTTGACTGCTGTGGATATTGAAACTGAATTCATTGATTTCTACTCCATTTTATTCTCTAAGAACGTCTCTCCCCGTTTTCTCCTTGATGGTTTAGTTTAGATTGGCATCCTCTGACACCAGCTCAGGTAGTAGGATTGGAAGTACCTATAGCTAGGGGTGCAAGTTAAACCCGATCAAACTGCCAAACCCGTTCAAACCGACCGAAACCACCGGTGATTTGATTGCGGCTTGGCTCCGACGGTCGGAGGCGATGTCTTGGCTGAAGAAATCGAAGATAATCGCTCGGTGTCGGTTTACCGTCTAGACACACCGAAAAAAATTGAGCCGACCGACTCCTTCCCAACTCAAGTCTTCAAAAAGAAGAAAAAGAAAAAAAGGTATACTGGATCTCATCTTCGTTCTTGTTTTGTAGTTAAAAAAAATTATTTCATACACTACATCTCATCTTTTTCTTGTTTTGGAGTTCAAATAACTACTATAACTATTTCTCCTTCAACAAATCAGAAAGAAACTAATAGAGAGAGAGTGAGAGAGTTTGAAGAGTGACTAGAGAGAGAAAAATAATTGGAGAGTAACTAAGAAGTCAAAGTGTTTGAGAGAAACAAATAGAGAGAGAAAGGGTTTGGAGTGTAACTAGAGAGAGGTAAAGAATTGGAATTTTTACCGCCGTGTTGGTTATAAATATTAAAATCAAATTATTATTTTGTTTTAAAAATGATTTTTTACTTTTAATTAATGCAAAGGTTATGACAACTTCCACTTTCCAAGAAAGTTAAAGTTTCCATCATTTCATCTCATTTAATAGTCTATGCATATATCACATCATCTCTTTTTCACCACACAAGCTTTATCGGTTTAAATAGAACCGAACCGACAAAACCGCTTTATATACGGTTCGGTCGGTTTGGTTTCTTAAGAAAAATGGTTCGACTTCGGTTTTTAAAATTTTTCCCATAAATAATCGGTTCGGTTCCGGTTTTGCAAAGTAACCAAGCTGAACCGAACCGTTTACACCCCTACCTATAGTAGAGGAAGAAATTTTTTCAGCAGTTTGTCAGTTGGGTTCTAATAAGACACGAGGTCTTGATGGTTTTACAACATAATTTTTCAAGTTTTTCTTGGACACTTTAAAGGATGACTTAATAGCTGTGATAACAGATTTCTACAGTATTGACATTATTAATGTTTCAATGAGTGAAACGTATATTTGCTTAATTGTGAAGAAAGTAGACTCTAAATCAGTGACGAATTATAGGCCGACGAGTTTCATTTCATGTGCTTACAAAATCATTGCTTGAGTTCTTTCAAACATATATTAAAAAAGGTTCTCCCTTTTATGATTGCTGAAAACCAATGAACTTTTGTGGAAGGAGGACAAATATTAGATCCTTCTCTCATGGCCAATGAAATTATCGATGACTGGATCCTTCATTGCAAAGGGGGAGTTGTGGTTAAGCTTGCTATTGAGAAAGCCTTTGACATAGTTGATTAAGACTTCTTGGATGAGATTTTAATGGCTAAAGGATTCGGCTTCACATGGAGGAAATGGATCAAGGGATGCATCTCAAGTGCTAATTACTCCATTATCATCAATGGCAAGCCTAGGGGCAAGATTCTCCCTACTAGAGGCATAAGACAAGGTGACCCCCTATCTCCCTTCCTATATATATTCTTGTTTCGAATTGTCTTAGTCGCCTCATGTCTTATAGAGCTAGCGTTGGTAAAACTGAAGCTCACCCTGTTGGTCCCTCTGATTTCCGTCTTAATCATCTTCAGTTTGCTGATGATACTTTACTTTTCTCCACATCAAATAAATCGACCTTGGAAGGATTATTTCAGGTGGTCAAAATTTTTGAACAAATGTCCGGTCTTAAGGTAAACTTATCAAAAAGTGAGTTGATTGGCATTCATTTAGAGCCCACTTGTATGAATTAGATGGTTTCTCACTTTGGTTGCAAGCAAGGAACTTGGCCCACGACTTATCTTGGCCTTCCATTGGGGGGCAATCATAGAGCATTATCTTTTTGGGACCCTATTTTTTATAGAATGGAGAAGAAGCTCCATAATTGGAAATATGCCTTCATCTCTAAAGGAGATAGACACACTTTGATTCAAGCAACTTTGGCTAGTATGCCTATCTATTACTTCTCGCTATTTCAGGCTCCCTCCAAAATTATTAATCGTTTTGGGAAGATCTTTGGGGATTTCTTCTGGAAAGGTCCCAAAGGTGGTGGAGGAATACATAAAATAAATGGGGAGACTACACAACTCCTGAAACTTATGGGAGGCCTCAGTATTCGTAACTTGAAGCAAAGGAATAAAACTATTTAAGCCACGTGGATTTGGCGCTTCCTCCATGAGCATAATGCTCTATGGAGAAAGCTTATTGTTGCAAAATGTTATGGTTCTTCAATAAGGGTGGCTACCAATATTCGTTGTACTGCTTACAGAGCCCCATGGAGGTTTATTTGTTCTAAAGCTTATTGTTGCAAAATATTATGGTTCTTCGATTGCTCAGGGTGGCCTACCAATATTCGTTGTACTACTTACATAGCCCCATGGAGGTTTTTTTGTTCTATGCTGGATATCATGCAGTTTCATACTTCTCATAAAGTCGGAAATGGGAAATCCATTTGTTTTTTGTTGGACCCTTGGTTACCATGTTGTGGGGTGATTAGTAATGCCTTTCCAAGACTATTCCGGCTTGCAACTATTGAACATTTTGGTTATAGTTGAGGCTTGGATCCAAGAAGCTGGTGCTTGGAATTTGTGGTTTCATAGGAACTTAAATGATTTGGAAACCTTGGAATGGACCACCCTCTCCAATCTTTTGGATCAGTTCAGGCTTAGAAATATTCATAACTCTTGGATTTGGAATATTGATTCAACAGAATATTTCTTAGTTAAATCACTTGCTACAAAGCTGATTGAAGGCCACATTCGGGTTGCTAATTGTCTTTCCTCGGCCATTTGGAAGGATTCTTATCCCAAGAAGATCAAAATCTTCCTATGGGAGCTTAGTAGAGGTGCGGTGAATACAATTGACAAATTGCAACGAAGAATGTGTTACATGACTCTGTTGCTGGATCGTTGTGTTATGTGCAAGATTGGCAGTGAATGCCAATCACATTTATTTATTCACTGCCCCTTCACATCTGATCTTTGGTTTGAGGTTTTGAAGGCTTTCAGATGGTCATTGGCCCTGCCAGGCAACATTCAAACTTTCCTCCTTACTATTTTGGTTGGACATCCATTTCATGAGACAAAGGTATTGCTTTGGTTGTCGTTTTATAGAGCATTCTTATGGAGTCTTTTGGGGTAAGAGAATCTTCA
Organism: Sechiopsis laciniata; assembly: GCA_037833695.1. Taxonomy (NCBI): domain Eukaryota; kingdom Viridiplantae; phylum Streptophyta; class Magnoliopsida; order Cucurbitales; family Cucurbitaceae; genus Sechiopsis; species Sechiopsis laciniata. Next base: position 8,016,375 of record JBBMKA010000018.1, read on the forward strand.
AAGATATTAGCCAGAGAAGGGTTTCCCTCATGGAGTTGACTCTTACATTTGTGTATTTTTGCAAAGTTAACCCCACCCTTTCATGTTTATAAACTTTTCTTATTTTATTGCAAACCGGAAACTATTCTTGTAAGCCAATGAGGCTTAGGGATCTTATTCCATATTTTATAAATCAATGAAATTATTTCCTATTAAAAAAACACCCTTATTTTCCTTTCAGAAGAAATTGTCTGTTGGCCGTGTACATTAGGATCTTCTAATAGTGGTGATGCATTCAAGTATTTGAAATGTCTTTATCTATGCTCATTGTCTATATGTTGGAGGCTGATTACTTATCTATGCATATTGACTTTTTTTTGTAAGAAGAAATGAAATGTCGCAGTTTCTCAAATGGACAAAAGCAACTTTTTTCATCTTGTTATCGTTATATCACTTTATTTATAATTTGTTTTGATCATATTTTAAAGGTGGTTACCTGTGGTAATATGCCTCTTGAGTCTTCCTTCCAAAAAGTTCCAAGATGTGTATATACCTCAACTAGTTTATATGAGTACCGTGGATGGAGTTCCAAAGCTGCCAATCCTACACATCGCCGTTTTACTTGGGGGCTCAGATCGCTAGAAGTAAGTGACTAAAGACTCAACTTATTGTTTAATATTATTATCCTTGAAGTTAATTTATCATCTTCCTCTACTCACTCTCTATTTTTCTGTGTGTGTGTATATGTGTGTTTTGGGTTGGGGTTGGGGTTGGTCGGTTGAGAATTATGGCATGTTATGGTTCATTTTATTATATAATGTTATTAACAAACTTATGAGCATTGAAGTTCTTTTCCATCAAAAGGTATGGTATGGTTCACAAATTAAATTGGATTTTACACAGTGATTCAATTCAGTACCATAAAGAATTGCGATCCTTGATAGGTACCAAATCTTTTGTTCTTAAAGGTTGTTGAGTGTATGCCTTTCCCGCATAGGTATTTCAATTATCCACCTAGGTATTTCTACTTTGTTGCATGATTTGAATGTTCAATTATGTCATGTAGGCCACTTACAACAACTTCTTCTGTTATTCACAGAGACACGTGGTTGATTTCTACATCTCTGATTTTCAATCTGGATTAAGAGCATTGGTTAAGACTGGTTATGGAGCCAGGGTAACTCCTTATGTTGACGATCCAATTGTTGTTGATGTTAATCCTGTGAACGAAGAATTGTCTCCAGACTTCATCAGGTGGCTAGGAGAAAGAAATCTTTCAAGTGATGGTCGAGTAATGCGTTTAAGAGAAGGGTAATGTAATTCTATCTTGCTGACTTTGAAATAGTTCATGCCTACAGACAATAAATCTCTATCATGAAGCATTGACACCGACACAGGACATGGACACAATCTTTTATTCCAGCGCCCGAGTGAATCTGACCATGAGAGCGGTGGGGGAGTCGAGTCCCCACTGCCTCTTTGGAAGAGAAACAATACTTCAATATATAGAAAAACTAGGACACGACAGGATACAACTTCCTTTTGTAGTACCCTACCCCCCTGGGAAAGTTGAATCCCCACGACCTCCTTGAAAGAGATGAAACATCAATATATAAAAAACTAGGACACGGACACGTTGAAAATAGAATAATATTTTTTAGCCTAAAATATTAAATGTACTCTACTAAAACAACATATAATGTTAAGTTAATTAGCAATGAGCGTTGGGCGTGGGTGGCCCCAACAAATGAGTATTTCAAAAAATCAAAGATTGGTTTTTTCTTTCGTGAAGAAGAGGTAAAGGCTTTTTTTGTGATAGTAGGTGAGCTGACTATTTTTTAGGTTTGTTTTGCCTTTTCTTTTTTCTTTTTATTATAACCTTAATTGTTTTGGGTTTGTGCCTTTTAATATTTGGACTCAAAGACCACATATTACTTCTACGGGTTCGAGACTCACCTGTGACATTACTCGTTCGATGTCTCTGGTTCCTAGTCTAGGAATGGGCGTGACCACATGCCGTGTCCAAGGAGTGTCTGAGTGGAGTATGATTATTAAAAAATAATAAAGATAATAAAGACATTTAAAATGACGTGTCTGAAAGAATCCGTGACATGGATTCTCTCTATTTTGGAGTGTCCGTCTCATAGCTTCTATACTGATAAAAAAAAAAAACTAAAAGGTAACACATAATTTTGTCGACAGTTCATTTTTTTCCATTCAGCCATAGCTGCAATGTTGAATATTTAAGTTATTTAGAGCCTATGAAGGAATGTCCTGAGTCTCACATCTTGCGAATTAGGCTATTAAATTGTTGTTCATTTTATGAGTTGCTGTTCATTTTATGAGTCATTACCGTGATATAGTTAATTGTTTTGAGTCTCACATCTTGCAAATTAAGCTTGTTTCTTGTTTCAAAAAAAAAAAAAGAGAAGATATTGTTAATTGTTTTACAACCTCTGGTGATTGCTCATTACTCCTTCGATGTCTCCGGTGCCTGGCCTTGGGATGGGTGTGGTTACCCTAGTTTCAAAAAAAAAAAACTCTGGTGATTGCTTCTACTATTGATACCAGCGATCTTTAGTCATCTATGTTTCTGTTCTATTTTCCAGGATATAGGTAATTGTCAATTTGGAATTAAACGGTCTTTAGGACTAATGGCGATCATTTTTTTTTTATGCTTTGTATTGATATAAATATAAACACCCATTTTCTAATTATAGCTTATCTTTTTTTTCATTTCAAATTCTGACTTCATTCTTGTAATCCACCTTGGGGTTACACCTCTTTTTTATTTCATTTATCAATGAAAGGCGTTTTCTTTTTCAACAAAAAAATAAAAATAATAATAATCATTGTACCAGATGAACTCTTTATTTCATTTGTGATTTGTCTTTTAGGCGATATGTAAAGTTGATGTTTAAAGTTACTGATATTCGTGACACGTATGGCCATTCCCAATATGCAGGCTACGGTAAATGTACTATTTATATTGGTACATAGTGAACTTATGAGCGCCTTTGAATTAGTATGCTGTATCATCTAAGAACAGTTATGTGCGAGGCCTTACTATTTATTATACGTGCAGATATATCAAGGAAGGAAGCACTGTTAGTGTAATGGGAGTTGTTCAGAGAAACGAAAATGTGCTGATGATTGTCCCTCCGCCGGATCCAATTGCAAGTGGTTGTGAATGGAGCAAGTGTATTTTTCCAGCTAGTGTCGAAGGTATCGTTTTGCAATGTGAAGACACGTCGAAGAACGATGTGATACCGGTTTAGCATCATGAACTCGTGTTTGACTCTCTGAGCCTTTGCTCACATCAGAATCTTCTTTGCTCGTTTAATATATTGCTTTGTTGGTTGTGGTAGGTAGGTAGGTTAGGACTGATGAATTGACAGAGATTGAGATGGTTTTAGATCAGATGGGGTTGGGGACGGGGTGGTGTTGTTTTTAGTTTTATGGTGTATAGTTTTGTAGGGTTTGTTTTCCATGTTTTTGGTGGAGGGAAAGGGCAAGTGTAATAGGGAATGGGGGCTTGAAGGAGAATTCAACTAGTTTGAGAAGATTGAGGACTTATAATGTTAAATAGAATGAAAGTGTTACGGGAATGTTTAGCTATGAAGTGATGAGTTAAATCCATGAGACCACGTATCTAAAATTAATTTTCTATAAATTTTTTTAACATTCAAATGTTGTAGGCTCAGGTGGTATGCCTCGTGACAATAGTCAAAGTATGTGCAAATTAGTCTGGATTGTCATGGATATTTAAAAAAAAAAAAACTCTCGTTAAAACAAACATCTATTACAATACACCGTACTACCAGTAACAAGCATGGTTGAATTTGTAGCTGAAGGACAATGTCTTCACTCATTGACCTTGATTCACTATTATTTGCCCCCATCACCTATGAGTTAGTTTTAGATTTAACACTGCTTAAAATCTTCTTCGACTCTTTTAACACTACTTTGAAATTTTTTGTTGTGAACAACTTTTCTGTCAACCTTTTGTTTTAAGCAGAGAAAGAAATGGGGCATGGTAATGAGATGTGAAAATAGTGGCATATGTGACAAGTTTTAATTAAACTCTTATAGTTAAAGAAGTTTGGTATGAATTCTTTTTCTTTGAAATTGTTTGAAAGTAATTATTTCATTAGTCTCAAGCTTTAAAATTAAGAAACAGTAGCTGATAATTGACTGAAAAAACGGATCTCTTTAGCCCATTTATACCCTCCACAGATATATCATGTAAAGTTGTTTCATTTTTCATAAAGCATCGGCGGGGGC
>JBBMKA010000018.1:8025282-8066028 GCA_037833695.1 Sechiopsis laciniata
GGGGGTTTCAAACACACATGATCTCTCTGTTACGAAAATACTTTATCGCTCATGTTCAAGTCTTGTATTTCTAATGATTGTTTAATTAATATATATATATATATATATATATAGAGCCGTATTCTCTAAATCTCTATCACCATTCATTTTTCTCTTTCAACAAGTTCTCATTATTCGTGTTTGAGCCATAACAAAAATACTTTGTGAACGATCAAAATTTCCTCCATATTAAGCATAGTTTAAGTAACTTTTTCCATGTGCCACTAGAAAGTATGATCATAGACATCATCTTGATCATTTTTAATGTGTAGTTTTCCTTCCATTTCATGTTGTTTCTCTGTTCTTAGTTATCACTAATTTCCCCAAACATCTATTTTTTATATCTGACCATACATGAAACTGAAGAAAGTTATGTAAGTTTTATTAACTTGTAATCGTCCTTGAGTTGACAACTCAGTTGATTTAAACTACGAATTTCAAGGTATGTTCCATTAGACATCAATCAATATATTTCGAGTCTGGACATTTGGGAGGTGGTATCAGACTCTCAAATATAAAGGAGCGAAGTTCGAATTGTGCCAAGAGAGATTATTCGTTATCTAATAATAAGAGAAATCTAAATATCAAACTTGAATCTCACTGAAACCAAAAGTCAATAAAATGATACCCAAATCAAGTAGGAAATGAGAATCAAAAGTGCGTATAAAAATTCATCTCCAAAACTTTCCTATCATTTCTATCTTTTTATTCTCTCTTTGGGCAAACCACAATCGGCTAGGATAATTAATAGTAATCATGGCCACAACCAAAAACTTTTCTTGATAAAGGGTGTCGCTTCTTAACTTCATGCTTCGATCCCAACGAGCAAGACAAAGTGTAGAGAGTTATGCTGATGTGACGTGTGAGTATAATGTCCCTCATGATCCCTGGTGGTTGAGATGGAAGTTTATCTCCTTTCCATTTGCTATGTTCAAATAGGCTTTTTATTTAAAAATGTTCATGAACTATAGATCCTGCAGCATGTTGAGCTAAGTATTAATTTGGTACTTCAAATAAGAAGTATAGAATTAGTTTGACCTAACCCTAATCAAAAAAAAAAAAAGATTATAGGGAGAATAATTATTTATGTTTGAGTTGATGAAAATTATTATAAAGAAAATAAAATAATGAGTATAATAAGAGTAAAAAATAGTGATGTGATGTATAAAAAATTATTATTGAGAGAATAAAAAATAGTTAGGATAAGAATGAAAAGAAAATTTTGAAAAAAAAGTCCCAACACCGAGAATCATTCTCGTTCTCGTTTTCCCCCCCTCAAGACACCCTAAATTTCTCTCCTTAAAAGAAAGCTAAAGGCGAACACTTGGGAAGGCAAACACAGACACTAAAGACATGAACATACGAGACAATTTTAATAATTGTAAGGCATAGATGACATAGATACATCAGAGACTTTATTTACTTTAGAGTATATAATATATCTTTTTTAGATAGGAAAATATAGTTTGATCGTTAATGAAATTTAATTAGTTTTAAATTTAGTTACGAGTTTGTTTAAATCCAACAACTTAAAATCAACCTTCAATCGAAGTCACAAATACTAATTAAATACACTGTTTCTGTGAAGTGTCTAGGATTATCGATGATGAAGTATAACAATAAAAAAATAAACCTTCAATCGAACAGGTCCTTGTTTTTGTTTACAAAAGGTTCAGAAGTATCCTGTTGGACAGGAATACAACGGCAAAATTGGTAGTTTACACCAAGATGTAAACCACGACGCAAAAGAGTAGTATACAAAAGATGGGGAGATGAGTTAACCCCAAATTAGAAGAGACAAACAACGTACCACAAGTTTCCAAAAATAACGATATTGATCATGGAGAATAATTCTAGCCATTTCCAATTCTTCTCTAACTATTTTCTACCCACTAACTATTCCCTAGCTCTCGCATTAGCCCCACATCAAAGAAAATATTGGTTAATAATTTGATTAAAAAATGGAGGCTCAAAAATATCAAAATTTCCTCAAACTTCAACGTTCCAGATGCCCCTCCAGAAATAACCATTTCCTTAAATTAAACACCCATAATCAAGTACTTCATACATCACTCCCACTTCCACTCCCACTCCCACTCCTCCAAATTGGAGAAAGAGGGATTGAAGGCGAGAGGGAAGGAAAGAGGCTGGGAGATAAAATGAGATTCGAATATAAAAAGAAGCCAAATTACCAAAAATTGGGAGTAGATTGGGATTGGGATTAGAGTTCTGAATGTGGTTTGGGTTGTTGAAGCGATTCGGCGGCAACGTTGGCAGAATCCTCCACCATTCGTTTGGTGTGGTGGAAGCTCTTCGTGAGGGCTTCCTTCATACTCACTTGTGCATCATCCTCTTCCACGGGTTTTCCTGGTCGGAAACTAAAACCAAACCAAACCCTAATGAATATAAATATGTGTATGGTTATGAATATGTGTATGGTTAACATAGTGTAGTAGAGTGTGTGTACTGACTCTATTTTGGGAGGGAAGAGATAGGGGTAGGCTTTTTCGACCACTTTTCGAACCTCCTCCTTCCACTTCCATCCCGAGTATGAGTTAGAGTTAGGCCGGGATGATGCCCCTGTAACTTTAACTGCTATTTCTTCTATGTCATTTGGTACTTCTTCCTCATCACAACCCTTCTTCCCAAGGCCAATACTAACAACCAACATCATCCATAACACCAAAACAAAACCACCTTTCCTCATCTTCCCTTGTTTCTCCATCTATCAACTTACCCTTCTTTTTTACATACACACCTAGAGTTATAAGAAGAAGAACGGGGACTTTAAGTCACCTTCCATGTTTCTTACACGTCTCCCTATTTATCATCCACTTCCTTTTATTATTTTTGTCTTCTTCTCCAACCAAGCCCATCACCTTTCTTTATTAATTATTAATCAAGCTCAAACTTCACCTATCTGTCCATCCACACTTGAAGATTCACGTGGAAGCATAACCAGACACCACGGTAGGCTTCATTTTGAATTTTTGTCTATTTCGGATATCTTCCACCTGTCCAAAGGTTAGGAACGATATATTCTTATAATATTTGATCAAATCCAACTTCATTTCATCAAGCAGAGAGCTACGAATGAATCTGACTCATGGTATATACACGCGGTATCCAAACAACTCATCACCAGCTTATTAATTAAGAAATCCCTCGACGTTGATCAATTCATCCTTTCCAGAATCCACTTGTATATAAAAATCAAATGCCAGATGCGCACAAAGGTGGAAAGAGTAGTAATGCAACTGCATTTTGACTTCCTCGCCATCAAAAAATGAATGCATAGACTAGTCCAATCCAATTTAAGTTAAGTAGAGCAAACAACTTCAAATATATCTACATATAATAGGGGTAATGCAACTGAGAAACAAACCACCTCATCCAACAACAAAAGCTTCATTGAACTAGAAATTACAATAATCATGTCTCGCACAGAAAAGAAAAAGCAAAATAAGGGTTTTACAACTTGCGATAATTTGAATAGAATACCTGTAAGGTCGGTGTGGTTCAATATCCGCCCCTACTACTGTTGAGAATTGAGCCAAGTGTGCCCAGAACCGCAAAAGCCAAAAGCGGGCTAACATCGAGGGTGTCGAATATTGGAGGAATGATATTCCGGAAGAGGTTCAAGTAGGGATCACAGAGATCCCGAATTGCAGAGAGTGGCTGTCGGTCCCAAGGGATGTTGGGGAACCAACTGAGCAAAACCCTAACCATCAAAACCCCACTGTAAATGTCAAGCCACTTGGCCAACCCTGCAGCCACCACGGTGAGAGGCGTGTTCAGATATCCGCTGGGGCGGTCCCGTAGCGCGGCGAAGAACAGCGACCCGCCCAACGAACCGATCCCAGGAGAGGGATTCACGAGACATTGGGTGGCAATCAAAGCAACAGGGCGAAGTTTGAGGATTAAGGACGAAAATGTTAGGGATATAGAGAGAACAGTTGCAAGAATCCGGGTGGGGCCTGTAAGGAGCGATCCGATCGGAACTTCTTGAGATCGATGGGAAGGTAAAACCCTATGGTCAAGATTTGGAGACTTCACGGCGCAGTGAGGGAGGAAAACGGGTTTGTGAAGAAGGGAATTAGGTTGTCGGTGGTAGAATAATTGGGAAGAAAGGGCAATAGAGCGATGAAGCTTCGGCGGGAGGGTGAGCCGTGGAAGGGGAAGAACAGATTGAGAACCGATTAGCGAAGACGCCATTATCGCCAAAACTCTGATTACCTCAACCAGGAAAGGAGGCTATAAGATGATATGCTTTTTTTTTTTTTTTTATAACTAAAAAAAATATATATCTTTTTTTTTTCTCGAACGGCTAACCTTAACCATAATAAAAAGAAAGTAACAACAGTAGTAGTACAACCGCATCAATCTATACCCAATAACCACAAGGTTATGGGTAACAACTACAAGTATAAATATAAATTACCCACTTGAACATAAATTTGAAAATCCTTAGGGTTGTTTGGCCACCAAGAATAAGGAAAGAATGTTTCGGCCATCGAGAATTATTCACCCATAATAATGTTTTTCAAAAATCACTTTTTACATTCTTTTCGTAACTATTTTTTATTTTCTCCAACAACTTTTCATACATCACATCACAATTTTTCACTCATGTTATATTTATTATTTTATTTTTCTCATAATTATTACTTTTATCTCAAACACAAATAATCATTATCCTCATAATCATTTCTTTCACTCCAAATGCAAATAACGATTGCCCCATAATCATTCTTCTCCCTATTCTCCTCCTCACTACCATTCTCTCCTTAATCATTACCATTTTTCTTATCTCAAACACACCCTTATTGATCATCTCTTCTTAATAAAAGACGAGAACAAAACCACACCAAGCACCAACATTGCTTGTACTAATAAAATTTTAATTGAGGTTGAAAAGTATGACCATACTTTTTTTTTATGGTACAAGTATTAGATATATTATGATATGTGATCGGTTATCGTTTAGATTGAAAATTTATCCTTAAAATTTAAATTTTATGCTTTAAATTTTTTTAATTTTATTTTAACAATTACAGTATTAATATAACAATGTCAAAAAAACAATAATTCAAGAATGTTGGCAAGGGGACAGAGCTTGTTAAGACACATCACTAGTTCACCTTTATTTTCTTGCCGTGTACTTCCCTTTGTTTATAGTTTTGTATTGGTTAGGTTGTACTCAGTAGTTGTGCGTTGTGTTTTCTCCTCTTTGCTAGGTCCTTGCCTTGAAGAGTTGTAACATTGGAATAATCAAGTTCAATATATGAAGAGTTCTCTTCTCTTTTCAATTGTATTAGTATACTCTTAGTCTTCTCAAACTTCTTTTGAATTAACGATAATTGATATATATTTTTTACGTAGATATCACAATTTCAAATCCTTGTTATTGTAATTAAAAAAACAGGTCAGTATCTTTATTTATTGAATTGTACATGATCAATCAAGAATATTAAAAATGAATATATATAATAGAAAGAGAGTAGTATGTTTAAATTATTTTGTAAACAAATATATGTACTCATATCAAACGGTAGTTATAACTGGCAGATTTGAACTACTAACCAAAAACAAATTCACAAAAAAAGAACTAAGATCTGTGTGGGGGTAGAAGTGAAATATGTAGTTAAAAAAAGGGAGGCCATTGTGTTTGTTTGTTTTTTTTTTTTTTTTTTTGTTAAGAAAAAAAAGAAAGGCTGATTTTATAGATAGAGGAGTGGATGTATGGGATGTGGTTTAGAATGAGTGGGTTGGAAGATTGAGCAAATAACATCAAATGTGATAGTGAAGACCGAAGAGGAAGCAACCTTAGATGGTAATGCCTTTTTCTAAAAATAAAAATAAATAAAAATAATATTACTTGGTTCACACTTTAAGGAAGTGATGAATTAGATCTAAGTTTTTATTCTTACCTGGCTGTTACATGTTAATTGTTGTTATACACTTGCATTACTTACAGCTATGGATTCAGTGTAAGGTTCATTGCCGTTTGTTTACATGTGATGTGATTGTGTAGCCCCATAGCCCTTCTCTCTCTCTTACAAATAAAGATTGAATTTAATTTTTTATTTACAAAATAGAATACCATTTGTTTTGAATCAATCAAAAGAAACCGTATGCGCTCGTTCATCAATTAATGAAAGAAAAATGTTGAAGAATAATAAAATAGGATTTATTGTTGGAATTAGGTTAAGATTGTTGGATAATTATTGAATAATGTGAGTTTGGTAATTTGTCAACTTGTTGAGGAAGAAAAGGAGAGAGAGAGAGAGAGAGAGGTGGGATGTCGGGTCGGGGTGGTGAATAATAATAATAATAATAATAATAGTTAAAATGTGATTGTAGTTTTGCTTGACCTTTAAACTCCGTTTGGTGGGTTTTCCGGCCAAGAGAACCTACCAGTTGTTGCGTTGCGGCTATTTGAAGAGAGAGAGAGAGAGAGAAGAGAAGAGAAATTCTTTGTATACAAAACTCAAAACTGAAACTCCTGCGCTGGGCTGCTCTGCCATGGAAATGGGATCTCAGTCTTGGCTTCCCAGCTGAATCACTTACTGACTCTTCTGTCTCATTCTTCAGCTTATAGGTACTTTCTATTTCTGCTTCTCTTTTTACATCTTTCCCCCATTGCTCATCATCTGGGTTTAATTACTATGTGGATTTCATCTCTTTCCCCTCTCCAATTGACCATTTTCATTTCAACAATGCATTCTTTTTCCTTGATTCTGGATGGATCTGTCATCTCCTTACGCTTCTACCTACCTAGATTTGAACTCCTTTCAGGCTTCTCTCATCATAACCTAATAATCTACTTTTACAAATCTGTCTTCACTCTCTAATTTTCCCCATCTCAGATCTGCCATTTTCTATTTCAACCTCACTTTTCTTTTCCTCTCCCACATTTTCAACCACAGTCCAATCAAACTTGAAACCGGATCTCCTACCAATTCACTTTTTTTTTCCTTTTTTTTTTTTAATTTGTTTTTGTTCCAGGCACTTATTTTCTTCATTCTTGATGTACATACTATTCTTGCCTGGATGAAGCAGTTTATTCATAATTCTTTCTCAATAAGTCGGTACAACCGGCATGATTCCTTTTTGTTGTTTTCATTGGTGGGAGAAAAATGTGTTGGTTGATATTATTAAACGTAACCAACCCACCCGCTAACACTTGGGTTGATAAGTGGTTTAACATAAATCAACAAAATGTTTCTAGAACTCATGCTTACTGAAATAGAGTTTTATAGTGTTACCAATGATTATACTATATACATTTTTATCGAGCAAGCCTAAGTGTGTGTAGCACATCTGTGATTGTGAATGCTCGACTTTGTACAAATGTATTCTTCCGGTAAGGTTTCATTTTTCCTAGTGAGATGAAGATTGAATACACTTTCTTCTTCTTCATACTGGAACTCCAACTCCATTTGCTTACTGCATTTCTGGCCGCCCTGTGCTTGGCTTTCTTTTACTAAATTGAATTTGTTCTCCTAGTCTTCTCTCTCTTTCTTATGCTATTTTTTTTATTCTTGTAGGACACCAGACTCTTCTAGTTTTCTTTGGGTCCCTTGAGATTTTTTGAACTGATTTGATGGGTTCCAGATTCCCATCTCATCAACTCAGCAATGGACTATTTGTCTCTGGGAGGCCAGAGCAGCATAAAGAAAAGGCCCCAACCATGAGCTCAGTGGCAATGCCCTACACGGGTGGCGATATTAAGAAGTCTGGAGAACTAGGAAAGATGTTTGATATTTCTATGGAGGGCTCTAAGTCTAGGAAGTCAGGCCCCCTTAATGTTGCTTCTACAAGAACTGGATCCTTTGGAGGCGCTGCGACTCATTCAGGACCCATCATGCCAAATGCAGCCCCCCGGGCTGGTTATACCACCTCTGGTCCTATTTCTTCTGGCATGACTAGTTCAACCTCATTCAAGAAGTCTACTTCTGGGCCACTAAACAAGCATGGAGAGCCTGTTAAGAAAGTGTCTGGCCCTCAGTCCGGTGGAGTGACACGCCAAAATTCGGGACCTATTCCTCCAGTTCTTCCTGCTACTGGACTCATCACATCTGGCCCAATTTCTTCTGGTCCATTAAACTCATCTGGGGCACCTAAAAGAACGTCGGGTTCTTTGGAATCAATGGGTTCGATGAAAAAAAATGGCCCTTCAATAGCTCAAAATCCGGCTGTTACTACCCTTAGCCCAGATGATGAATATTCTTTTGGAAAGAGCTTCCCAAAGTTAATATTGTGGTCTGTGATTCTCATATTTGTGATGGGGCTCATTGCTGGTAGTTTTATTCTTGCTGCAGTTCACAATCCTGTTCTTCTCATTGTTATAGTTCTACTCTTTGGAGTAGTTGCTGCAATATTTACCTGGAACACCTGTTACGGAAAGAGAGCTCTTGTTGGCTTCATTACTCAGTATCCTGATGCTGAACTCAGAACTGCAAAAAATGGGCAATATGTCAAAGTTTCTGGGGTATGTTGCCTAACAAAGTGCACCTTGATAGTGGTGACAAAACGATACCTAATGAGCACCCTTGATGGTATCGGATATTTTATTAGACAATGAATGAAATGAAATGCACTTAACTATTTATCTGTCATTGGATTCATTTAACAATCAATAAATATGGTTTTGGTGAACTATAAAGTAGGCATACTTCCTGTTGAAATGTGAATTTTGGGCAACAATCTACTATAAGTATTATCCAAACCCGAAGTTAATCATTTTTTTTTTCTTTTATGATATTTTGTTGCACTTTGTAAAAAGGGAGTATATTATTGATGTCACTATACTCGTCAAACTCTGCAGGTTGTTACATGTGGCAATGTGCCACTTGAGTCATCTTTTCGTAAGGTTCCTAGATGCATCTATACATCTACAAGTCTATATGAGTATCGAGGATGGGGTTCAAAACCAGCAAATCCTGGACATCGCCGATTCACATGGGGACTGAGATCATCAGAGGTAATGTGTCCATCGTGTGATGACATTTGGTTTTGACTTTTCTCTCTTTATTTCCTGATCCCTTAAAATGCCAGTCATATGCTGCCATCAAGTACAAAACTGTAGTGTTAAAACTTTTTCCTGTTTGGCCATCTCTTTGATTCTAAAAGAAAATTGAGGGTACTTTAGACTATTTACAATTCATTCCACAATGATACATTGTTTGTGGCGACTTTTAAGATGATTTTGGCATAGAAGCCCTGATGATCCCTGGCTGATGAACGTGGTTTTCAAACATTCCAATCCTGTGGAGTTAGCAAAACTGCATAGAGTAAACTGCAAATTATAACACGTGGTTTTCTTTAACTGGTTTATTTGATGGAAAATCAACTTCATTAAGCCGAATGAAATTACAAAAGCATAGGCCATACACGAGAGCATAAAATTGGCAATAAGAATAATAAATAAAGTACAACTACAAAAACTCTTTCCCCCTCCCTTTTAATGCCAATCCAACTTTAATCAAGACAAATAAATGATTGGTGTTTTTTTTTTTTTTTTGAAATCAATAAATGATTGGTGTTGGTTTATGTTTATATTAGTATTTTTATCTTTTTAATTTTTTTTTTTTTAGGATTAGGTTAAATATTATTTTCTCCTTTTACGATTATTTTCTCTTTTTACGATTAGGTTAAATATTACCTTTTCCTTTTATAATATCTTTTCCTTTTATAATTAGGTTATCTCTTGTAGTCTATTTTAACCCAATGTTTGATCCATTATTAAATAAGAATTTGAATTTCATCTTTCAACAATTAGTCAATATCGAGTTAAGAGCAAAGAGTTTGGGGATTTAGAGCAAAGTTTTGACAAAATTTCCCTGAAGTATGTCAATAGTAAGTTAAGGAATTCCTGCCCTGATTGGATCTTGATTTACTGGAGATGGCAGTGTCACTTGCATATGAGGACATATTCTAACACATTTATTAAATCTTACTGTAAGAAACATATTTTTCTCTGCATTTCACTTTCAGATGTCGTTTTGGATATGTTTTCTTGGTACTTGAATGACTGGTCAATGGCTTGGTTGATAATTACATTTTCACCTTCCGAAACTGCATTCCATTTTTTTTCCTGATAAACTAAGCTTTCATTAAAAAAAAATACAAGGGAGTACAAAAAAAGACTAAGCACTCTAAAACTAATCTCTAATCAAGTAAGATCAAGCCTACAGAAACTGCATTCCGTTGTGGTAAGACTTTTTTTAAAAACGTTTGGTCAGACTTAGAACAACTTCTTTAGGGAAGGTTTCAAGCAAGAATGTATTTTCATCTGTAGCCAATTCTGGATCAAGGGAGGTGCTGGAATTGGTAGTCATATAACGTTTGTCTTTTTTTTTAATATCCGTGACTGTCCGGGCCAGTTTGCGCGCACCTCGACTAATGTCACATGACATACCGCTTGACCATACAACATTTGGATGTCAAGGAAATTTGTAGTAAATTAATTCGGTAGGTAATCATCATGGATTGAACCCATCACCTCCCACCCAAGGGCCTCTTACTTTGACCACTTGGATCACTCCATGATGGTTTATAACGTGTGTCTTCTAACCAAATGAGTTTGGAGATTTCCTGTCAAAAGGATTCTAGATGACATGAAACTGCAGAAAATGAAAGTTGAGTTGCAAGAATTTTCTCAGGAATGCTAAAGTTATCAAACTGAAATTCTGATTGTCAATGGGGTCTTCATCTCTGCCCATAAAGGGTAAAATTCCTGATTTGAGAGTATATTTGGAAGGTATTCAGGCTTCCTCTTTGTTTTCTCATCTTCATGCCATCTCTACCAGCAAGAACTTACTAATTGATAGAAGACGTGGCAGGCTGTTTTTCCTTTTGAGATAAAAACTTGGCAACAACCTTAATGATCTAGAAACTCAAGAATGGATTTTCCCCCATGTATATTTTAGCTTTTGTCCTCCTTAATACTAGAAAAGACCATTGGGTTTGGGAGTGTGACAAAGACTGGACTTGTAAATCCCTGTTTTATGACCTTTCTAATCTGAACTTTTTCTTAAAGCCTTTCCTCTGCAAAGCCAGTTGGAAAAAGAAAAAAAAAAGAATCCTTGAAAGGTGAAAATCTTTCTTTGTGAGCTTCTGCAAGGTCATTTACACTCGGGACAAGATCCAAGCTAATTTAGAATTGCTATAATATTGTATGAATGATAATGTCTTAATTTCATAAGTGCGTTCTATAATTGAAATTTAATATCTATATTGATAAATTTATTTACTGCTCATGTTTTTCTTTCATAGACACACGTGGTCGACTTTTACATCTCTGATTTCCAGTCCGGATTGAGAGCGTTGGTTAAGACGGGCTATGGTGCTAGGGTAGCCCCATATGTCGACGACTCTTTTGTTGTTGATGTTAATCCATCAAACAAAGATTTATCTCCAGAGTTTGTTCGATGGCTGGGAAAGAGGAATCTTTCAAGTGATGATCGCGTAATGCGATTAAAAGAAGGGTAAACGTTCTTCTCTTACAATCAACATTTCTGATGTTATTATGAGCTTATTTATTGTATGAATCTAATTTATTCCATTTGATTTCTTACGCGATATTTGATTTTCAAAGATGAAAATTACATCCTCGAATAGCCTCAGCATTCAGTAAATTCATGGTTATGCAAGATACCTTGCTTTCTTTCTTACCATCTTATTTCAATAGTTTGTTTTGTTCCCTTCTATATGGTCGCCCCTAGCTGTTTCTCTCTCTCTCATGTTCCTATTTCAACTGAGACATATTTCATTACCAACAACAACTGGCTGTCTCAGTTTTGCTTGACATAATTATTATTACATCCCTTGCTATAAGGTTTGTCCCAACGTCAGCTGGTCAGTCCAACCATTTTAATGGCTGGCAATAAAATTCAGCACCTCTCTTTGGCTTTTTTCTCTCTGAATCATAGACATATTGTCTCATTCTCCTTTCAACCCATTTACTTTAGCTTCTTATTCCACTCATTTGAAACAAATGCATTGTGAACTTGAGGCTTGTCTGTGGAAAGAAAGTGTTAGTTTCATTTCACTTCACTTTCTCAAACCCATTAATTCACCTTTTAAAGATAGCTAGGAGTGACAATTATTGTTCAAAACACCAAAGCCGACAAATGTCTTTAACAGGGACGGTGTTCTCTCAACTTGATATAGAGTTTTCATTGACTGGAACATTTATTTATATTGTTGAAATTATTATCGATGTGGAAATTAAGACAAGTGATTGTTGTTTCACATTTGCCGTTCCTCCTAGCATTCACTAATAGGAAAATTCAGTTCCAGTTTGATAGTTTCAAGTATTATTGTTAAATAAGAAATAATACTTAGCGTAGTGATTAGTCTATTGTTATAATCTAATTCAGGTACATAAAGGAGGGTAGCACAGTTAGTGTGATGGGATTCGTTCAGAGAAATGACAACGTGCTTATGATCGTCCCCCCGCCAGAACCATTGACCACCGGATGCCAATGGGGCAAATTCATTTTTCCAGCTAGCCTTGATGGTATCGTCCTCAGATGCGAGGACTCATCAAAAATTGATGTCATTCCTGTGTAGTTATATGTGCATAAGAAACTTGTTGAGGCATTACGGTTTTTTGAACGATATGTTGATGGTAATGGTGCATCCACTAAACAACCAAAGAAGACATAAGGCATTTTTCTGCTCCCCACTTCTATTCTCTTCTCTTGGCTTGATGTATAGTTTGTATTCATATTCGCTTTATAACTTTCTAGAGCTTTAAATTACATTGTTGGGTTCGTTTTGTTACGAAGAAGAAAAACTTAAAATCTTGAGCTGACTGGTGGTAGTATTATATGAAGAAATGCAAGTATTTTTGGTGTGTGGCTTTTCCTTTCTATTTTGCAAGTCGTCGTCGTTGACATTTGCTTCTTAGGCTGCACGTATTAATCGGGTCAGCCGATTAGTCTGTTATTCTCATTGGAAGCATGCTGTCTTTGATAGTATGCTGCTTTTTAGAGTGTCTACAAAGTTAGAAACCGTTACTCTACAAGCAGGATATGGAATGATTGGGAGAAGATTTGAGTAGTGCTGAAGTTTAGAGCAGTGTATTGTTTGTTTGAATCTGTGCAGTTCATACAGTGGAAGGGTGTTGCCGAATCAACTGTGCAGCGGTTAAAGCCAACGCGGTGTACAGGAAAATAAATATTGATATTGATGAATTTGGATGTGAGGCGTTAACGACCCATCACATATCAAAGTAAAAGATTGATGATTTGGTTTGAAGTGGGATCATCATACATTTGTTTGGGAGATCATCGCTTTCCTTTCCAATCTCTGCTCTTTATTTTTATTTTCCTTTTGGGTTGTAATCAACCTTCTTACATTGAAAATTTGGGTTTTAAGACTTATTTGAAGTGTAGGTTAACTTTAAAAATCAGTTTAATATGAGTTAATTTTGGCATCTCATCAGCTTAGCAACCAAAGGAGAAAACTCCAAGGATGAGCTCTGTAGCGATGCCGTATCCCAACTACAAGTTTGTATGAGTATAAAGCTGCCAATCCTTAATGACTTGGTGGAACTCGACAAATTGATGAAGCAAGTGTCAAATAAATGGTTGTGTTATAATGTAATCTCTCGAGTAATAACTCGATCGACCAAACTGTGTGCTCATAACTACTTAATGAGTTCGACATAGCTACTGGCATGTTTCAATTATGCTATTATCAGTCACTTAGAAAGTTCATTCGTACCTTATTAGTCTTCTCTATTAAAATGATAGTGAAAGTATGGTATGGTGATAATAGTGAGAATGAAGGTTACCCATGACATTGAATGAGGTAAGAAAATCAAATGGGTTTAAGGTGTGCTAGTTAGGAAAGGAAATACCATGTAGAAGTAAACAAAGTATACGCTGCTGTTTAAAAGAAGAAGGTTCGACTCTTTTTTTTTTGTTTAAGATTACAACAATTGGGGGTGAGGGATTTGAACTCATAAATTCATGGTCATTGGGTGTATACTGATACTGCTGAACTACTGTTCTTGTTAGTTAAGAAGATTTGATTCTGAGAACAAATATGTTATGATTGGATAAAAATATCAACAAAATTGTTCCTCACCCTTAGCTACTTCATTCTCCTGATAAGCTCAACCAATCCCTTATTATTATCTCGACATTACCTACTCAAGGTTGATTGATAAAAATGGAAAACTTGAAACCAAAAAAAAAAATATTACCATACATTTTCTTTCTCAACATCCATCACATGAGAATTAAACTATGGGCTTGTTTGAAATATTTTTTTAAGGTGCTTAAAAACGAGTTCTTAAATGTTAAAACATATTTGTAAGCACTTAAAAGGACATTTCAAAATAAACACTAAATTGGACCATAAAAGATTTTTTGAGAGATTGGAATGGTAAATAACTTTGTGAATGAAAGTGATATTGATAAATTTTGATGGTAGAGACTTCAAGAATGAGTTGAATGTGCAAAGAAAGAGACACCCAAGACTGGAATGGCAAAAGAAGTCTCCAAGATAAGCCTATGTTGATATGATGAGTCAGCATATGCTCCTCCTCCTCCTAATTCCATTACATCCTTCATCAACTTTCTGTAGTATCTTTTCATCTTCTTCACCATTGCTATGCATTTCAATTTCACCCATCTCACCCTTATCTTCCTCCCCCATGCCACCACGTGCCCCGATCTCTTTCCCCCGAGCCGTGCCACTGCCATTCGTCGCCTCCCAATGTGGATCCCTCGACGTGTTGCCCACCACAACCCGGTCGTGGCATGGCCGTCTTCCTGCTCATTGCTAATTTGAGCCATGGGAGAAAAGAGAAAAACTGAGAAATCAAATAAATGTGTGTATGAGGCAACAACAGTTAAATAGAGGCTTATAATGAACTAAACACTTATGCTTAGAACATGGGCAACTGCAGTTGCTATTAAGATATAATATAATTATATATTACTAGATCATATATGTTCATATGGTCTTTCACATTTTATTTATATATATATGTACATATATATTTTATTAAGAGCCAGCTTTATTTTGATGTAATGTCACTCCATAAAATAGAGTTGAAAGGTCGATTTGCTTTTTATATTGTTTATAATTTATATGCATAGAATCCTATTCTAACTTATTCCTAACTGACCTGACCTTGGTGGAAAAGTATAAAAATGCATGCCATTCTAAAATAAAATTTGTCGGTCTAAGTTTAGAGTTCCGTAACATATATCATTATTACCATAGAGTACCTCCAGTTTGAATTCGGATTCGAATAATCCTACTCAAATTTGGCAATTGAATCAAATTATATTCATTGGTCTATAGTCAATATAAATCAAAAGATAAAATAGTAATGATTCTTTTTTTCTTCTTGAAATAATAATAACTAATTAGAGATTTGAACCTGACTAGGCAATATTAATATAATATAAAGAATGAATTATATGCAAAGTTACATTATTGAGGTTGATTGGAGTTTTGTGTGACTCACATCACATGGTGATGTGATGCAACATTTCTTGGCATATTCTTTATTTTATTTTATTTAACCCTCTTTTCTTCTAATAATTAGCTGTGACCAAAATCTGATATCATTTGGGGCTCAGAGTTCTTAAGCAAGACAAAGGGCTTGGCTTGAAGAGTTGTCATGTTCGGTTAATTTGGGAAAATTGTAATTGACAACATATTTTAATAAATCAATTATGGGTGAAGTGTATCTTACTTCTAAATCATTAAGAATTATAATATTTCTAATTTAAAATTTCCTTTAAAAAAAGTGATAGTAATGAATAAGTTGTGTAATAAGTTATCATAATTAATAATCTTATGCCAAAGTGAGGTTGAGTTATCAATTGTTGGAGTTTGAAAATAGGTGTGGATCTCTGTTTCTATCTGAGATAAATTAATGGGAAAGCGAAGAAATTGGGTTAATGGGTTTCATGTGTCCTCCAAAGTAGCTGCACGGACAAGCTGGTTCGTTTCATTGGCTTCTATGGAGAAGGATGACAAAATTTAAAAACAAGCAAATAGGAAAAAAAAAATATACAATGATTTAAAGCTGTGATTTTGTTTGTTTTTTTTTTTAGTACAATTTAAAGCTGTGATATAATCAAGCTGAACCCTCACAACCCTCAACATTTTTCAAATTATTTGGAAGCATCCTTTCAAGGATAGGGCCAAATTATTGTGGAAATCCTTTCATTAAGGCTTTCTTTTGGGTATCCGGGTTGAAAGAAACAACAGGATCTTTCGAGAACGTTGATTTGATAATATTATTTTAATGTTTGTATCATGGATTAAACACTCTTTATTTTAAAGATTACTTAATGAAATCGTTTCTAATGAGCCAACCAAAATCACCCCACAACTCCAAAAAAAAAAAAAAAAAAAAAATCGAAAAATAATGGAAGTTACAAAGCAGGAATACTTGAGTGAAAAAATTAAGACAGTTCCTACTGGAAAACACCAACAGTGGATGTTACAATACATTCTTTCCTTCAAAGTTTCATCACCAAAAACATTTGACATTTTTATATCATTCATTGTCAAAATTAGTGAAACAAACAGGGCCTTGTTTAAAATCTAAAAACATTGCTTGCTAACACTCGTACGTATTAATGATGAAGATACGAATTATTATCAAATTGAAAAAATCTAGAGCATAAAAAAGAATCATCAAGAAAGAGACCTCAAAATAGCAACAGTGGTTCACTTGAGCAGCTTTATTCTTATCAAACCTTATGAATTACAAAAAGACCAGTTTGGAGGCTATAAGGATCTATCCATCATTATTCATAAGCCATGCTAGTGCTAGTAGTTGCCTAAAAAGCAGCAAATAAACTACATAAGTCAAAGAAAAGCATATAGAAAAAATCAGCACCTTGACGAGATACCGACAGATTTTGAAGCAGTATCTAGAGATGATGAATCCTCCTTTGTGCCATTCAAGTAAACTCTCGAAGGACATTGAGCTCTGCCGGATTCAATCATAGCAATGGAAGACTTTTGTTTTAAGAAAATGTGTGAAATTCTATTCTGTACAGAAGTTCTGAAGAAAATGTGTGGTGGTTCTCTCTCTATAATAAAACTACCTCTCCGTTCCATGATTATAACAATCTTCTTTTTCAAATTCTTTAATCAACTTTTCCATCTGTCTTCTATAAGCTGGCATGTAGTGGTCGCTTATCATTGTCTGCGACAATCGGAGTTTGCTATACAGCGATCTTGAAGTAAGGAAAATACCAATCTTAGACTCTGCCACTGGGCTGTTGCTGCTATTGTCTGAGACGCTGGATGATGTAGAGCTTCTTTCACTACTTTGAGAATCAGGATCATCTAATCGAATATCCACAATGTGCATGATCTTCCCCGCAGGAAAAAATCTGTGTGCTTCTTTTATTCCTGAATATGAGCTATCTGACTGTCCTACTTCTGCCATGGCAGCTGCTTCTTCTTCCCTTATTTCGTTCACGATATCCGGCTCACTTCTATCATATAGTTCCTGTTCAAGTTGTTGCCATAACTCAACTTCTGTCATTTGTTCGTGTTGAATTTGGCCCATGAGTGCCACACCACCATCAACCTCATCTGTCATATCATCAAGATTCATCTCCTCCGAATACGAATATTCGATTTCATTAGTCCATTGCATCGCTGTAGTTGAAGATTCGGGAAGTTCAATGGCTTCAACAATTTCTCGAGGGGATGATCCACGCGGCTCAAAAGATTCTGTTTTTCTTGGAGAGGATTTGGGAGAACTTTCATTTTCTTCAGTCACTGAGTGAGAAGTCATGGCTCTACGACGTGGGCCTATGCATGACCAAGATGATAAATTGAGTGAAGGTCGCGTCCATGCTGCCTGAGCCATGCTCTGTGCTCTCTTCATCACAACCTACAGAAACACAAAACACAAACGACTATAAATTTAACTATTATACACAAGTCACAGAAATTAAGCCATCTTAACACCATCAAAGAATATTGGGAAAAATACATTTTTAGTCCCTAAGTTTGGGTTTAGTTTTAATTTGGCCTCTATATTTCACAATTGAACATTTTTACCCATGACATTTCAATAATTCTCACTTTTAGTCCCTGAGATAACAAAATCGTTAACTAAAATGATGGTTAGACTAATTTAACATTTTAACATATTGATGAAGTAATTATTTTAGTTTTCACGTGGATTTAATTTTAAAAGTAAACTAAAAAAATTCACAAGTACTCATTATTGAAATATCAAGGGTAAAAGTGTTCAATTTTGAAACATATGGACCAAATTGATATCTTTAGATGATTGTGTTTGTTCATAAAAAAGATGATAGTAATAAAAAACAAGTAAGAACATCCTAAGATGCCTGTTCAGGTATCCTACATTGTGGTCAAATGAACCTAAGAATCTGAATATCCATTTCATGGGAATCCAAGAATACTGCAAACAAATGAACTCTTATTGACATCCAAAGACTTGTTTACTTGCGTCACTAAGATTGCGAGGTCCCTAAGCCTAGCCATGAATTCTACACGGTTTAGAGCTGCATTACGTTTCAGAAAACTATTAGGGATAAGGCACAGAACCCAATCACATCCAGTTCAAAGTTTCTGTCAAATCCAGCTTTAACAAAATTACTAATATATAGGGTTCAGTTCACATGTGCACGACCCTTGTTACCTGTGTGCCAGTAGAGACTGGTCTTAGAATGGCCCCTGCACCAGCAACTTTGGCTTTTGCACTGGCTATGGATGGGAGACGAGATCCCAATGCCGAAGCAGAACGGTAAACAGTACTAAGAATTCGAGTGCGCTCAATTTGATTTCTCAGATCATTTACCCAAGCAGAAGCAGTCACCTATAACATAGATTTTGAAGGCTTCAGCAAAAGATTGGAGGGACATGCTTAAGTGAACTAAGTTTCATGCACTTTCATAGGTAGAGCACACACACGCACATCAACCCATACACATGCATATATTATCTGTTTGTGAGTCAAATACTCACATATGAGTCTTAATAGCCAACCTTTTTTCATAATATCCATTAGAAAGGCCAGTAAACCAACTCCGGCAGGCAAAGAGTGTTCAAACATAATAAGAGCAATTGATTCACTAACATTCACTCAAAAATTCTAACAACTGAAGTTCTTTCCCCAAAAGATAAAATATAATTTTATTTTTTTCAGAGAAAAAACGTAATTTATGGAGTAGTCACCTATTAAGTACATTATACACTTAAAAGCAAATAAATTGCTTAGGCCCAGTTGACAACCATTTGGTTTTTTGTTTTTGAAAATAAACCTTATTTTTCTCTCAATTTCTCTACCATAGTTTTTGAATCCCTACATAAATGATTTGAATTCCTAACCAAAGTTTTTGAAACTACTTTTTTTTTGTTTCCAAAGTATGGTTTGGTTTTTGAAAATGTATGTTCTAAGTAGATAACAAAAAATGAAATCCATAGGTGAAATTTGTATTTATAGCCTAGTCTTCATTTCCAAAATCCAAATGGTTATCAAGCATAGCCTTAAATAGTTAGATGAACTTGAAACATACCTCAGCACGCAAATCATCTACTGAAGCAGCTGAGAAGGTGGGCACTAAATCAGTTCCATTAATAACAGAAGTGATAAATGCATTGCCTGATTCTGCTAGTTCCCATGTCATACAAGCCGCTGCAGAGGTTAGAGATATTCAATATCATGATTAGTTGATAAAAAAAAGAAAAGTTAGAACATGTCAAAGTGTAATGGGCGTAATAAACAATGCCATAGAGAAACCATGTGTGAATAATACGGACCTGGAGCAAATGTAACACAAGAAGTAATAGATAAATCCTTCTGCTCTCTTAAAATATAAGTTAGAAGGGCAGCTGTTCCTCCACCCAAAGAGTGCCCAACAACCTATTACAAACCAACACAAGATTATTCCGTTAGGACACCACCAAAGGACATGAAAATGGAGGGGCACTTGAGTGAAGAGACACTTGGTCATGATACATAGTATTTAGGAGAAAGGAAACCATGGAAGAGTTATTATCCTAGAAATAGTCAATTAGCATTAATGTTGTAAGGCCAATAGGCACACAAGGATGTGTAATAGTCTAAGTATTTATTATGTTAATTGGGAGAGGGGACAAACATTTATAAATAGTGGGGGAGAGTATGAGCAAGGTATCAAAGTGTAATCTAGAAGAACAAGTGTAGTTCTTGTGGGAGATTAGCCATCTCAAATTGGCGTAACACCTATAAAATATTCTATTATTATTCTCTCTCTTTGTAAGGGAAACCTTACACATTTTATCAAGCCTTTTTTCCTTTATAATTCTATTGGCTACAACATATCACAGTAAACTAAGAAGAATTGTCAAACCTTAATGTTATAACTAGAATATTGACCGAGCGCTTTTAAAAGACAGGGGGTAGATAACTTTGCAATCCAACGAGCAGCTGCAACCATTCCACAATGCGCATATCCTAAAACCAAATTGCTAACCCCTCCCTCATGCACAACACTATGATGGAATGGCACCACAGCTCCAGTGGCAGCTGTTAGAGTGTCTTTGATACTGTGTGTTCCACGTATCAACAGGAGAATACATTTTGTATTGTGGTCAACTATGATGGTAAAAGCAGGCTTCAAAATCTGCAGTTATGGATAAATGTGATATATGTCAATGATAAATTGAACATAAACGTAGCGGCAATACATTTCAATGATAAATTGAACATAAACGTAACTGCGATACATGTCAATAACAAATTAAGCATAAAGGTAACTGCGATACATGTCAATGATAAATTGAACATGAAGTAGTGAAAGAGCGTATGATTACTATGATGTACAATGTGTAGTACAGTAAAGAGTGTTTTATCTGAAGTTCATCAAGACTTACTCCTGCTTTTGGTTCCTGAAGTATAACATTTTCCTTAGAAAAACCAGTTTCTTCTAGAAACAGCAGAAATGGTTTTTTGGAGAAGTGCCAACACAAAGTCAACAAGTGCAAGAGGTACTTGAGCTCAGTAAGCATTTCAGCTCCCATAAGCTGAATACTGTCTTCATTGCCAAATACACTTCCTACATGTAAGTTTCCCTGCACATTAAACTCAACCCATCAAAGGCCATACCAATAAGTAACAGCATTTGCAACCGACTTTGTTCAGACTAAACATTATCATTTCCATTGAGGATTCTTTTTCTTCTCTTAAATGAAAACAAGAACTTCCTATTGATGTCTAAAAAGTTGCAATAAAAAGAGGAAAAAAACATCCCTTTAAAGTATTACAACAAAGTACCCACCACAGAAGTAGAAAAATCCCTTAGCATCCCCAATAATATAACCAACTCACCTCTAATCTTCTTCCAAATGACATATAAATAGAGCACAATTAGACCTCTAATAGAAAAGGCAAAAACCAGTCAGCTTAAACATATTAAAAGGTACATGCCTGTCTCTTCAAGAGAAAATTAATTCCGAATGCCAAATCCCCAATGGGCCACTTTCCAAGAGTCTCCGAGTATGTAAATCTAAGGGTCTCTGATAATGTTGAAATAGTTTCAAGCCATGTAGCAGGCGCTTGAATGAGTCTATGAGAAACTCGATCAGCTCCGAGAAGAGCATGAGTGGAAGCATCATTAGCATCATCATTGCGATCACCATCGCCATCGCCATCATCTTGATGCCTACTTGAGTGCAACTTACGGTTCAAAGTATAGTATAGAAGTGCAGCTGCACCAGCAGCCGTGGCCATAGTTGCAGTTGCCATGAACTCGTATTGGTATTCCCTAAAGCAAGAGAGTAGAGTAGTAAGGAAGATAATATTTACAGTACAGAAGTAAGAGACCCTGACCCTTAACTTCAGAAATTTCTGAATCCCACATAAACACACAATGGGGGTGAAGTTAATTTGGTAGGGTCCAACAGAAATGGATAGGGAAGAATAAGCAAGCAAACCCAAGAGTATGAGTGAACTATATTTGTCCCAAATAAAACACAGAAACTGAGAAGACAACTGAAAATTGAGAATAAAAAGGCATAATTGAGCAGAGTTCAATTAAAGAATCGCAAATGATCGAAATCAAAGACAGGGAAAGCACACACATATATATATATACCCGAAAGAAGTAAGATTGTTACAATCCTTTAAGCTTGTTGTGTAACAAACCCTAAATTCTTGATCGGAGGGGCTTGCCTTAACAAACAACAACAGCTTGCCTCTCTCTCTCTGTCTGTAGTAGAAATTGGAATTTCAAGTTTTGGGGCTTCGATCAATTCATTCGCGACCAACCAAAACTGAAACTTTCTCAATTACACGCGGCACCCACTTTATCTTCTTCCTTTCCCAAATAACACGCGCTAAACCAACGTTTCTCCATTCAATTCACTGCTCAAATAATAACTTTTTCATTATACTATGTCAATTCAATTACAATTCTTTTTTTTGAAGAGGAATCCATTTTATTATAATAAAACCTTAGTTTTTTTTTTTTTTGTTCGTAATTCAATTCAATTCCACAATTATAATTTAGTCTTAAAAATTAATATTTAATTCTCACTTATTTGAGAATAATAGTGTTAGTTAGATAGAATTTGTGATTTCATTCCTCTAATTTGTACTCTACAAATTAAAAAAAAAAAAAAAACAACAAGAACAAAATTTCTTTCATTCATATGTTATTATTTTCATAAATAGAAGAATACGTTAGAAAAATTGTTTTTTTTCCACCATAAATGTCAAAACCAGCTTATGAACTTGACTAATTTCAAAGCCTTAATACTAAATTTATATTTTAAATTTTATCCAACTATACTTAGTTATCAAAAAGACTCATAAAAGATTAATTGAGGAGACTATCATTGATTAAAATCATTGGTTCCAAAAACTTTATCATTGACCACCGATGAACTCATGATAATTAGCTTATTAAAAATTAGAAAACGACCCCCAATACTTGGGCCTTAAGCGAAGCTCTTCCTATTCTCCTCACTTGTGTTTGAGTTCACCGTAAAGAAAATTTTCTTTTCTTTTCTTTTCTGAGAAATCAATATATGGGTCAAAACCTAACAATAGTACATATTTCTAATTGGGCTTCTTGAGGCCCACAACTAACACCGATACAAATTCAATATTGGGCTTATTGGGCTCCCTAGCCCACAGCTTTATATTAATTTTATTATTATTTTTTTGGTTGATTGATTTGATTTGAATGCTTAAGAAAGTTTTGAGTTCACCCTATCCCGAAGAAGTTCCAATAGAATGAAGAGAAAGTAGGTGAGACCTCATTCCAGAAATAGAAAACGACAAACATTCAAATTGGAAAACGTGTTTGGATTGTAGCCTCACATTCTTCTGCAAACCCAACACTTAATTTAATTTCATCTCTCTACCAACTGGACATTCAACTTACCCCATTCTGTTTCCCAAAACCAACAAGTCAAACTTAAAGGCTCTAACTCCAACTTTCACCACCCCCAATACTTTCCGAACCTACAATTCAGATCCTTCATCTTCTATATTAATACATCAAATTGGATCTAACCAAATTTCTTTAAAGAAATTACTGGTCATCTATCTCAAACCTAATTTTGAGATAAGTGAGAAAAAATCAATAATTTAAGTAAATCGAGTCTAGGCTTACTCAACTAAAATCGTAAAGGTCGGATTGAACTGAGTTATAATTGTTTTAGTTAAGTTGAATTATGATTTTATAATTTTTTTGTTGGATTGGGTCAGTTTATGAATTGACCAATTTTTTGCTCTTTCATTCCAATTCAATACGAACTAAGAATAATATTGTATAAGATTAATTAATAAAATGAGTTCTTACCATATTAATAAAGAACATGTACTAATAAAATATGTAATATAAGTTTAAGTATAATATCATAAATTTTTTTCCTTTACATATTTACAAACATTGAATTGACTATTAGAAAGAGAAAAAATAAGATTAAGACAACCCAGAATTCAACTTAACCCAACCCAAAAAATGTGAGGAGTGAAAATATTTTTATTGCTTTGAAATCACTTTGTTAATAAGAAAAGGAAAGATAAAACGAGAGTGATTGGTTTAAATTGGACATGATGAAATAAGTTAGGTTTCAACTTTTGATGGATTCTATCCTTGTTAAGCCGCTCGCCTCAGGAGCTGAGCTTCTCCCCCCAAAAAGGGTCAATGCAAAGGAGACTCTTTGTCTCTTAAAATTACCTTTTCCTTATATTTGAATAGCAAAGAATCCTTACACTTTTTTGCCAGCTTCAGAATTAATTCTCATTGTTCTTCATTTTAAATTCTTTCTTTTAGGATGGTAGCATGCTGTTTGAAAACACAGAAATTTTGGAATATGTTTAAAGATCAAAGAGATTTCAGATACTTATGGGAAAATATCTGGTCAGTTGACTAACCTACACAAATCTTCTTTGTTACTCAGCAAAAATGTTGATGCAGTTAATTGAGTCGAATCTCACCAAAGTATTTGGAGGTAAAAATTAATGAAATTTTGTGTCTACCTTGGTATGTCGAGAGTTATTATGATCGGTTTATAAAAAGATAGTGTGGCTTATTACATTAGGATCTATGTCAAAAAGTCAGGTTGAAAGGTGTCTCATATCCTATTAAGAGTCTCTTCATTTACAACTTTTCATCTTTTTGTTGGCATGGATCCGAGTTGTGGATCAGGATCAAGGTTTTATTAGTATTTTTTTTGTTTCTCTATTTTGATTTCTCTTATTCGGGTGATTCGTGATAAGGTTTGGTTTATGTAATTAAGCACTTTGACTCAAAAAATAAAAATAGTGTGCACCCATCTTCAAAAGTGAAAATGGGTGCTTCCATCGAAGGGAGGAAAGAAGATTCTAATCAAAGTGGCAGGCACAAAATATTTCAGCCTACATGATGAGCTGTTTTAGGCTCCTGAAAAACTCATGGGTGATTTGAAGAGAATGTGTGCTAGGATTTGGTTGGGATCTATCAGGATAAGAGAACTGCATTTGAATAGCTTCAGAAAAAAAAAAACAAATAAAGAAAGAGATGATCTTGAAGTTTAGACAATTAGATATATACCTTTAATCAAGGCTTCCCTAGCCAAATACCTCTGGCTAGAATATGAAAGAAATTTGTGGTGGGGTATTTGTAAATACAATGGGAATTAAACAAAGCTGATTCAAAAATGGTAAAGACAAGAAGTCTGTAGCGTTGTAATAAAGGGCCGACATGAACTTTGAGCGCAAGCAATATACACAATTATATCATCTCGTAGTTGTAGAAAAAGGCTTCTACATTCCTCTCTCATATTTCCCTCATTTTTACCATTTCAAGAATAACTCTACCACACATGTTTCAAATACCAATATTAAATAAGATATCTGGATTCTAAGTTTTTACTATAAAAAGCCTTTTTTTTTTAAAGTTAATCATTTGGAAAGAAATATAAAAAAAAAAATAGAAATTAACCTACTAATCTCTCTTTGACCACCAAAATATTGGCTCAATATGAATGAGGTTTTGCCTTTATAATTAACCCCCAAAAGTGCTTCTCCACCATTGCCTTTAAAAGGAGCCTACAAGGCCTCTCCTTTGCAAAATGAAGGTGAGTTCTAAACAATTTTGCATGTGTTTTTATTTTATGTTCTTTTTTTCTGAATAACCCTTTTGATAATTTTTGTGGAGGTTTCAGTTCTTGAGTTGGATGCAAAGTAAACTCCAAGGAAAAGTACACTTTCAGAACAAAGCATCACATTCATTTCCTTCAAGTAATTCCACCACCTGAGCTGCTCAATTTTTATTATCATTTACTATACTAAACTCACAATTATATATTATTACATATGATCATAAATTTTTTTTTAAAAAAAAAAAAAAAAAAAAAACAGCTAAGCAATCTGAAGAAGCCAGCCCCTCTTTACCTCTTGGCCTACTTGCAATCGGAACTTTTGGCAACAATGAGTTAAATGAAAAAACCGACGTCGTCAACGATAAATCTACAGAAATTGAAGCGGAAGACTGTTCTATTGAAGATGTCTCTAAATTAGAAGCAGAGTTGAGAGAGATTTTGCAGCAAAGCTCTCAACTTGGTGAAGAGGAAATTGATGGTTATGATAATCAAACAGAAGAAGATGTGAAAAAGAAGATTGGTTTAGTGATTGGGGAATGGAAAGGTGAGGCGGAGAAAAGTAATCGCAAATCCATTGTGAAAAGATCCGTATCGTTTCTAGTCAAGAAGATGTTTGTGTGCGGGAGTGATCATTTTACCTCGTCGCCGCCGATTCCAAACTTTATGGAGGCACCACAAGATGCAACAATAAAGAAGGTACATAAATAACGTAGATATATAATGTTTTTAATTGGTAAGTTGTGATCTTATATCTAAGACATTTAATTTGGGTGATGACCATCAACAGATTTTGAGGATGATGCTTCACAAGAAGATCTACCCTAAGAATTCTTCTCAAATGGCTTCATTGAAGAGATTCATAAAGGAGAAAGAGAGGAGAGATAAAAGAAATGAAGATAAATAGAGCAATGATCATGATAATTGTAATGTAAATTAAGGTTGGAAAATTTCCAACGACCAGTATAGCCATGAACAACCCATCATCTTATTTCCCTTTATTTTAACAAATGTCCCAAAAGGTTGGAAAATTTATTGAAACCTCTTCTTAATATTAACATCTATTTTATACTATTCATCTTCCACTCTATAAAAACTTGAATTTATCAATGTTTTTCCTTTAAAATTCATAAGTTTGGTGATTCAAGTATATGATTTAATAGTGATTTGTAATTAAGGGGAACAAAGAAGTATGCACATTGTCTAATTTAATTCAATACAGCCATATATATTAAACCTTTCTTGATATATATTATTTGTTTATTTATGGGTCCCACTAGGTTTAGATTGGTCAAGAAGGTAAACAGAAAAACTGTTGGGTAACCAGATTCATAGTTTTGTCAGTTGGCAATCATCTTCTTTTTCTTGTTCAATATTTAAGCCTACAGGTAGGAGGCTAGAGTGAGATCAGTCTGTTTTTGTAACTTTGAGAGGGTAGCCAAAAATGGATCCAAGCCCTTTTGCTTTTCCTAATTCACTACAGAAATTCATCTCCAATTCTACTACTCTGGCAGCTTATCTTGACCACACTGTACCCACCAATATTCAAATTCTTCTTCTTCTTCTTCTTTCTTTCTTTCTTTCTTTTTTTTACGTTCTAATTCTAATTTGGTAGTTTTTCTAATACAGGAAAATTACTGGTAATGCTTCTCGATGGACGAATTGTCATTGGCGCTATTTGTTCCTTCGATCAACATTGTATGTATGGTATCATCTTACTACATCTCTTTTCTTGTGTTATATAATTCACCAACAATAATCCTTATTACAATGTAGGCAATATTGTTATTTCGGATGCATTTGAAAGAATTATTGTTGGCCATCTGTAGGGGAAAATGTTGTTCTACTTGGGGAACTGGTAATAAAAATGCAGTCAATTGGGTTTTTAGTTTCATCCACAATAATTCAACTCAATTCAATTCAATTCAATTATTTGATGTTTATGTATGTGATTGTGACTAACTCAGGGTATTCCAGTTTGCCTGAACTTCTACTTCCTCCATTTATGACTAAGGTCTCACTGCCAGAGATCTTGTCTGTAAGGCAACCAGCCCCTGTTGAAAATTAGAATTAATTACTTACATTTATGTGATTCAACCAATGCAGGCTAAGAAAGCAGAGTTGGGCTCAAAACAACTTTGCTGGAGGTTGTATGATTTTTTTAATTTCCCCCCATTATATTCTCTTTTTCAATCAATGAAAAGTCACTCTCTGTTCTAAATCCTAGCATATCTATATTTATTTTTGTCCCTTATAATAGAGAATTAGCTCCTTTTGTAAAAACTATTGTTAGTCCACGATTCAAGAGCCTTTCCAATTCAATATCGACCAAATTCCATGGCAAGCTGGCCAATAAAGAGGAGCCTTCCATTAATATGATGAATTAGATTAGAACATTAATGTTGTTCTTTCTTCAGTCTTATTATATGGTTCGCTATTTGCATATCATGTTGGGCTGTTCTAAAAACTAGGTGTCTAGATCAGACTTATGGCAAGTAACATTCCTCAGGAATGTTGAATGAAGCAAAAACTATTCACTAAAAAGCTATGGCTGGCTAGAAATGGCTTAAAAAACCTACAAGCATTGAAGTATAATCTGCAACCATGTCATAGGATTTTGAATTGTGTCTGAAATTGTAACAAGGAACTATTTTCTGAGAGATTCTCAAACTGCTTGGATTCAAAATATGGAACTTAACTCGAATCATCAGCATCTCAAAATAAATAATAAGAAATGTAAAGCACACAAAAAGCAATTCCAACATGAACAAACAATTAGGAAAATTTGTGGTAATAAAAAAGTAACATGCTTACAAGGCAGGAGAATTCAGGCTGAGGATATGGTTCCATTGGAAAGCTAAAGCAGATGAGTTGCAGAATAAGCTCACTCCCGAGTCCCAAATATTATGAATCCAAGCAATTCAAAGTGGATGATATCGCCCCCCAAAAACTCCACCAAAAATTTAAATAATTTTAGTAACCTTAAAATGAAGGAGTTGCATGCTATGCTATTGCTATCTATCAGTGAGATCTCCTTCTAAAGTTGTGGCTTACTGAGCAACCCTCAAAGAAATCCGAGATGGCATCTTCCAGTTCATCGACCGAGTACTTGATGTAATTTTCTGAGTGCCTTCTACTCTCTATGAGTTGGCCATGGCGGCCAAGAAACCACCTGTAAGTAGGGATCAACTTCTCCGTTATGCTTATGAGAAGCTCCTCCCTCAGCTGAGGATCTGGTATCAACCATGTCGATTGTGTCTTGTGAACCTCTTCAAACATGGCATTGAAAGTCTTGAATCTCTCTCTAATCGCGCTCTTTGACGGGGCGGAAGATAAGCTCCTGCCCACATTCAACCCTTCGTTACGCAGGCAACACAACACATTCACCCAAGTTGTTCTCTCGTAGTTTGTCGCCGCCTGTCGATACTTCCCGGTCATCCTTTTCAGATAAACCTCTCCAATCATTTCTCGCAAATCTGAGGATCCTTTTATTTTCTGAACCATGTAATGAACGTTATTCATGAGGAAGAGATGAACTAGAGAGGGCTCTCTGTAGTGCCTGGACTTTCCCTCCAACTTGAACTGCAGAATCACAATGATCCATATTAGATGGAGCGCTAATGGCGATTTGTCCTCTACCTCCGCAAAGTCCATATCAGGGGCCGAGTATCTCAACTCCGTGGCTGGTTTGGACAGGATAAGCTCCTCTAAGGTCGCTTTGTAATTGGTAATCAGAATCAAATAGTTCATTACATACCTTGTGAGCGGATGAATCGTCCCGCCCAGCACCCGATGCTGCGACGACTCTCGCACCACCGTCTTTTCGAACTCCGACATCATCCCTCTCGAGGCCTCCGCCAACCGCGACAATATCTCCGCCGTCTGAATCCGAATATATTTTGTAGATTTTGATTCGAATATCACTTCAATGTCAGGTATTAAATCCGTCAAGGCATCGTGGAGGTCTAGAATCCTGAACAGCTTCTCCAGCGATCTGCTGCTCATACTGATCGCTTTGGCGAATTTGAACAACTGAGTCACGGGGCCTTTAACAGTCTCCAGGAAACAAGTATCGTCTATGGCGGTCCGTATGCCATAGAAGATTTGCTTGCAGAGCTTCTTCTCGCTGGAAAACAAAGTCCCAATACATACCTTGACCGCTCTAATCCACCTTTTGATCTTCGTGTCCAGCTCTTTCCAATCCAACCTCTGGATATCGCGAATGCTCAGTTTCTCAATCCCGAGGCGTCTGAAGCTGGTATCGAAAGTGGACTTTCGCACACTTCCATAAACTTGGATGCACTCACGCAGGTACCCAGCCGATATCATCCGCTCAGCAATACTTCGTAGATCGATAATCGCATCCGAAGGTAACAGATCAATCTCACGAATACTGCTCGTCGCCCGATAGCTCGATCGTCCACTTGACTCACAACTTGAACTACCACTTAAATCAAGCTGAACTTCCTGCGAATCCGCTTCCTCATCGTTCTCATCCTCCAATACAACACTGACGCTACTGGACATGGAATGAGAAGAAGGACTCGGATCAGTAAGTGAGTCGACCTCGATCGGAGTTGTGTGACTGGACAGAATGTGGCGGAACTCGTCCGCAAGCCTGGCCATGGCGATTTGCATAATGGAATTGACTTTGTTCTGATCGTCCGATTTCGAAGCCGACGAAATGGAGCTCTGAATTTGGTCGACGGCCTGCAAGTATCGGTCGATCTCTTCCCTGTCGGAGTCAAAAATCATCTTATCGTTCACTTCCTCCGGCGCGGCAGAATCCCAGCGTAGAATAATCTGCTCAGGCGTTTCTAGAACTCCATGAGACGACGGCTCCATCAACAAACATGAACCAAAATCAATCCGTTGGTGATTTTCCTTCAAACTGAGAGCTGGAAGGAAAAAGCTATGGAGGAGGAATTTGTCTGGAAGTGAGTGAATGATTGGGGAAGAAGAAGAGGTAGCGTTTCTGACTATTTCTTTTTTAAAATACAGATAGACTTACTTTTTCTTCTTCCCTTTAAATTACTTTTTTCTATTTAAAACAAACCTTTTATTTTACTTTAATTATGAACAATTATTGGATGGATCCTTTCTTTTTCTTCTTCCCTTTAAATTACTTTTTTCTATTTAAAACAAACCTTTTATTTCACTTAAATTATGAACAATTATTGGATGGATCCAATATGTCTTTTATTAATTTATTAAAAACGTTAGATTTCCAAATAAATGGTCATATGATTATGTGTGGTGAAACTTGAAGTGAAATAAATATAAACTTTACTCACAACCATACATGTTATGACAGGGCTACATTTTTATTGACATATTTATATAAATTAGTTATTTTTACTCCTGGCATATTCCTCTTTTTTTTTTTTAATTATCTTATCATTATTATTTGTGTAAAAAAAATGTAAACAGAATATTGATATTTTTTAGTATAACATTTCATTCAAATCTATAACTTCTTTGTTCATATTTTATGTGAATTGTCTATATACTTTTCTAGACAATAAATTATTGTCATTGATAAAATTAACTAGTATTCTTTGTCAAAAAAAAAAAAAACTAGTATTCTAATCTTTTAAGACCAATTATAACATAATCTCAAAAAAAGGACCAATAATTACATATTTATAAACAATAGATTTTTATAAATAAGTTTAAAGTGAATAGACTATTTTTTCACTGTTACAAATTAGTATTCTAAATCAATGTCTCTTTTTTGTTTAAACATAAATCAATATAAATCAATTATTATTGTGTCGAGCTATATTTTAACGTAATAAATACTTTCTTTTTTTTATTATTGCATGTCATATAATTTATATTAAAGTAACCACTCTACATATTAAAGCATTTATTTAACTGTAGAAAAAAATCAAATCAAATCATGGTCATGAAAACAGTGTACCGTCCATTTGCTTTTGAAAAGATCGCAACTTTTTAAAGAAACGGAGGGTAGCTAGCTGAGGCTACTTTATGGGCTTTTTTAGTACTTTTGTGGGCCCACAGCACTCCATGTGGGAACTGACTCATACTCCATCTATTGCTAAACCATTGGGCTCATATTCTGGCCTATTACTTAAATAATGGGCCAATCATAAAGCCCATTTGAGTCTCTTTTCTTAAAACAAAGCCCATTAGATTCTCGCTCCGTCAATTTCCAAAGCCGTCAGTCAACCTTTCACAAAAACAAAAAAGAAGTCATATCGTTTCATCTGTTGCCACGTGTTACATTTTTTTTTTTTTTTTAATGTTTTATTCGTTTGGAGTTATTTATTATCACAGCATATTTGAGTTTCAAAAAATTGCATATTTGAAGTTCAAAATCATATTTGTATTAAAGTGAAGTTATTTGCCTTTCTATTTTCAGCATCGTTATTTTTCTTTATATAAAAGTCGGGTAGTAGACATTTTGTTTATACTTAAAAAGAAGCTAAGTTTTAAAAGCAAAAGCATGCCCTGGAAAGTTTCAAATGTGCTCACAGTTGGGCTTTTTCTTTCGAATTACGATCCTTACTCGTTCGGCCACGAAAGAAAACAAAAACTCATTCGTTTTATTGTTATTATTATTATTGAACTGTGAATTTAATAATGTTAATTAATTAATGATCTGGCAGATTTAAACTATTTTAATTAGTATTGTCAAAAACCAGCAAAGAAAAAAAAAAAAAAAAAAAAAAAAACAGTATTTAAACTACATTTTAATATTTCAATTTTCATCTTGTTTTTTATTATATGGACTTTAAACATCCAAAGACAAAAAAGCAAACTTCTTTAACAAAGTAACAATCAATCTACTTGGAGAGTGCCAATAAATCAAGTTATGATATTAAAACATATATAATGTTATTAGAATTATATTTTTATCGACAAAATTCCACTATGCCCGCTAATTTTTAATCTGAAAAATATAAAACATAGCAATCTCAATAAATTTTAAACGTGTTTGGAAAATTACTTTATCATTCAATTGTTTAAAGATCCAATAAATGTATTCAACTAACTTTTTTTTTCAACGAATTATTTTCCAAGAAATAACCTTTATTGCGTGAATTGAATAATGAAGGTCTATGACTTATGGGGCTGCCGGCGATAACTTTGTATAAAATAGAAAATAAAAAGGAATTTGACTTCAATTTGGTTTTGTCACACACGCCTCCAGTAATGAGATGGTGCAGAGATAAATTAATTAATCCAAATTAGAGTAGTAAACAAAACAAAAACATTAATTTCAAACTTACTTTATTTATGATTTGTCAGAACTTTAAACAAAAAAAAACACATGACATGGCTATTGTTTTAATACATATTATATGGCCATCTTATAACATTTTTTCTCAATCACATGGTTGCTACAAGGAGTGCTCAATTTTCTTAATCTTTGAAATAAATTATTATACAAAAATAAATATTTTAAAGTTCTGTGTTCATTATTTTTAATTGCTCCATACTCCATATTAATTTTCGAAATCAAAAGATGGTTTATAAAAAAAGGTCCATTAACAATGCCTTAAGTAATTATGAACCAAAATAGTTATTTTTTAGGCTAAATGCCTATTTTAGTTCCAACATTTTGCTTTTATATCTGAGTAAATTTTAAATTTTACAAATTTTATTCTAAAATTTTAATTTTATCGAATTGAATCTTAAATTCAAAAAAATATTGTGATTTTCTTACCACTATATTTTAACTTCTTAATTAAGTTGTACATGATATCAATAGAGTTATGTTTAGTTTCACATTTCATTAATTTACCCAAAAACTAAGGAAATTTGTTATAGATAAAAAAACAAATGGTTGTCTATTTTAATCATTAGCACTTTATTTTTAGAAATATTTTTATATATAGTAATATATTCTAATTATTTTGTGATTGTCGCTTGATTGAAAGTTATTTGTTGCACTCATTAAAAATTATTTGTGACATTGGTTACAGTAATTGAATGATCGATGTTTAATAGTTCTCATATTTTTGGAGGTGAAGTTCCATAGTGAGTAATCATTGAATTGTGTGAGAAAGAACTCAAGATGTTTGACTTTTAGTTTTGTGAATGAGTTACAAATAGCTATTTACAAACTCTATTACATTCAAACGAGTTATTGCAACTATTAAAAATTATTTCTAATTATTTAAAATAATTTTTCATTTCAAAAGCGCTCATCAGTATAACGACTCTACAAAATCTAGATCCAAACAAATTAATGATGGCAACTTATCTACAAAACTTTCACATTCAAAATAGGTGTTTCTTGCAATTTTTTTAGAAACAAATCACGTCTAAACAAGTTATTACTACAACTTTAATTTTTAATCAACTAAAATACGATTCATTCTAATCAATCAAAATAATTTTTCATACAACTATTCATCAAAATACCACTCACCAAGCAACAGCGATGCACTACAAACTGGTCAGATCAGAAAACCCACAACATAAATTTGCGAAACAAATGTTTGGAACAGATTACTAATTTTGTGGCTCCATATTCAGTCTTCAACCAACCAAAGTTATCAACTCCCAAAAGGAAGGGGGAAAAACCAAAGCCACTAAAAATTATCTTTGACTTCATGTCAAGTTCAACTTTCCTTTTAACTCCAATCACGCGATGATGACACACTCAATTTCTTCTCTTTGTTTTTAGATATTAATATTAATCTCAACCATTTGTTTTCACTATAGAAGCTCTTAAAAATTGTGGTTCACCTTCATATTAGTCCTCCTTAATAATTCTCAAAAGCTCTTAAAAGTTTAAACCGAACAAACCCTTACAACTAATCGACTACAAAGAATGCAACAAAATTAAACATCGAATTTAAGGTTCAAATGCAAGACGAACGTCCGAGTCGGCAAACCCATAATTCCAAAATTGGCCCATGAATTGGGTTTGCTCAATGTGGCAGCAGATATGGTACAGTGTAATCTTATGTATATATTGATGGAATAATTAGAAAAGTTCGTGGACGTGATCAAGGAATGATTTTTTTGTGGCACTAAATGGTGCTACATGCTCCACTAAAGAGAGACTGTCTTCTTATTTATAAGTATTTCTCCAAAATAAATTTTCGTGCGTGAGTGGAAATTGGAATTCGCACCAGAAATTTTTCACAATTAGTTTTTTTTTTCATTTATAATAATTTTAAATAATTAATTTTTCTTATAAAATATTTATAAATTTAGATTATATTATTAATTATTAAAAAATATTTATTTAAATATATAATTTTACTAACAAATATTTTTTATTTAAAAATGAAAGGATTAAAATGAAAAAATAAATATATTTTATTTAAAAAAATAATAATCGTAAACAATCGAAAAAATGGGGATGGAAACGAGAACCCACCCACTCAAGGAAAATGAACATTCCGGAAATAATGCGGTGGGGAAAGGGCATAAGATGCAAATGCAATTGAAAATAATTTTTTCAAAAAAAAAAAAAGAAAAGAAAAAGAAAAAAAGCAATAGAAAATCACGTGTTCAATAGGTCTGGGTTGCCGAGGAAACGTGGTAAGACCGCTTCAAACGAAATAAATAAATTTAAACATATTAAATTAAAAAAAGAAAAAGAAAACACAGTGGGGCCCACTCCTTAATTTCTGGCTCTGTCGGCACGGTGGGTTTTTCTTCTTGCCCCCCTCTCCTGACTTTCCCTACTTGTCCACCCCACGCTTTCAACACCGCTTCTCTTTTTATTACCAAAATACCCTCCTTCTTTTTATTATTTAACGCAGGAACTCCACTCACCATATTCTATCTAACTATTTTTTAAAAATAGCAATTTAAGTGATATATTAATATTATCTATATTTCTTCTAAAATAATAATAATAATAATAATATCATTTATATTTTACAAGTTCACTTTTATAGCTAGTGTGAGTCATATTTTTAATTATTTTTTAATCCAAAAAATAAACAAACAAAATTAAAGAAAAATAAAATTTACTTTAATTTAGGCCCCATATATAAACTTCATAAATGTCTCTCTTTTTCAAATAATCCAACATTTGTATATAAACTTCATAAATGTCTCTCTTTTTCAAATAATCCAACCTTTGTCACTATAATCACATGTTCTTTTTTTTTTAATTACTTACTTTTTTTCATCTTATAAATATATTTAAACCTCACAAATTTGTGAATGAAGTTCAACTATCATAAGATTTAAATGTTGTTGAACTTTTTTTTAAAGGTCATGAATAAAAAGATCAAATGGTCATAACTTCAATATTGGAACCGTCAATGAATATCATTTTTAGAAGAACAAATTGCAAGGTTCGGTTGTGGCCAACTTAATTGATTAATTCAAACGTCATATTCTTATTTAATTAGTTGTCGTGATGCTTTTACTTAGTTAAGTTAATTACTACACCTATTTCTTTAATTGAATAGTGATTATTTGCTACTAAAAAAAATAGTGATTATTTGGATAGTCTATGTTTATTAGAACATAAACACTAAGCGAGTCAACAATGTTATTCAACTATGATCTATATTTGTCTATACATCAGACTAGTTCTACCAATATTTTTGTGATTTAAAATATTAAAAAAAAAATCAATATTATTTGGACATGTAGCATAAGTGAGCTAAATCAACTTGGCAACAAAGTTTTGCATCATCAACAGCACTAATTAATCAATACAGGACATGACATACTGTATATTTTAACCGATTTTAGAAAAAAAAATGTTAAAATACTTTTTTAATCAGTCGAATATGGAGTTTATTTCATTTTGGTCCTTTGACTTTCAATTGTCCAATTCAACCCATAGATAAAATTGAGAAGTGAAAAAACAGCGTAGTTAGTTCAGTTTCCTCTTCCATGGTTTGGATTAGTTGGATAAAGGATTGTCCTCTAATTAGCCACACTACTTTTACTTGAGGAGAGAGAAAAGAATGAGAGAGGGAGAGAAATCATGAGGAAGTGTTGTACAGACCATTTTTTTTATTTTTGTCAAAGTTAGAGGACTAACATTAAATACTGGAAATTTGAGAGACTAAAATCGAACAAATCTAATAGATTAGAGACTAAAATTAGACAATTAAAAATCAATGAACTAAAATGAAATAAAATCGATAGTCAAAGAACCAAAATGGTATTTTAACCAAAAAAAAAAAAAAAAAAAAAACCCCCCTTAACTTATAAGAGACAAAAATCTAAAAATTAAAACAAAATTTGATACAACCTGTGTTAAAAGATAAGACAGAGAAGTAGACGAAAATTGAATGTTTTAATCTTTTAGTATAATAAGGGTGGGAAAGAATTAAACCATATTGTTAACAAAATTAATTGGAATGCTTATTCAGAAATGGTTGTATAAGGTATGTTATTCAAAATTAATTTCGAAATGGTGGCACAATTAATTATTTTAACTTGAGAGTCATAAAATGAAAGATTTGAGAAGTTGAAGAGCGATGGCAGTTGAGTAAATAAGAAAAGAAAGAGAGGCATTAATGAGAGAGGAGATTACTAATTTTGGCACCTAGAATAAAGTAAACTGCTTTAGGTTTTGATTGAATTGAAAATGTTTTTATAAAACACGTGATTTAAATGAATAATTTTGAAAAGACAATTAGATAAAGTTGGGGAAAAGAAAAGAAGGTGCAAGGAAGGAAGGCAGGGGCTCTTTATATTCTTCCTGTCATGTTC
This sequence comes from Sechiopsis laciniata, assembly GCA_037833695.1. Classification (NCBI taxonomy): domain Eukaryota; kingdom Viridiplantae; phylum Streptophyta; class Magnoliopsida; order Cucurbitales; family Cucurbitaceae; genus Sechiopsis; species Sechiopsis laciniata. The sequence goes on from JBBMKA010000018.1 coordinate 8,062,600, forward strand.
GAAGTTTGCAAGTTGAAGAAGCCTCAAAAGAAATTTCATCATTAAGTCCTTGAGATCTGAAACCATTTCAGATCCCCCAAACGTTTTGTAATCAATTCAATTCCACCATGTCGACTGGGAATTCCGCCGCCGCCGCCGCCCAGAGGCTAGTCCGGGCACCGGAGAAGTCGAGTTTTGCTCAGACTTGTAATCTGCTGAGCCAGTACTTGAAGGAGAAGAGAAGCCTTGCAATTACCCCCAGCCCCATTCCCAGGATTGAACAATCAAAAGGTACTTTTTTTTTTTTTTTTTAAATTTTCTGAAAATCTTTTAACTAATTCCAAACCCGTCCCCGCCTTACTCTGTTGTTCCTCTGTTTCAGATGAGGCTCGGGCACCGGCGACAATGAACTTGCTGACCAACATGGAAGAGAAGGCAGTGGCGCCGATGACCATTTTCTATGGCGGGCAAGTGCTAGTGTTCAACGATCTTCCGTCGGAGAGGGCGGAGGAGATTATGGCCATGGCCGCCAAGAAAACAGAGACAGCCGCCGCCAAACCACAACCTCCCACCAAATTCCTCACCGATATGCCCATAGCAGGAAGAGCTTCCCTTCATCGATTCTTCGAGAAGAGAAAAGACAGGTAACACCATTTCTATTTCTTCAATTTCTTCAATTCCCTGAATCCCTTTCTTTCACCTTCATCTTCTTATTATATCAATATCCATGAATTGAATAATTACTTTTGTTTTTGGGTTTGTTCAGAATTGCAGCAACTGCGCCGTACCAAGTGAACTCCGGTTCTTCTAAACCGGCGGGCGAGGGCTACAGACTCAACAGCCACCGCGAGACCAGAAACCAGCAAACTTCCAAGCACTTCGATCTCAACTTATAGCCTAAATTTTATGAACTCAAACAAACAAACTCCGTAGCTGTTATTCTTGTGCCCAATTTTAAAACCAAATTCTGACACTATACTTGTTCTCATGTCTCGTCTCCCCTGCCGTAGCCTAGCCTAGCCTTTAATGAATATGAACAACGACAGAGCTCTGTAATTATTTTTCTGATTGTAGATCATCATTTGTTGACTTTTGTAATTTTTAGATCTATGTTTTATTTCCACTGATTATGGGGAGGTGTATTAGGGTTCATGTCCTCAATTTATTCTGCACTTTCGTTTAATGTCAAACTTGATCCATTTTGAATTCATTTTGAATCAAAATTGTCAATATCACAACTTATCAACTTATCCTATATCAAATTTTCGCCACCAGACCAGGATGAATACAGTATTTTATTTAAATATCCAGCTAAATCAAACTCCAATCTACCACTAAAAAAAACTTCAACTTTCCTATTGAAGATGGTAAGAAAAGTAATCTGAATTAAGAAAAACTTCTGGGATGGGAATAATCCCAGCATATGCAGTTACTAGTCAAATGGAACAAGTTGGGTAGATATTTCTGGCTAATTCCAAAAAAAAAGGTAGGGTAGGGTAGGTATTTCTAACCAAGAAGAGAAAATGAAACTCTTTTGAAAAGATGTTTTAGACCAAATATTACATAATGCAAATTGGGGCCTATAGCTTCCACTTAATAATCACTTGAAAATGAAGCTCTTGAGTTGGTGCTTCCCAAATACTACTCTTAGTTCAGTTCTCCATCTGCAGTGAGACCCCATCTCATTTGAATTGGAGGTTGTGGTTTAAGAGACTAGAAAAAGTTTTGCTTTTGACAAGGAAACAGAAACAGAATCAGAACACATGACTATCTATAATATTTGGAACATGCGACACTTTCTAAATTAAGAAAAAAAAAAAGGATTGGTTTGGTTTGGTTTGGAAGAAAAACACCATTGGGTTGCAGATAGATCATTCATTCTGTTTCCAGCCTAGCTATGCACATGTCATAATAGAAGGCAGCTTTCTCAAGATCACCAAGTTCAGTGCGGCAATCAGCAATTGCTCCAAGAGCTTCAGTGTTTCCTGATTGTTCTCCTTCTCGTTCAGAGATTGCCAAAACCATTGAATGATATTTCAATGTTTCTTGGTACCTCCCCCGCCTCTGCAGTGAAGCCCTTGAAAGACCCGATTCCCAGATCGTGTCAGCGTGATACAAACAGTTTCTCCATAATACAGTTGACAGAGAAATAAAGCTGTGGCAAAAATATGCATGGACCATTCAAGGCAACATTACTAACGCTAGCCCTTTCTCTAGATGCATAACCTTTGAGACAACTCCAAGGTTATGCGACTTAAACATTCTACAGAAGAAAACTTGCACCTACTATAACAGACAGACTTTGAAGAGGGTTATTGAATGGTGAAAAGTCAGAACATAGCTTTGAGACAAGAAGATAGATGTAGGCAGAGAGACATGGTGGTTTTAATTCAATGAACAAATCATAAATTGTCCACATTAAGTAGAATATGAGGTATTTTCCCTGCCATAAAGAGAAGATTGTATTCAAATTATTAAGCTCCTCTTGTCGACTGCGATGGATTACCCTGTTTCCTGTTATTTCTTGCAAGTTGACTCACTAATTAAACACATCACATTTTTTGCATGACTTATTCGTGCTTATTATGATCGAAAATCGCAATAAATTGGAACATAATCGGAGACATTTCAATGCTGATTGAGATTTCCAATATTATGATGAAATTGGCTCAGTTTACGAAGTAGTTGCACCTTCGGTTCCATCTCCTCCCTCTAAATTGTGGCGACCACTTAATTCTAGTACTTTAAAGCTTAATCTTAATGTGGTATGTTCTATTAACTATTATGGCCCAAAGAAAATTCTAGACTTTACTTGTTTATCTTAGTTGTCCAAGTAAATTCTTGAACTTATTTTGTCAAGAAATATCTACTCATACTTATCCAAGGTGAAGTTGTGGCAAAATCATAGCCACATGATTTACTTGGACACTAAGAAATAATGTGAACCATTGAATGATACTTGGAACCCAAGTTTATGAGTAGTATAAATAGGTGATGCCATTAGTTGGCAAACCATCCCAAAATAAACCAAGACATCCCACATCTAAAGTGAGTGAGGTTGTGAGATAAAAATAGAGAGTGTTTCTTATTGTAAGAGAGAAAGTTGTAACTTTTATTTTTTATAATAAAGTTCTTCTATCTTTGCCCGTGGTTTTTATCCTAATTTGTTTAGGGATTTTCCACGTAAAATCAATATGTCGTTCTTTCTCTTCTTCCTCTTCATTATTATTGTTATTCTCAATCTATTATAGTTGCGACTCTGCTCTATTCGATGCAAACAATCATAACAAGTGGTATAAGAGCCTGGTTCTTGGTGTAAATATCTACTTATCGTATGCTCTGTGGTTGCCACTAGAAGTGGATCCTCCACATAAGAAAATAAGTTAGATACTTTCCACCTTTGTTGACAGGTACGTGGATTGTTAACGGTTCGTGGTAGAAGCAATGGCG